>JADFUC010000700.1:0-285000 GCA_019722365.1 Lithospermum erythrorhizon | reverse complement strand
CATAGTTTGAGGTTGATATTGAACAGTAAATACTTACAAGCTAAAAAAAAAAAACGTAAGACAAAAACCTTCTGAAGTGATATGTGAGTCATTCCTATAGGTTGATACAGATTATCACCACCACCAAATGCACAAGTAGACACAGCCACTTTACATGTCTGCAAGAAGGCTTTGTCTTCATCAGAAATCTTAAACCCTCCCTTTTCACTGTAAAACCCACAGTGGGCCGTAGCTGTTTCACTCATCTGTCATTTATTTGGAAGTACGAGAAACTCAGAATGTTAAACGTTGTACATCGTCCACATACCAAAGACAGTACGAAACAAAAAGATTCATTGGAAGTAAATTGAAAATGCTACTCAAAATGACATTCTACTTCGTAGATGAGAAAATGAAAACATCTCATCTTAAAACTTTGGTCTCTTTGCTGAAAGGTCTGAAGCCCTGTGAAAAGGTTAAACCTAGTCCCACTTGAAAGCTGTTGAGATATACTGAAGTTTCCTTTTGCATAAGCTTCATCAGATTCTGTTAAATATACGAGTTTCCTAATTGGATTTTGTGATGCTTCATCCAAGGGAATTTCCAAGCGTTGAAGCTCCTCGGGCAGTAGGATTTTCAAACAAGCTGGTCGAAAAACCAGAAAGCTTCTAGTTACTTATCTATTACAGTATTACACATAATCTAGTCTTGAAGAACCTTCCCAATTATTTTCCTCTTATACATGAGCTAGTTAATCAAGTCTTGTACATAAGCCATTGATGTAAATATACATAAAAATAATAATAGCAAATGAAATTATAAAATAGAAAAAGGAGTAGAATGTGTTTACGTTGTCTAACGCCGTGTTCCATGTGGGTAACGGGATCAAGACGATTGAGGTTAGAAGGAGGATTGTGAACTGAGACCGAGTTAGAAGGAGGATTGTGAACTGCGACTCGACTCGGTCTCAGCTTGAATGCTTCGTATATCAATAGAGCCGCCGCTGGGATGAAGAGCAAGAGGGCCCACCATCTACGAACCTGCCTCCTGAATGATGGAGCCCCGTGTTTCTTCCTCTTCCTTCGGGCCCGGGCTCGGAGTTTGTTGGTCATGTCATCGAATTCCTCGTCGGAGACCGGAATGGAGACGCTGCTGCTATGACTGTTGTTGTACATCGATGTTGACATTGTCGAACAAACTAAGAAAACGAGCTTTAGATCAGCTTATTGGAAAAATTAATGTCAAATGCAGGATTAGCACAAAGAGTTGTCTAGTTAACACAAGTAGTTTCTTGATTCCAATCAATTTCAAGGAGCTTAAGTTACGCATTCTTTTGGGTGAGTTTGGGATCTTGAATAAGAGTTAAGAAAATTATCAAATTAGAATTCAATTGATTTTCCCTCCAATCTTAAGCAAATTCAGAAAGCTTCTCTTACAACATTCAAACAACCACCTTTCAACAAAAATTGTCTCAGAATCATAAAAATCAAATTCATTTTTTACTCATGTAGTCGGGTCATTGCAACTTCATGTTAATGTTAAAGAACATCTTATCAAGTAAGCATCAAGCGGATGCTAGTAGAAATCTAGCCCCTACGTGACGCTTTAAAGATAAACGAACCAAAATCGCAAACTTACTTCGAACCAAGATTACTTTTTCTTCAAGGAAACCTACTGATCAATTTCTAGCCGAAAAAATTCAGAACCAATCGTCACATAATTTTACAAAAGATACACGTCAAATTCAGCTATCCTATACTAACCACTCCATAAAGCTTGTGATTTTCATTTTCTCTATTTCACTAAGTACACAATGCAGCTTCATTTCTTAATAAAAGGAATATTCCAATGCGATGTAATGTAGATCCTCACCAATTTATCAATGAACCTAAAACAAACAAACTAATCAAAACACTAGAGCTGATTAGTTTTTTCATAATTTTTCACATAGAACTATGCCTAATACAAACAAACTATCAAATTCCAAAATATTAAAGATGTAACAATAGTAAGATTCAATTGGAAGCTAAGAATCAAAGCTCAAAGTATTTACTCAATTAGAGTTGACTAAGTCAACCCAAATCGAAATCCAAAAATCCTAATTTAATTCCATCATTATTCATTACATATCAATAAATTTCTCGGTACTAAAATATATGTAAGCCAAAAATTGAAAAGATTATAATTATGGCAACTCAATTTACCTCTAATAATCAAATAATTGTCTTAGATTCAGAAGAATTTAAGGGTCCATTTGGATGGAAGTATTTGTATTTGACGAAGTATTTCAAACAAAGGGGATTTAAAATCAATGGATATGAAATCAAATATGTTGTTTGGGAAATCGATGTATTTAAAGACGTATTTGAAATCAATTCTCCGTTTGTATTGATGTATTCAAATAAGAGGTATTGGAAATCAATTGTTTTCAAAGCAATTATAATTCCAAACACTTGTATTACATTCTTGATCATATCATATGGATCATATCGATAAAACCATATGCTTCGTTTCGCCACATGATCATATTTTCGGTGACGTCAACTATTGTTGTATATTGTTGTCCTTTTTTGAAGCCATTGTTGTTATTCATTAAACTCAATGTAAAGTTTACAAAACAGAGAACAAAAGTAGCGAAAGCTAGCATGCTCTTTCTCACACTACCGGACTGAAACAGAAAGAAACAGATTTCCTAGAGTTAGAACACCAGAAAACTACATAGCATCTTTGAATGTAATGATGGTTCCAACAGGGGACAGGTCATCATACTTGGAATCATGACTTGTACCTTAGCTTCATTTAGATTCAGAATTGTAGAACCTCAACCACTTGGAATGTTTTGAAATTGGAAGATTATTATGCACTTGACGACGAACAAGAGGAACATAAAACCACATAACAAACTAACAATGACCCTACAATTTGTTTATTTTCCATGTCAACAAAAATGATCACACCCAAGAATAATTCCGATGGCTTTGATTCACCACATGCTAATTCTGCAGGAAGTTTTGATAGCCTCAAGTTCAGCTTGTTCAGGTAAGGCACAGATGAAGTAAACAAATCATTCATAATTCAAATTCAGACAAGAGCCAAGAGTGTTTATTGACAGAAAACAATTCAAGACATCGCTGCAACTATTATAACACACTTCTGACTCAACGTATAATCCGAGCCAATGCAAATTACTTTTTCTTAACCAAAGAAATGCCAACTAATGTGCAAAATTTTAAAGGTCTCACACTATGAAATCTATGGCAGACAAAACATTATCAAATAAACCCAATCCCTTTCACACATTTTACCGAATACCTTATAGGCATCAATCTTACCACATTTGGCATACAAATTAACCACAATAAAACCACAAAATCAAATTATTTCAAAAATGCCCACCAAAAAATACTGATTTTTTCAGCTCAAGACACATGAATACTACAATAATAATTTCACAACACTGGTAGCCTATATTAAAACCCACAAACACACAAGCCAAATAGACACTAAAATTCACAATTTTCAATAATTTATTTCCCAATAAATACCCAATTAAATAAAAACCTGAACTAATTCAAAACAAATACAAAATTAAAAATACTGAATTCTTAGCCCAGAATAAATAAATACTTTGGAAACTAAGATTGAATAAACTTGTAATGACTTTATGTTTCGGAATTTCGAGGGGAATATAGTATTTGGCCAAACGAGTCTTCCCTTGCCTGTTCTGAAAAATATCCTAGCATTTGAGCATCAAGAGTGGAGAGAAAACTAGGAGCATCCAGTTCTCAGTTATTTTAGAAGGAAAATAGTATGTTTCTTGAATTTTAGATAGTGAAATTATCAAAATAACCTCTAAATATGATTTTATTACAAGTTTTTCCATTGAACTAAGCGTTGGTGTATTTCAAATTCAAGATGATTTGAGCTCCTTATGTGTATCGGCTCTCGATTCGCCTTTGGCCTCTTGCCAGCTAAACCTGAACCGAACATATTTCATCTGCTTCTTAAAGGCCGACCCAATCGTTCGTTCCGATCGACCCGATTGATTCCAATCCTATCGGTTTCCATATAGGTTTCAATTCAATTCTCGTTCAATTCTCGTTTTGAACCACAATTTTGTAGCCTATTGTCTTGAGTTAAAAATAAGTCATAAAATAAACATTCAATACACAAAATATCAATCTTTTTACACATATTTGTATTCCATATATTATTATTTTAGGACATATTTATATATATATATAGATATATATATATCTTGTTACATTATACCTATAATGGACAAAGTTAAATCTAAATTTCTCCTTAATAAGAGATCTTTCAAATTAATAATAAATGAAAAATTGAGAAATCTATATAAAATTTAAATCGGATTGGTTCGGGCTGTTCGGTTATTTTAAAGGTAACCTAAATTGCCCGGTTCTCCGAGGCCGAACTCTAAATCGTTCGATTCGATCGTTCAAAATTTCTTTAAGTATTTTCCGCTTCTGGTCGGTTTCGGATTGCGGCACAACTAATTTGAGATGTTTTGAAATTCTCTCCACTATCTACTTCGTGCATTGAACGTTGTACCTTAAAATTTTAAATTTTGTCTTCGTTTTTCTCTAAATCCTTCTATATCCAATTACTCATTAGCATATAGTCTCAAATTCTCTATCATTTTATTATTCAATCCGTTTTCTATTCATTTTTTCTTTTCTTCACTCCACATCTTCTATTCATTATCAATCAAAGGGATTTATCATCCGTGATAGCTTTCTTCGACTAATTGAAGATGCAAGTGTTAGCTCCTCAAATTGGTAAGAAAAGCAATAAGTTAGGCCCAATCTTTCTAAGATATATATATATTTTTATGATATATTTAATTTAAGTTTTTTTTTAAAGGCAAATAGTTATATCTCAATCTTTCAATGTGAGATTCGATTTTTTTTATATATATACGAAGAAAAACAAATAGTTAGGTCCACCTTTCGATGTATTTGTTTTTTTTATACGAAGAAAAGCAAATAGTTAGACCCACCTATTGATTTTTAGCTTAAGAATGTTGTACTGCGAATTGAAAAGTTGTACCTTCAAAATGCAATTTTGTTCCTCATTTCTGTGATCCTTTTATACTCAATTATTCATTAGCTTATAGTCTCACCTCAATCATTTTATTCAATTTGTTTCATTCCGCTCTTTTCTTTCTCTTTCTTTCACTCCACATTTTCTATCTTCATATCAATCGCGATTCATCATCCACGATAGCTTTCTTCAATTAGCCACTGAAGGCAGACAGTGGCAGCAGCCTCAAATTGTTAAGAAACAAATAATTGTGCCTTCACCTTTCGATATACTCCCACCTCACCCCCACACCGCCTCACCCCCCACCTCCGAGACTACCAAATTTCACCATCGCCATCCACCCCAACCCCACCTCACATATCGGGCGACCCTGGATAAAGACAACTCCCGAAACACCCACAACCCCAGTTGTGACCTTCCTCGATTCAAATGACTCCGCGAAGTCAACTGTCGCCTCTCATGTAACTGCTCGATCCGCAACAAACCCACAAAGAAACTCTCACCGTCCTTTCTCCGATGAATAGAACTTCTAGTTGCTCCAACGACTCCTTGAGTCAGTTGCTCAAATTTCCCGCCATCTGGCCTAAGTCTGCATTGCACAAAGATGTTTAGAAATTAGAATGTTTTAGATTCTAATGTAGACCTCAAGCATCAGACATCAATAAAAAATACATTTCAAAATTAGAACTTAATGTGGCCAAATATCAAAATTATATTTTGACCCTAAACTAAGCTTTAATCACGCTGAATGTTAAATATTAATCCAGATGTTAAAATAGAACCAAATTGTAATAGTGTACACTTTCGTGGACCATTTGTAATGAGGACTTCCAACGGGTCGCCTTCGTTCGAATGAGAACCTAACCCACTCAAATGTGGTTAATTTTAGATGGAACCGAAACGGCTCGTTCCGGGTTCAATCTGCCCGTTCGTTCTCGGTTATTTTTCGGTTCCCTGGGCCCCTAAATCGGGCCTAAAATTTCGATTCGATTTTGGGTCTCGCTTCAGACTTTTTAACATTAACGACTTTTTTTAAACATACATTTCGAATTCCTATTATTTACATCGATTAGCCCTATTAAAATAAGAATGAAACAAATTTAAAATCCAAATAGTACAAATAGAAAATTAGAACACGCCCGAATAGTCCGAATACAAAAATTAGAACAAGTCCTAATACAAAAAGAAGAACAAGTCATAATAATCCGACAAAACAAGAACAAGTCCAATAATCCGAATACAAAACAAGAACAAGTCCTAATCCGAATACAAAACAAGAACCCGAATACAAACAAGTAACAAGTACTATTAGTCCTATTACAAAACAAAAAAACAAGTATTATTAGTCCAATTCAAAGAACTTAGATCGAACAATTGAGGGTCATGGCTACTCAACCTGATGCTGCTTTTTTCCATACTACATTTCACACAAACAAACATATTTAGACATACAAAACAACTCAACTTCACATCAATAATCCGAAAACTAAATAAACAATCGATCACCTGGGTGCAAGCCTCTGACAATTTCAATTCACACCTATAATACGATACAACAAAATAGAGCAACAAATTAAAAAAATGTCAAAAGGCATCAAATAGAACTAAAAACAAAAACACAAAGCAACTTTAATCCATTTCACGATTCTACAACTAAAAGTACAACTACTGGAATACAAGGTACAATAAGTCCCAGAGCAATAAAGTCACAGAATATTTAATTGTACAACTACTGATGCACAAGGTACAAGCATGTAGCACAATAATAAAAATCAATTTTCATTTTTATCCTCGATCTATCAAATGCCAACAATATCACAAACATCGACATCACACCAATTTATCAACCAAAATGAATCAAGCAAAAATTAAATTAATTTAGTATTAATTATAAAATAAATTACCAAGGAACGTGAGGCAATTCAACAAATCCACATTAAATCTTGCAAAAAATTAATTAAAATCGACAATAAAATCAGAAAAGACTAATCAATTTGAACTAATCTAAACAGTTGAATAATTTAATCAGTAGTGATTTAAAGCCCAAAACAAAACTGGATCTGATTGTCGCCGGAGCTAAATGTGGGTTGGGGGAGGAGGGAATTGATGAGGTTACTTTCTGCTCAAAAAATCAAAAAAACAACAAAGAGATTAGGTTTAGGGGTTTTGGGAGCTTTATATATATATATTTATTTAATTTTTTTTATTTATAACTCAATCGTCTGCCCGATTCCCCGAATCGCATCGGCTATTTGAAAATCAACAGAACCGAATTATATTCGGTTATTTATTTTTCGAACCTAAATCGGTTTGGTTCCAATCGGTTCTCCAATTTTCGGTTATTTTCGGTTCGGTTTCGATCGGTTCGGTTCGAATTTGTATTTTGTTGGCACCTCTAATTTGTACTCACGCTACCACTTAGACCAAACCATCAATTATCCCTTTGTTTTTCAAAGACGAACTCCCCCAAACTGCTCCCCATTGTCCGGCAATGTTATTTCCATTTCACCAAGTGAGAAATTAAAAACCACCTCCCCCTATAATTTCACAATTCAATTAAATACATTAAACTGCTTTTTTTTAGTTATCGCTTTTAGACTTTTGTACATGGATTAAGGAAAAGAAAGAAGTAGTTTCTCAAAACAGATTAAATGTAGAATCATTAAATTAATTTAAAATAATATCATTTTTCCATGAGTTAATTTTAAATAAAAATAGTCAAAAAATTATATTGAAAAATGTAAAATGCTACTTGAAAGATTTATTTATGTTAAACGATAACTAAAAAAAAATAATTTTTTTTGTTAAAATGATACCAAAGAAACCTAGGGAGTATATAGTTTAAAATTAATGCTTAATTAGTAATGCAAGAAATTGTTATTATAAGTGTGCACTGACACAAATTCACGGGCAACTCACTCAACCCATCATACTCAATATCTTACTGAGCTGTGTAAATCTCCACATTATTTTCACTAATTCACGAGCCTATTTATTTAATCCCACCCCTTTTCCTCTTCTTAGATAAAATATTCTATCATCCTCTTGCTCCTCTTGAAAACATTGAAAAAAATACAAAATGTCTACTTCTATGTTTTCATTGCATTCTTGAGTCTCTTGATTCTTCTTCAGATAGATGTAATATTTATGACGAGTGAGGGGTCTCCCTCTAGCGTTCCGAGCACGATGATTTCCAGAGATTATGGAACATTGAAGCATGGATTGAATAACAAGAAACACCATGTTTTCAGTAGCAAAGAAATCAGGAATTGCAGCCGAAAGGGGTAGTGTGTGATTTAATTTATATCCAAATACTTCATACTTGGGATAATCGATAAAACATAATATTAAAAGTCAGATCTTGCTCTGTATGTGTTATTTCCCAAGAATGGAACGTAAAATAACAAAACCATATAAATCGAGCCCTCAAATCTAGCACCTATATATAGGAAATAGGGTTTCAGTCGATTACTATTGCGCCTATCTTCTACTGTAATCATAAACCCATACTAATTACAATAATTAATAAGCCCAATAAACTTAAATATAAATAAATCAATCACTTTACTCTGCCAACTCTTTAAGATAACTTTATACATAATTATAATGCTACCAATACCCATTATTCTAACAATTTCCAATTTGGGCACATGTATTTTCTTATGTAATATGTATAACCCAGAGCCTCAAAAACCTTGCTATCATAACCAAAGTGTATCACTAAACAATCTCGGCCCATTAATTATTAAGCCAACATAGAACCATTGAAACTTTTGTCATATTTATCGTGGACTGCAAGAGTTCGAACTCGTTTCAACACCATCCTCGACCTTGCCTCGAACGACTGTGAACCCAGAGGCTGAATGGCAGGATGCCGCTAACCAAGCCGCTTCACTACTCGCCGGGAGTAAGCGAGGGTTTTTGGCTGCCAGATATTCCAGATAGCCCTCTTGGGAGATTCCGTCAGATTTGCTGCTTCCTACAATTTCGCTCTTTCAACTCAAGCACCCGAGCCTCATCACTCCCCCTCGCCTGTCGAGGAGAGCATAGCAATGATACCTTGCGGGTGGATGGACAATACGGTGCCCTTCCCCCCATCATCGAGCATCACCCGCCCCTTAGGCTGATGATTATTTCCTTTGCATCTTGTACCCCCCCCTCCCTCTCGAGGGTTTTATAATTACATTTCCACTTTTTCGCCTCTCTTCTTTACTTTGTCTTTGTATTTTTTCTGGGCCTCTTTTGCTTCCCCGCAAAGAGTTCTATTTCCCTCGTCTGCTTGGTTCTTACTCCTTCATGTCGGGCCGGGCTCGCCTCCGGACCTCGGGTCAGAGGATCTCACCACTTATGGCTGTGGGTCCTACCTTAAAAGAGGTCAGATCCCCTCGTTTTATTTCGTGTCCCGGATCCTCCCTCTCGCTTTCAAGCGCGGGATGCGGACCTTTGTGATGGGGTTGATTGTACATGACATCTCCCTTTACCTGTAACCTCCTCCTCGTCCAACTCAAGGGGATTTGCCTCGATCAATCGGGCGGTAGGATATAATGAAATGGGGATAGATTTACATAATTGGCTCATCCTTTGGCAGTTCGGGCACTGGCTCAATTGACACTCTACCCACATATAACTTTATTCGAACTTCAAAGACATCTACGGATTGAACTGGATTTTTTATTCGAATAAATAACAAAGGGAAATACAAAAAGGTGAGCTTACACGTAGTATTTCCTCATATGGCATGCGTTCCATGATCGCGATTAATTCGACGCCTCCATCCAAGGTCTCCCGCTCGATACGTGATCGATCCCACAATCCTCGAGCAAGTGTACGGCTCTTCCCTCTTGTAGCGAAAGTACATCTTACTCTTGTACTCCGCATATTTTGCAAACAAATATGTACTTCTTTTCTTCAAGAGGTCCAAGTTGAGTCAAGAACCCTTGCCTACAGCTACTCTATCAAGAAAAGGATAGTCGCCATGTTTCAGCGAATCTCCACCAGAATCGCATCGACCGGACGCCAAATTGAAAGGAGTCTCGGCCAGCGATGGCGTTGCCGAGTCCGAATGACCATAACACCGTGGGGGAGCTCCTTGTCCTAACTACCTCCTTCCCTCCCGGAGCTGGACACTAAGATTTTCATCTGCTCATCACCTCCACCCCATTGGCTCGGTGGTACGACACCTGGTTTGCTCGATGTTCTATACCCACCTCAGCGACGTGTCTTCAATCCTACCGACCATGAATTGTGTCACATTGTCGGGCGACCGTAACCCGGTACTCCGACCAAGTGGGTGTCCTTCAGAAATTCCTGCACAACCCCATGCGCCAAAGTAGCTGGCTTAGCTTCTACCCACTTCGTGAAGTAGTCCACTGCGACGATGGTGTACCTCTTGCCTCGGGTGTTCTTGGAAGGTCCCCTACGATGTTCATGCCTTTGTTTGGAATTTCAAATTAGGTGACAAGAGGCCTTCACGGTTCAAATACTGTCCTACTGGCTTATCGCTGCTATAGGCCCCGGGGTTCGCCATATCCACGATAGTGAACTCTACCATCCTCGGCTTCGCCCATTGTGGATGCTCTTCTCCCCTCATCGTGATAAATATGGTTTGACACTCCCCAACGGGCTTATCAAGTCCCCAAAGGAACTTTACAAACGGACGATGCCGGGCCCTGACTCCACGCCTCAATTCATCCCTTAGCTTGAGGTGGCTGCATCCAGAAACGCGATGTCCAATCGAAGTTCCTTGTGTCTACCAACATCCATCCCACCTCAAAGTTGGCTACACCGGGGTGATGACCAAAGGGTCCTCGTGTGGGCACTCTATCCCCTCAAAATCATCTCGGGAGAAAGACAAACACAAACTCGGGCGTGCTCCCTCGGTATCGTGATATATGTCCCGTCAGTCTCGCCTAGCGCCCCTGCAGTCGCCTCCCCCACTTCTACCCTGTGAGATGACGCGTGACTCCTTCTAGGTGATGTCGGGAGGTCCGCTGTGATCCCGATTTTCCCAATTGGAAATGCCGATCTACTGGTCTCTTTATTTATCGTAATCGCTCAACCTGCCTCACTGAATGAAGCTTCTCTATCTCGATCTCAAAGCATGTTTCACGTATTATGCCCACGGGTCCTTATAAGCATCGGGCAGTAACTTTGCTCATATCCCTTCTTTAACCCGATGTTCTCATTACGCTGCCGAGGCAATAAATCATCAGTTCTCAATTTTCGTGAACACATTCTCTGCCTAAGGTCTCGTGAGTCGTATTCGATTTTCCCCTTATCACCTCCTTCCTTCTTCCTCTCGGATTCTCTTGAGGCGTGAAAAGGCACTCCCTCGAAGGTCGACCGGGAGTACGCCCCTGGGCCGCGCCAGATCCTGGCCCAAGGCTACCGGGCGGCGCTCCTCCTTGCCCTCTCGACCCTCTCTCCTGCTTTCTCGATCCGAATATACTTATAGGCCCGGCTCGTTGACCTCTCCAAATCCGTAGACGCTTCTAAGTGAGCGACTCGAACTTGCTCATCCACAAGCTCCTCCACAAAGGCAATCACATTTATCTTTTCATTAACTCCCGGTATCGCTTGAACTCCATTTGAAACCGTCTTGAAGGGAGGTTACTGACACGGTCTCCCCATCTGGCTGGTCATTAGGGGAATGTTCATCTTTGTCAGTGCCTGACACTTCCTACATAGGTTCTAGCTCGAGCCGGTTCTTCGTAGTGCCAAGGGATGCACCCTGGGCAACCATTTAAACCATTTCCAACCTGTGTCCGGGTTTAAGCCGGGCCGGAAAGAACCTTCAATACATCAGGCCGTCCGCCGGTGGAATGATGATCCGAGACTGAACCCGCTACGTGTTCCTCGCACAAGACTCTTTATGTCAAGAATGGATCGAAAGTGAGTTTAGTTTCGTAGCAAAAAGAATTTGAGAATAAAGGTGAACTTTCATTTTGATTTGACTCTCTGGGTTTACCTTTTATAGATGTTTGAACGGTTACTTTGGTCGAAGCCCTCGAGTAGCTCATTCATTTCCGACAACGACAGGGCGGCTCATTAAGGGTTTAATAATAACCTTTAATTACCCTCTTAATGGTACCGAATTGCCGCTTGGACACTTAACAGCCTTCTTTCTTCTTACCGAAGTTGACCACCAAACCCCTCCTTAGGGGCGGGCTGCATTCCTCGCCCACCTGCGGAGGTTCAAATTCATTTATTCGCCGCTTCCGAATCCTTCTTCGACGAAATTCTAATCATTTGACCCATCTCTTGGATCAACCAATTCAATTATGGAATTATCAACTATCAATCTATGATGATATAGGATGGACGGTCCAGCTCTACCCAGCCTAAGAGAAGGCACAAGAGATATATTCAACAAAGATAATGGTCATATATCAATCAATGTAAATTTAGAATACTTTCCTTCAACTTTTCTCATCAATATCTTAGTATATTTGAATAGTTTAAAGTTTAAACATAGCATTGGAGAAGGACTAAAATCTCACACAAACAGTAACAAAAATATATAAAATGACTATTTTATTCTTAAAACAAAATTTTCTCAAACACTACATTTACAAATAGGGGCTAAAATAGTAATTGTACATCCAATATTTTACTGTTTGGAGTGGATGCCAACAAAATACACCTGAACCGAATCGAATCGAAACCCAACCAAATAATCCAAAATTGAGTAACTGATTGAACCGAACTTACATTTAGGTTCTGAAAAATAATAACCGATTGTAATTGTCTTTCGATTTTCATGACTGACGGTTCGGGAACCGAACCGAACCGATTGAGTTATTAATTAAAAAAATTAAATAAATATATATATATATATATAACCCTTGGGGCAAGACCTAATCATTTCACTACTGTTTCCAAAGAAGAATTGCCTCAGCCCCATTTTCCCAAACCTAATCAATTCCCAAACCCTCCCCCCATTTCAGCTCCGGCGACAACCAGTCAACCACCACTCATCCAGGTACACTAATTGGTTAGAAAATTAAGTCCTTAACTAGCTTAGCTTTCCCTTAATCTTATGTTAGGATGGGACAAGCAAGAGTTATACTAATATCATCCTATTTTTCCTTTCACCATGCCACTTGTTAAGTATATCGGGTAAAAAGAAAGTACATGACAGCGCAATTAGTGCAAATATTATAACGATTTTAGCACTTGATTTGCATTTAGCACTCGATTCATTTTTGCGAATAACGCATCGATTAGCAATTTGATTCTCGCTTATGAATAACGCTAATTGACGTTAATTCTTGATTCCGTTTTATGAATGATTTGAAGTGAGCTAACTGGTAGAAATGTAGAATGGTACTAAACTAGTAATACAGGATATGAATTATTTTTGTATTTAGCATATCTATCTATTTTTGTATTTAGCATATATATCTATTTATATTTGTTTATTTGAACGTAATTAGTCACATTTTATCTCAGAAAGCAATATGAATAATGCCAGCTGCATTGCTCATGTTACTAAGGTATTTTATTGAACTATTTTATTAGACATTATATTTATTGATTAGATTTTATATGATTGTCTTCATATTTCAGGTATTCTTGATTACGATAGTTTATTGTGTATATCGACCTCCATCATCCGTGTTGCTCGAGAGTTTATCAGTAATTATTCGATCTTGTTCTTTGTATTCAAAGTAATTTATTAATATCACTTGTTTTTGCTTTGTATTCGACTATTAGTACTGTTTGCCAGATTCTGATTATTGCGACTTGTTCTTCTGCTTTTGTCTGAATTCATGTTATGACTTGTTCTTGTTTTGTATCCGGATTATTCGATTTGTTCTTAATTTTTGTATTCGATTATTCACACTTGTTCTAATTTTAGCCCTGACTATCTCAGACGTGTTCTAATTTTCTATTTGACTATTCAGATTTAAATTGTTTTCATTCTTTATTTTAATAGGGGCTAAATCGATATAAATAATAGGGTCAAATGACAAGAAAAATATATCATTAACTAAATGTTAAAAGGAATTATCAAAGTTCAAAAAATCTAAATCTAAAATTTCAGCCCAATTTGAAGGCCCGTAACCGGTAAATAACTGAGAATCGAACTGAATAAAGCCGAACTGGTCTAATCGGAACCGACGGAATCAACCGGCTAGTTCCATCTCAAAATAATTGTGCTGGCTTGCCTCTGCTTCGCTTTTCCCGAAACCGAACCGAACCGACCTGGAAAAAGATGGGCTTGAGTAGATTATGATAGCATTGGCTAATAGCAACTCTAGACTAAAGTTAATTATCAAAGCCCATGTCTCTTAAAGCTGATGCTTGGGGGAGTGAACCCAAATATCCTCCTTCATTTTATAAAATCTCAGGGACCACTACTTGAAAGCGATGAAACGTGGGATATGTAATAAAAAAGGTTATAAAAGCAGCAGAAAATCCTAAACTCAAATCCTTATTGGTTGATTTGTATTTAGGTCGAGATCTATGTCCAAAGAATTATCTTATCCGTTCTGCTATTCCATGATCAAATACATAAATATTTTCACAAGCTACCAAAATTCCTTGTATATATATACAGACTAGGAGATGTGGCTAGGAACCCTCATACTTATTCATACTTCAGTTTCCACTTTAAAGATCCAAACTAATTTAAAATCTAAGTCATGGCTTTACAAGCTGCTGCATTTCTTCCAACTGCTTTCTCCATTTCCAAAGAGGTCTTAATTTCTCCTCCATACATACCAATTGCACGTTATAAAGAAAATAATGAGTTATTATAGTTATGTAATTTTATTATTTGTAGGGTAAGAAAATCAGTGCTACTCCAAAGGACTCGAGTTTGTTTGGAGTGTCACTTGGTAATTTCACTAGTTCTTCCTTCAAGGTACTTGCTCTAATAGTTCAAGTGAATATATTTAATCGATATGTGTTCGTTGATATCGCTACTACCTCCTATAAAAGGCATGCAAACAAGATAGATATATAATTGTTTGTTTGGACTTTTGATACAGATAAACCAAAAAAGGTTATCCAATGGGGCATTAAGAGCCCAAGCAGTGGCAACAACGCCTTCTCTTACCACAGCCACTGTAGGAGGGAAGAAGACGTTAAGGAAGGGTTGCGTTGTGGTAACCGGAGCCTCATCTGGTTTAGGCCTAGCAGCAGCTAAAGCTCTAGCTGAAACAGGCAAATGGCATGTAATCATGGCCTGCAGAGACTTCCTCAAGACCGAAAGAGCTGCAAAATCAGCCGGCATGGCTAAGGAGAATTACACAATCATGCATCTAGACCTTGCCTCCCTAGACAGTGTTCGCCAGTTTGTCGATAACATAAGGCGATCAGGACGACCCCTCGATGTATTAGTCTGTAATGCTGCTGTGTATTTGCCAACTGCTAAAGAACCCACCTTTACAGCTGATGGATTTGAGCTTAGCGTTGGGACTAACCACCTTGGTCATTTCCTCCTTTCGAGATTGCTGCTTGAGGACTTAAAGCAATCTGATTACCCTTCAAAGAGATTAATAATTGTTGGTTCAATAACAGGTAATTAATGCTCCTATATTATTGCGTGGAACAATTAGCATGTAGGTAATAAACTAATAATCTATGTTTTTGCTTGCGCAGGGAACACAAATACATTGGCAGGCAATGTACCTCCAAAGGCCAATCTTGGGGACTTGAGGGGGCTTGCTGGTGGATTAAATGGATTGAATAGTTCGGCAATGATTGATGGAGCAGAATTTGATGGTGCTAAAGCATACAAAGACAGCAAGGTATGCAACATGCTAACAATGCAAGAGTTCCACCGCCGCTATCACGAAGATACAGGAATCACATTTGCTTCGCTTTACCCGGGATGCATCGCCTTGACGGGGCTGTTCAGGGAGCACATTCCTCTGTTCAGGCTACTTTTCCCCCCATTCCAGAAGTACATCACTAAGGGGTTTGTCTCCGAGGACGATGCTGGCAAGAGACTTGCTCAGGTGGTTAGTGATCCAAGCTTGACCAAATCAGGTGTCTATTGGAGCTGGAACAAGGACTCTGCTTCATTTGAGAACCAGTTGTCACAAGAAGCCAGTGATGCAGATAAAGCTCGCAAAGTGTGGGAAGTGAGTGAGAAATTGGTTGGTCTCGCTTAACCGATCACATGCTCTAGCAATATATGATGGAAAAAGGAAGATGAATATGTTTATTACACCAATTAATAAGACGCTTGTCCCTTCCCTTTTTCTCAATTGATGATTTCACAATATCTGTGTAGTTATTTATCCGTTAACTTATGTCCTGAGAACATCATTTTTTCATTATGTAGTACTCCGTGTAATAAGTTGTATTCCAATCTATTCTTCCATTTCAAATTAATCGATTTGCTGTGATTTACACAAGGCCAATTACAAATTAATTTTTATTTACTAATCCGAAAATATAAAATTGAGTATCATTAAATTTGTTTTTAAATATATTTTCATAATATTATTTTTTTTCTAATTTTTTATACTGCATATGTACACTGATAATTAAAGCTTATATTTCGAAACGAAAATCAATAATTTAAAATGGAGGCAGATTCAACATGATTCTACTCTACTAAAAAACTTTTAATGAGATTACAAAATTGGAATGATCCAAATCTAGAAAATTTGACCAAATAAAAGTTTATCATGTCATTTAAATAAAATTGAGTGATGGTGGGATTTTACAGGTCTATCTCGATTTCAGGCAAGATTGCTTCTGTTCTCTATATATATCCTCGGTTTTAATTCGGCGAGGCCGTGGCCACCGGCTTCCTCAGAGGGCTCCATGAGGACGGCGGTCTCATTTGTCTTTCCTCTCCCAATACACTTCGAGCCTTGCCGCTAACTCCCTGCTTAATGAGCTGATTCTATTCTCCCAGCTCCTACATCTTACGACTGCCGATCGTAATACTGACGCATAAAAGCTAGACTTATCGGTAAGACCACTTAGTAAATTCGGGGTATGAACGGTATTTATAGAGAACATCCAAAAGATATCGTGACACGCTGGCCACTTCCTCCTGACGATCAATCCCATCGCTATATTAAAAAGCGCTCTTTTTTGTCTCTTTTCCTATTGGGCCATGATTTACCCACTAAAACTCTATTTATATCAATCGACTCCCTTTAACGCCGAATAATTGTCCTCAGCCATTTTTTCAAAATGGTTCAGAATATACAGATTGGGGCCGCGCTCATTAAACACCCGATCCCATCACTTTGACCTCCAAATCCCCAAGACTAATAAATATCTTCCCTTTTTCTTTCCCCTATAAAAGATGTTGCTCATCCTCATATTTCACTTTTCCTCTCTCTCTCACTCTCTCCTCATTCTCCTTTCTTTCGCTTTTCTATCTTCTCGAGCAAACCAAATTTCTACTTTCCCATGTATTCTTTTTTCCAATAACGGCAGTTAAGCCTCCCAAATGGCTTTTTAGATTTTCAAAGAAATCAACCTTGCTCGTGGAGTGCATCGTAGAGAATTCTACAAGAGGTACGGGTCATAGGACTGTGGCTTCCACCGGGAGTCGTTATCTTTTTGATGGTTCGATTCCTTTCCCCGCACCTCTCATACTGTACATTTTTTCTTTTCATCTAGGAAGATTTTATATTTCCGACTCGACGAATGCAGATAACGCCAGTAGGCTCAATTTCAGCAGCCTCCAGAACTGGAACTCGAGACCTAAGAAGCGCAGGTTTTGCCGCCAATGTTTTAACCAAGCCTACTGCCGAGGCTACAAGAAGTTCAAAAGCCCCTTTATTGAAACGTAAAAATGGCCAAAAAATAAGTAGGGACCAAAAGAGAAGCCACAAAGAGGTCGAATGCCTCCATTTACCGGGTGGGTCAAGGTGGAGCTACCAGCACGACCTGAAGCGAAGACCATACCTCGAGTTTTCGTGAGTAGAACAACCAAGAGCGTGGTTGGCGGGAAATACCCGCTATCTCCGCGCGACTCACTACTCAATCCATTCGGCGGTGCAAATGCCAATTTCCTTGACGGTAAGCATTCCCTGACACTGAAATAAGGATATACCCCTCGATAGTCAAATGAGCCATGTAGTCGGCCGGGTTCGACCTCCGACACAGCCACGCACGCAAAGACGCCTCGTGCCCTGTCGACTCATGGCAGAGCCGCACTACGATATAACGACGAGTTGTTCGAGTCGATCAACGTGGCCTGCCTCCCATGGAGTAGCTTAATGGTTTTTATATGTGGACGAAGCAAAATAGTGAGGATGTAAAAATTGATTTTCTGCCAAAATCAAATTATGGCTTAAGTGGAATTATTAGGATGAAAAATACTCATTATATTTTATATTTTAAGTCAATAAATCTCAAATAAAACTCTATCCTCATCCATCCTAACTAACCAAAACCGCCTAATTACTTATCCCTCAAAGTGAACGATTTTTCATTCCGAGCGCTTCCTTCCATGTTTCACTTTAAAACCCGGGAAGTTATAATATACTATTATTAGTTCGGCTTATCAAGCCAAGGTGGCGACCTTCTGTGACGGATCAACACAAGAATATATTAAATAATATTAACTCTACTATCGTCTTAATATATGTATTACATGTTTTGTCTAAGAAACCATCGTGAATTCCTAATGCTGATGCTTTAAACTTAAATATTAATCATTCAACAATTAATATATATTGAACTTATAATCTTGAATGTATAAATCAGTTGATCAATCAAATTATTTAACGGGCATTTTGTGAGATATATTATTTCATAGTTCCAACATGATACATATAGATATTATACGCATGTATTTGGTTGTGAATTTTTGGAGAATTTTTATATAATGAATTTTAGTTTTTCTTTTTTTAAATTATAAATTATATTGGAAATTATTTAATGAACGTATATATACGCGATTTATTTTTACCTAAAATAAAACATGTGTACATTTAATTACTAGAAAAATAAGTGTAGATTTCTTATTTAGATGTGGTAGTATAAAAAAGTAAAATATATGTAATTTTAATTATAAAATTAATATAGATAAATGTGATTTATTGGGTATTAAGTAAATATAAAATAATGTGATATAGAAAATTGTGTATATAAAAGAGAAAATAATTTTTTTTGATGAAATATGTATTATAATGGATGAATAGTTCAATTTATGTATTGTATATAATATGGAGATGAGTTGGCATATTGGAAATTATGAAAAACAGAGGTCAAATTTATTACTGCTACAAGTGCTCTTACAATTCTATACACACGAGTGGACTATAAACACACCGAAACAGTAACTTTTACGGGTTAAATTACAGTGATGTCCCTCGTTTAGGATCATTTGAGATGCACACTCGGTGGGGTGAGGATCATGTGAGGTGCACGATCATCTATGTCACACGATCTTCCACCCTTGGATCGTGGGGGATACACAATCCTTACAACCAATAATGATTGGCCAAAGATGACCTTTTTAACATTTATGTATAATGATAATTTAAAATGAATACTCCTCTATTTTTTATAATGATAATTTAAATGAATACCTCCGTTTTTGCATTGGCTGCTTTAACCAAATAAATTTATTTTTTTTAGTTGTCATTTTAGCAAAATAAATAGCAATTTTACATTTTTAATGTACTTTTTTTACTATTTTTTTTCTTTAAATTAACAACCAACTAATAAAATTATTTCAATTGATTGTCATTTTACCTTTTTAATGTATTTTTTGACTGGCCACAATGAGGTTAAGGAGAAGAATATGGCAGCGCATACATGATACATACCACCACTGGGCACACTTGCTAAATCCTCGCATGTATACGCCGATTCTACAAAGATTTCATAAAAAGCTTTTATAAGGTCACATCAATAACCTGCTCCGCATCACGGAAACTACACGACAAATAGGTAATCATATGATCTTTTCAAATTATGTACTTAATTAATTATATTGAATCTAATAAAAGAATATATTTGCTTAAATATATATTATATATGTATATATATATTTAATTGTGATATTAAAAATGCTTAAATTTTTAATAGATCAACCTTAATTAGCAATGTAGGGTTGAACAAGAGCATCACAGAGTGAAACAAAACCTAGAAGTCACAGATACCTATTTACTGGCACTGCATGTATTTCATAAGGTCGCTGAGGACAAATTTACTTAGATAAAACAATCGAGGTTTGTTTAATTACAAGACAACAAATACCAATTTTTTAACCAATAATTTGTTCAAGGATTTAAGGGTCACATCACATTTGCTATGCTCAACCCTTATTTGTCAAGAAATAGAATATTCACCTGTGCAAGTAGAATTTAAGAAAAGCGCAAGTATCTTAGGAGAACACAAGGTCTTCTGTGTGCACACGAACTTCAAATGTACATAACATATTGATATAGTATCCATCTGGGCCAAATTGATGACTATTGGAAAACGTTGGATATAGATTTTCCACGTACTTCTACTAACAAAACTTACAATGATGACGGTAGTTCTGCCAACGGAACTGATGATGATATATTTATTTTTCCTAAATAGACATTTTGTGTACCTCCGCATGTATAGAGCGATGAGTTTATCAGATTCAAAAAATTCCTTCAAATAAAAAGGGCAGAGGGAGGTAAATAGGAATTAATGCATCCCAGGATAGTCCGCATAATATTTCGTAAGGCAAGAGGAATGAGTATATCGTAAGGACTCGATGAGCATTTCACAAGGGTCTCATATGAGCTTCTCACAAGTGGCAGTGTATCTATCCCGACATCCCCATCAACTCCAAAACACCCAACTCAAACCCCCGAGGTCCCAACTTCGGTTGAGCTGTCATAAGAGTAGTGCTCGGTAAGAAATTTTAAGAAAAAGAATAATTGTCCATTTCAATTTCTAGGTTCGTGATGTAGGACCAATTTTATATGAAACCATATTAATCAATGCACGAATGTCCTTGGAGATGGAAATTACGGATTCAGAGTTGTTGCACTAGAAATCTACGGAATCGAGGATGAATGGGTTAAGGTAAGGAGGGATCTAGTTAGATGATCTAAGGAGTAGATCACAATTATACCATAATATTATAGGTGGTGTTACAATCCTTTCTGAATTGGACGATAGAATTTCTCACTTTGATGGTCCAGCCCCACCTGATAAATGGATGACTTTACCTGAATGTGGTCACGTAGTTGCAATGACATATAATGTTGTTTTTATGTCATGACGATTATCATGGATGCACTTCTCTTTCCCTGCACTTTAGATCGCACTCATGACTCCGATCATAAAGGTCAGAGTTGCGGAACGTGGACAACAATAACCATTGATCATTCAAGATTTATTATACTTTTTATTATGTATTTAATTTAAAAATAACTATAATTTTATTAATTCTTCAACAGACACGGCACTGATCATTCAAGACGCTGGAGTAGCTTTATTCGAAGGACTCATCTCGTACGGTGTATACACAATTTCAATACTAGATAGATCAATATATCAACAGACAACGCCGGATACACCGCGACGCGTCGCTAGATACGGTTCTATTTTTCAATGTTAATTGTATTTCACCAACTTACTTAATTGTTATATACCATTTTTTAATATTTAATTATAAATTTAATTGTCAATATTAATTGTGTTTCACTAACTTACTTAATTATTCAACACCATTTGTTTAATATTGTAAATAAATATTTTCAAATTAAAATATAATAAAGAGATCGTGTATATAAAAGCGCTTATTACTCAAGGCCGGGGAGCATAATCCTCCTTCTCGCGGATCGTGCCTCACACACAATCTAATGCACTATTAAAAAAAGGAAAAGAGAGATTGCGTCAGAGCACGATCCTCCTCTGCGAATCGTGCCCCACACACAATACATATAATTTCATACCATTTTATATAATTTCATACCATTTTTTGTTAATATTTCGGTGTGTTTATAGCACCAGTGCTCATGCACGCCTCCAAATATATGATTGATTTGACGAATTATACGATTGAATTATATGTTGACGCCATACGCTAAGTAGGTCAGAACGAGTCGAATCAACCGAATATCGAGAGGGTTCGAGAAGCTCTGGCCAGCGAAGCCAACCTCGTGTTCGATCTGCCTCCGAAATCACCGAATATCAAAACAAAAAGCTCGGCTCGAGTTCGAAGATCAAATTAAGGATTAAGGTTCGATTCGATTCGACTCGAAATCGTCGAACGGCTCGAAAAAGCTCGATTCGAATGTCAAAATCAACAAACAATTAAATAAAAAGGACAACAAATTGAAACAATTAAATAAAAAACATCAAATTAAAATCTCAAAATTAAAACATAATAGAAATCATAACTCAAATCCTAAAATAAAAAACTAATTAAACCAAAAAATATCAAATTGAACAAAAACAAATCAAATTTGAATTTAAACCTCAGAAGATATCTCAGATCTTCAAACAAACCTCAGGAATCCATTGTTATTACATTCTTTCAGTTAATATAAAAAGGCTTTATGGCGGATCGAATTTTTCTCGAACTATACGTACGCATAACCGAGAACCTCTTCTCTATTGTCCGATTTCTTTTTGGGGGCTTAATGAAGCCAAATAGAAAATGGACTAAAAGGGGTGGGTTATTAATGGACCACATCGGGACTAACGGATTAATACACGAAAGGAGATAAGAGAATTATTGGACCAGCTCCATATATATTATGATGATTTACAACTGAATCGAGTTGAGCCATTTCGAAATCTGCTCGCTCTGGCGAATAACACATTTTAGCGCTCCGCCTACGTTTCAATCCTCCGAAGATTATATCGAAATAAACTATCAACCGAATCATCATTTACAACCCACATACGTGGCCCTGAGCATATTTAATAGAGGCATACTCCGTATTTAATAGAGATATGTATTGATTTGGTGAGTGCAATAATGAGAAGAATTTGGTCGAGGATAATAGCTAGAGACACATCATCATTGATCAAAATAACAGCATTGTCAATTTTAAGCTTGTCCCTTTTGTTACTAGTTAGACAGTTTAGTTTGAAAACCCCCTCTTCCTCTTCCTCTTCTCAGCACCACCAGTTCAGCCCAACCCCCCCGCCGTTTAGAGGTCTAGTGGTGGAGAGAACGGGGATTATAGATGAGAACGGAGTGATGTCAGATGACTTTATTGTTGGGGATTTTGAACTTAATTTCACTGAGAATCATAATATTAAAAATGACATTGTCCAAAGGGTTAAGATTGAGAAATTTAAGTTTTGCGTTAACTCATCGGGAAGGGACTTGGATTGCTTACTGCCAATCCCTAAAGGTTACAAGCTTCGCATTCCTTGGCCTAAAAGCAGGGATCAGGTCATCATTACTGTATTTTGCATTAACTTTAGCGCTTTAGGAGGGACTTATGGCTTAAAGTTTCAAATCAATCAACAGGTATGGTATGATAATGTACCTCATACGCGATTAGTTGAAGACAAAGCCGGCCAAAATTGGATTTTACGAAAAGAGGATAAGTTCATATTTCCTGGAGGTGATGGTGCTGACAACTACCTCGATCAAATTTCTGAGGTTTGTTGCTTCACCAATTTTCTTGGTATTGTTGGCGTGTATATTAACACTGTTTATTTCCTATGAACTTAGATGGTCCCAGATATTTCTTTTGGCAAGCGCACCTGAAAGTTGTGCAGATATTGCTGTGAGGAAGATTTTGGGGCATATTTGATGGACCGGAATGTGACAACTCTGTCAATAGCTCCAAAAGATGTCCATGAGAATCAAATTCAATTTGCTTTGGAGCGTGGGTTGCCTGCAATTGTTGCAGGCCTTGCAACCCATCGCCTGGTGTATCCAAGCCAGGCGTTTGACCTCATACACTGCTCAAGATGCAGAGTTAATTGGACAAGAGACGGTATAGTAACCTATTTGAATTTGATGTCATATATCTTGTTGACTGTGGATCTAATAAAGATATCATTAACTTTGATTAATCACCTTTAAACCAAATCTTTAATCTTTTGGAGTATTTTATATTATTCTTTTGAAAATATAATTTGTCTGATGACTAGTTGACTACTTTTTTACAGTAGCTACATACAAAAGTTTATCTGACTATTCTTTGATCTTCCAAAGATTTATCATAGTATGCTATGCTTGAACTCTGCAAGACAATAGGTTTGCATGCGAAGAAAAAGTTTTCACACAATTCCTCCATATAAAAAGTTATCCGACTATTCTTTCATCTTCCGAACACTTCTCAGTGTGCTAGGCTTGATCTCCCCTAGACAATAGGTTTGCATGTGTCGAAAAGCTTTCTGTAAGGATACAAACTTACTTTACTCGGCTCATCATACAGATGGAATTTTGCTTCTTGAGGTCAACCGGATGCTTAGGGCCGGAGGGTATTTTGTTTGGGCTGCGCAGCCAGTTTACAAGCATGAAACTAACCTGCTTGAGCAATGGAAAGGTAAATTATTTTACAGATGCTAAAATCACAGGACTCCTTGGATTAGATCTAGTTTTGGACTATCCATTTTCTACTAGTATATGCAGTTCTTTTGACAGCTTTTTTGAATTCTTCCTTAGCCATTAACTTCAATGGCAGAAATGGAAAATCTTACTCATTCTCTTTGCTGGGTGCTTGTAAAGAAGGAAGGATCTATTTCAATATGGCAGAAGCCTTACAATAATACTTGCTACCTCAACCGTGAATCTTCTGTCAAACCTCAGTTATGTTATGAGAATGATGATCCTGATAACGCCTGGTAGATCATCCTATGTACCCAATATTGAGTATTGCTTCTACTTTTACAAATTCATGCTATATACATCTGCTATCTAACACATTTTATTTATAAACATGAATTACAAATCCACCTCATCTGATTTTGGAAAGCCTGAGATTTTAGCTGTAGTTTTCTATAACATGAGTTGCATGTTTAAATTAGTTTACCTTTTGAAGTATCTAACCATCTTGTTTATCTTTTCATCTTTATTTGCTGGACGTTTTCAATCAACCAAGCAGTGATTTAGGGTCTTATTGATATCATTCTATAAGTACTCAAGTAAATTACTCTTTATCTCTTACATTTTATGTTTTATATTTCACATTGTGATCCTGATAGAGCCTAGTGTAAGAAAGACGAGACTCCATAATTGAAGTGCTTGATGCGTAGTAGTTTCTTCTGTAGTTGTGTCTGCCATAACCAACCGTCAAACGTTCCGTTTATTATACCGTTCTGAATCACAGTTTATGCTTGATTTGTTTCCTAAAACTACTATCACATAGGCTTTGTAGTTATGAAGGATAGTATGATGGTGACTTCAGTGAACGAATTAGTGTCATTTTTTTCAGATGATTTGTTAAAAGACTAGCGCTGAAAGTTTTCTTACAAAAATATTTGCTGAATGTGCCCCTTTTATTGTTATTAATCTTATTTACCAGCTTTAGAGCATTAATTGAGACGAACTTGTTTCAGAATAGTTCGACTCCTTGAGATACCCATAATGTCTGGCCAATACTTGCGTCCTAGAATTTTGCATTCTCGTATCCCCTCAAACTACCTAAGGCATTGGACATTTTGGACTGCTGAGCTATTGTCGACTAAGTCAAATATTTCACGTTATATAAGTTTGGAGCATTCTGCGCTTTGCCTAAATCAGTAGATTTAGTGTGGATGAAAGAGAATGACAGCACTTCCTGTAAATTCGTTGGTGCTATATCTAACGCTCTGGCAATGGAGCATTTTCTCCAATATAATCCTTTAGCGATTCTAGTTGATTTGTTCAGTAGATTTGATATTCAAATAGATTTATATCTTGAACAGAAGCTTTTTGTTGCATGAGGTGAGTGGGAGTGGAGTGGAAAGTATTTCAGGTAGCTCAGTTGGTTAGACTGTTTTGCTGTCTTTCCTTGCAAGCAGTAAGACCAAGAGAATACATGTACCTTGAGGGAATCTCTCTTGTTTTTCAAGGAGCTCCTCAATCCCAAGCCATTAGTCAAATCAATAGTGCTTTTGAGCCAATTGGTCAGAACACTTGATTCCCTTGTGCCATCAGTTGAAGTGTAGGTCAAACCATATTTCTGTATGGAAGGTGCTGCAACATCGAATCCGGTCACACCGTGTCTTTTACCATGAAGATAGAATCATTTGGTGGAACTGGTGAACATACACTTGCTTCAAGTTGTCCTTCGTCAAGCTCTGGATGTAATTGAACTCTTTTATTTCACACCAAAGTGTGTGATCTTCATTAATCTTTCTTGCAGGAATGTCGACCTTAACACATGCATTACTAGACTGCCCGAAAATGATTGCGGTACTAATATCACAGGCTGGCCAGAACGCCTTCACCACCCACCTTGCAGACTGTTTATCATAAAAATGGATGCTTCTATATCAAGGAAGGAAATCTACAAAGCAGAATCAAAGTACAGGAATGACATTGTAAGCAGTTATGTTAGCGCTTTCCACTTGAAAGAACTGAACATACGAAATGTGATGGACATGAAAGCTGGATATGGAGGGTATTTTCTATTTCTATGCTAGTACTTTCACAATTTTTTTATAATTAGACTTGGCTTGCACCATATTAATTTGATCTATGCAGCTTATATTGTGTTTTATTCACCTGGCCCTATTTAAGCATGTACTTCCAATCATGACAGGTTTGCAGCTGCCTTACTTGATTATCAGATTGACTGTTGGGTGATGAATGTCGTTCCTGTTAGTGGTTCCAATACCTTACCCGTAATCTATGATCGTGGTCTCATTGGGGTTTTGCATGACTGGTAAAAGAAGTTTCTGCATGTATAATTTAAGTCCAGAATTGATAGTGAAGGCACTAAGGGATTTAAATTTTTTAGTTGCTGAACAACTGCATCATTTTCTTACTTTCATTTATGTGATCTCTCAGGTGTGAGCCATTTGACACTCATCCGAGAACGTACGATTTGCTGAATGCAGAAGGCCTATTCTCTATCGAGCAAAGAAGGTGCACTATTTTAAGTCTGCTTCATTCCCGTTATCATCTCCATTTTATTTCGTCTATACTCTCTACGTTTCCCGATCTGGCATAGTGTCCCCATACATGTATTGGTTGCAGGTGTAATATCTCAACCATCATGCTGGAAATGGATCGGATTCTTAGGCCAGGCGGTCGAGTTTATATTCGGGATATCATACCTGTTATTGACGACCTTCAAGAGATTGCAAATGCCATGGGATGGGTGACATTTCGATTTGATACTAGTGAAGGCCCCCATTCAAACTGGAAGCTATTGAACTGCGAGAAGCGTCTATGAGATAACATTTGAACCATGTCTGGAATTTATTTTCTTAAATTTTTTGTCCCCCAACTCATAGGAAGTAGTTTTTGCTCCACTTATTATTCATGAAAGCCTTAGATTTTTTTGATAGTTAATAGTGGAAGTGTGGAACTGCATATCAATGTGAGAAGGCCCTCTAGAGTCTAGTCATTAGTCTATTACAAGAAGTGCAAGTTTTATCATCATAAACGAAAATAAAACTGCATCTATTACAATATACAACTCATTTAGAGTGTCTAAAGTGTTGATGGATCCAGTATTTGATGGCTTCCAATAGAGAGCAGTATCATTTAGCAGATGATTTTCAAGGAAATTGTCTCAAACCCTGCTTCTTCTGATCTGTAGAAGCTTGGGAGTGTCTAAAGAGACCTGTGAGAAAAACACATTGGTAATAATGTTAGCTTTGTTGGGTCCTTTGAGGAAGTGGTAAGAAGAATTTTCATGAGAAGGATTTCAATAGATTTGGTGAAGTTCTGGGGAATCTATGGATCAATAAGTAGTCCACTACAAGAAACACCGTTTTGTTGTCCTGAATCCTGATTGTCTTGGTGTAGATGTGTGGTCTTGAGAAAAGCCAGTCATTAGGGAGATTTGGTTTTATTTGAATGAGAATAGTGAAGCTTGTAGAATTGGAAGTAACAACATTGAGAAAATATACAAATACAACAGTCAAAAGCTATTTCCGGCACGATATTGGTCGTAATCGCAATAGTTGGTAACTCCTCAATGTCAATACAACAGTCAAAGAATATGTCCACTCATGGCCTCTTATTTTAGATCAAGCATGAACAATCAATAACATATATAAAAATTAATAAGGGTGGTGTTTCTTCCTTTTTTACACTATTTATTACTAAATTACTCTTCTATCTAAAATTCTAAAAGTTAGGAGTTCTAATAGGAATCGTCAACACATACGTATGGTTTGAGGATGATACATTATATACATTTGACATATATATTCTTTATAATTGTCGTGTATCCCACTTTTTAATTAACTTTGTTTATTAATCTTGAGTGCATGTTTAATGATTCAAAGGTATACATTGAATAACACAATTATTTTTGCTCAATTCTTGCATTTATAACTTTCTATCTACCCTACAAGTATATTTCATATTTATATTATTAATTTATTATTCTTTTTATCACATGCATTTTTTCATCATATGCCATTTTCAATCTTTAATAATTTAGGTTATTAAATAATAATATATTTTGCGTGTAACTATTATTATTATTATTATCATTATTATTATTATTATTATTATTATTATTATATTATTATTATTATTGTAAGTATTAGTTAACAATCATACTCCGCATTTTTGTAGGAATTATTATTATTATTATTATTATTATTATTATTATTATTATTATTATTATTATTTATTATTATGTAGAACTATTGTTATTATTAGGTATGAGTTAAAAATAATCATATGATTTGAGTAGAATTATTATTATTATTCTTATTACTATTGTTATTTAATTTCACGCAAATATGAATTTTATATATTGAGATTCACAAAAATTTAAATTATACCTTTTAAATCATACCAATTTAATCGAGAAAGAAGCAACAATCTCATGATATAATATTAATGATCAATTGGCCAATATATTTAATTTATGATATCAAATTGTTAAATTAATATTTGTATCTTTCTACGGGCATCTCAGTCAGATAATCTCTCTTCATGGACATCGTATTTTGTTATATATATTTTTATATTTAAGGAAGTATTCAGCGATCAAAAGATTCCTTCAAAAATAAAAATATTAGTTAGAAAAAAATTCAAAAAAGTAATTTTTTACACAGTTTTATAATAATTTCTAATTAAATATAAAAATGTATCAAATATTTAAGAAATTTATTGGATATCGTGCATCACACGTATCCTTACTAGTATCTTAAAATATAGAGATATATTGTAAAAAGCAACGGGACAATATGTATTTTTTATCTCAAAAGACCAAGAAAGTTGCTTCAAGTCCATTTTGGAGGCTTACTCTCATTCAGAAGATCACGCTTATGTGCTTAAGATATTGCAATATTATTCCCACCACACTTTTTTGCCTAATTCACTTTTCCATTTACAGGCCTCAATACCAAGAATCTCCCCACTCCCCACTCTACCCCCCTCTTATCTCCACTACCACCTTCCATTAAATTATATGAGAAAAATATATTTAACATAATTGAATCATAAATTAAATTAAATTGCAACCAAAATTCAAAAATTCAAAGAAATCAAATAAGTTGGATTAGAAAATTCAAATAAATAACAAGAAAAATTAAATCAAATAGGAAAAGAAAATTAAAATTAAATCAATTGGATCAAAATCAAATTAGATCAAAAAATTCAAATTAAACCAATTGGATCAAAATTAAACAAAAATTAAAAAAAATTGGATCATGAAATTCTAAGAAACAATGCATACCATTATTAAAAAGTTCATGGTATTTCTATAGTGTTAATACATACCATGCTTTTAACACAAATGGTATTCCTGACATATTCTCAAATAATTTTCAGAAAAATCTTATATAACAACATATAACAAAACACATCTTAAGCCATTATATTGTATTCTATTTACCTCATATGATATTAAATATATGGGATACTTTCTCCTATGGTATTTCAACAATGGCATTATTATTATAAAAACACATTAAGAATAAAAATTATAAAAAGTAATGGATTCCATTATTAAAAACACCATGATATTTATGTATTATTGATACATACGATACTTATAACACAAATGATATTCCAAAACATATTCCCAAATAATTCTCGACAAACTCTTATCTAAAAACACATAAGAAAACACATCTCAAAATATTATTGTATATTCAATTTACACTATATGGTATTAAATAAATGAGGTATTTTCTACTTTGATATTTTAATTATGGTATTACTATCATAGAAATACATTGATAATGAAAAATTTGAAAAACAAAACATACGATAATTAAAGTAAGCATTACGAGAAAAACATACCTAAGAGCAATAATCTATATGGGGACGCATCGCTTATCAGCTTCAACTAAGAAAAATTGTGAGCCATAAGACAACATCCTCGCTCTTCATACAAGGCGCAGGCCACTCATATGAGCCGAATCTGTATCAGTTTGCTTAAAAGAAAACCTAGTCCCATGATCAACCTAGACACATCCCACTATTACTCCTCCGTGATATCCCAGAGATGTGAACCTCGAATGACCGTTAATGTGACGATTTCATACTTTTAATAATCTATAGGATAAATAAAGATGACATTATTTATATAGAAAGACGTAGGCTAGATTTTTCTTTCTGCTGTACTACTCATATTAACGGAAATAAGAATAACGGTAAAATGCATTCGGTATAACTCAATTGGTAAAAATTAAAGTGTTATGCTCCAACACTCACTTCTTCATGTAATATATGCCTGATTCTCATGTAAGCCGAACTCAGACAAAATGATTAAATGAAAGGCCTAGTTCTTTAATCAAGCACATCTCACATTAACTTCCCGGTAGTATTTCAAAAAGACGGACTATGGGGACCATTAGTGTGATTGCTTCACATTTTAAGAATAATGATCAAATAAATTAAAATGTCACACACGAATAACCCATCGTCATTAAACCTAATAACAAACACGTTGTTAAGGAAGGAAAAATTATTACAATTCGAAAGGCTCTCAGGCAAAAGACAAAATCACCCATCAACATTTTTCGTGATTTACATTCCACCCATTATATGTTACTTTTTGCCATTCCACTCCATCGTATGCTTAATCTCAGCACTCAAGCTACCTCTTCCAGGTGGCATAAAGCATTTGAAGCTTTTGTTGTATATGATAATCATAAAAGATTATAAAGGTTTTAATGGTGTAAGAGATTGAAGGTTTTATAGTTAATTTGGGGAAAATTTGATTTTGGGGGATATAAGGATTTTTTATTTTAGGGTGGGTTTCATTTTGACAATTTATAAGTAGACCTCCGACTGGGACTTGAATTTGATAAAATTACATTTCATCTCCTAAAAAATCAAGATAACAAATAACATAACTGGCCAAACTGATTTTGTCATTGATTGCTGTGGTTACAGAATGTGCGATGGTGAAATGGAAAAGAATACACAGAGGCTACCCAAACTACAAAAAAAGCTGTGGGTCAATGTGTTTTGCTTTTTGCCCAAAATATAATGGTGGACTTTAGTAGCGGTTAATGGCATATTGGGATATTTCGGTTGTCTGCTGCTTGTTTTTGTATGAAAGGTTGAATCAGAGTTGACAATGGCTTTACTTCTGTTCAGACATCCACATTGAAGATACCTGCTTAAACAAAGCCTAATTAAATAACACAATTTCTCATTGTAATATCTCCATTTAGTCCACATTTACATAGCTTGAAATCTACTAATTGATCTTTCTGTAAACAAGATCAGTTTAGTTGAATGGAAAAGACGAATGTTCTTCATGAAGAAATTAATTTGGTTGAATAGGATGAAAGGGGTTTTCCACAAGTCGAAGGTACAAGAAACAATAAACGGTATACCTAACAGAGAAGAACAATAAACAATATGCCTAACTAGTTTGCCATATCAAAGCATTTGTTAGACTGCCAGGGTCATGAGGGGAAACAAGAGGTGCCAATGAGCCACTTTTTACCCACATTTAAATCAATTCGTCTATGAAGTACTCCAGTTATATGCAAACCTAAACAGAAAACGTACATGTGTATGCTTAAGAAACTAGATGTGCTGGTGGAAGTAGCTATTAATGTGGTCTTGAGATCAGGAGTAATGATTAGGGGTTACTTAGGATATCGGCTTCACAGAACCTCCATGAACCATCACTTTGCTTCTTCAAAACATAACGGATTTTGTAAGAGCTGCAAAAACATAGAGTGACAGATAAATGAATTTCACAAAATAGGTGACACTACGAGAAACATAAACTGTGTCAAATTATTTTACTGTATTAATTATGAATAATTTGACCATCATCCTTCCCTAATTTGGATTACCTGTAATAATTTGGATTCTTCAGCTGAGAAACGGCCACTAGTTCAGCTGCTTCCTCTAGGAAGGCCACTATTTCTGCCACCTCTTTGCCAGTTTCATCGGTTAAAATATTTGCTTCTAACACTGACAATTGCAGCAAGACAAACCTCCAAAAACATGTCCTATCTTTTGCCAGATCAGCTAAAGATAGCCACTGCAGATAAATTCAGAAGAAAGACATTAGTAGGGGATAATGATTAGGAAAACAATCGTACTTTATGTTTCACCTCACCTGGTCAAGCATTGACTCATCAAGGACATCAAACAAACCATGAACATGGTGGCTAGATCCAAGTGATTCAGCTTTAATAGCTTGCCATTTATTAACAAGGGCTTCAGCTTCCTCAACAGGCATGGGCATCTTGTATGTCTGAAGTGAAGAGGATGACACACCAGACAAATCAGAGGACCTTTGAGAGTTTATTGTTTCTGTGTCAAGTTTAAAAGTTGGAAGAAACTTCTCAAGCCCACTTGCAAGCCTGTTTCCCTTAACGTTAGCAGGCTTGATACAGTGACTTAGAGAAGACGCTGTGTGCAACAAAGATGTAGTGGCTGGATTTGATCTTTTAAAATTTAATTTTATTGCATTGTCCATTCCCCCTAGCCGCATGTCCATCAAACGAAAACAGGCAAAAAGAATGCAGCCCAATGATGTGACATATATCATCTTTCCAATCATGTTGCTTGGAATCAACCACACCTCCAAAATCTTATTATGTCGAGCACCCAAATTCCTTTCCAATTTGATAGAAGGTGAAGTGGCACTGCTTCCAGTATTTTCCGTGGTTCCAATCAATGCCCCTTGCAAATTTGGTGGAGATAACTGCTTCACAGCCAATCCAAGATGTCGGGAAGTGTCCATACCGGAAATAGATTTATCATCGCCTTTCTTATCAAATGCATGGGATGGTGCCAGTGGACGATGTCTCATGCTAGACACAGCCTGTGGTCCTTTCTTATCTCGTCGATCAACAGAAGCTTGCTTTTGAGATCTGAAAAAGTTTACCTGCCAGCAAATCTCATATTTAGCTTCCTCCTTGGGCGACAAAAACTTACCCTTCTCCCAATAAGACTTACCAATGATGGGGAACAATCTCGTGTATCTAAAAACAAGTCTAGCACGGACTCCTTCAGCCACGTCTCCTGGTGAAACATTACACTCATTTATGGGAATAAGTAAAAGCATAAACGATGAATAGACGAGTCAGAACTACTTGAATCTGAAACATTAGAGCATTACTCTCTGAATCCAAAACATCTAGTCACATTAATCCAAACATTGTACAATTCTATAAGGCTGAAAAGAAAGGAAACAAAGGTAAGAATGAGGCAGTGAGAAGTGCAACTGATGATGTTGTAGCTTCCTAGTGTCAAAAGAATTTTGATACCCCACAAGAAAATCGAAGAAAATAAGAACAAATGCAGCTTGAGGACTAAATATGCTTGAAAAAATCTATATCTATATCTATATCATATCATCTATCTATCTATCTATCTATCTATCTATCTTCTATATATATATATATATATATATATATATATATATATATATATATATATATATATAAACACGTAGCTGCCTTTAAAGCTTTCTTTCCATTTTTCATGATCGAATCTGAATTAAAATATCTTTAATGAAGGGTATAATTACATTTTGATAAATTTTAATTAAACTAAAAGACTACAAATACAAATCCTATAATAGAATTCTACATTTTTAAATAGAATTGTTTTAACAGAGTGACTCTATTACAAAGTTATATACGATAATGTAAATTATGCATTTCATTTTAAATCCTTATAATAAAATTATTAAGCTGATACAATACACATTATTTTAATTGAATAATCAAAAAGTATTATGTTAAGAATAATTTAATTAAAAATAATGATGAAAAAATATTTTAATAATGCATGAAAAATATTTAAAGTATTAATATATTTTAATATAATTTAATAAAATATTATAATTTGTTTATTCAAACCAATATTATGTATATAAAATTAGATGACAAATTTGTTAATTTGATCATTAAAAATTTAATCTAGATAATCTTTCTCTAATAATACTCATAATTTTGACTATTGCACCCTTAAAACACGGGCGTAATACATAAGAATCTAAGTTATCAATTTTGTTTGCTGAGCTTTCTTTTAAATAATCATGACTATCGAAAAGAAAATTGAAATCTTTGTGAGAACGACGTCATATTTAGTATTTATAAATTTTAAATTTTAGTAGTCGTAGCTTAAATAATTTTAAATATTGAAAAGAAAATCTATGAATATTTGTAGATAGATAGCTCTCATAATTATTTAGTTTCTTTGTTGGTTGATTTTAAATAATTTTGACTATCGAATCTATATTTGTAGATGATGGAAATTTAGTATTTAAAAATTTTAAATTACTATCGACTTTAAATAATTTTAACCATTCAAAAGAAATCAATTAACCCGATGGTTTACTTCACATGCTTTTCTATAATTTTGAAGTTTTTATTTATTGGGCTTTAAAAAATTGACTATTGAAAAATTGAACGCTTCTTTTGCATTGATTTCAGATGTAGGAATTCATAATTTGAAATGGTTAAATTCTTAATAATTTTAACAACAATTGAAAAAGAAAATTAAATCCATCTTTTGTTATTATAGTATATACATTCATAATTTTGAAATTTGATGGTCGAGATTTAAATAATTTCTCATTATTGTTGTACCTCTGCATGTATCTTTGTAGACAGTTTAGTACTCTCCATTTCTTTATCTACACCATTTACTTTTGCAGAATAAAGTTTAAGTGAAAATTCAAATACATCTCAATACAAAACAAAGTTCTTCTAATTTTTCTTAGTTAATTTGGTAATATGGGAACCTAAAAAGTGATTTCTATTTTGGAAAAATAGTTCTTAGATTGAGGAATGGAGGGAGTATGTAGTATTCATAACTTTTTTATATTTAAATGATTGAAAATTATATTGATTATTTAGTTAGATTTCTCAAAGATATAGGGGTCATTAATTTATTTATATGATCTTAATTATTTTAGTAGCTAATAATGTATTAGGTATCAATATATACAAACGTTCTTTGTGATGATCATACTTGTCTTAGTATTCCTATACCTAAATAAAAAAATTTGTATCCGAAAAAATCATATCACGATCAGACGACAACATATTTAAAATAATTTCTAAAAATTATAATGAGCAATCAGAGTATCAAAAGAATATCGAGTCCAAATTTATAAAGATCAACTAATAAAAATTCAAACTTAACAATGTTTAAGAACGGAGATTGTACCATTAAAAGCAATAACACTATTAAACTATAATTTTAGGAGAATATAAGTAAACATATTGCTGCATAATTTTCTCATCATCTTATTAGCTTCTTTATTGTCATTGCTTTTCAACCATGATTCATTTTTAAACTCGAATGATATATTTACATTTTACACTACTAATAAAAAGAATCTCATTCCTTACGGATACTATCAGCGATTGAACATATGAAATGATTTTTATCGACCGGAGATAACGACGCTTTTTAATTTTTATGTCAATAACATATAAATTTTGCTTATTTACAAATAGTAACTCGACTTCATTTATGATTTTATTTTATTTTTCAAACTTCGCTACTTTTAATTTATTATTATTAGATTTACTTTTACTATAATAATTTACTATTTATGCATATTTCATCTTGTATATTTTTATAAAATTATTAATAGGTACCTACCTTCTTAACTGTAAATGCGCTTCGTTCATTTTATTAAAATTAAATAATATGGGGATAATATCAATTATTACATATAAAATTTCATATTATATTACGCTATATGTATAATTTGGAGAAAACTATTTTGTTTTAAACTTTGTATTTCAAACACTTTTGATGCTCAAGCATTAATATATATTCAGTTAGATACGTATTACAAATTTTACATTATTGAATTTTCACTAGATATCACATTAGTTTACATTGTTTTGTTTTACCCATATATTAAATAATAGGCTTAAATATAAGAGTACCAAATCAAAACTATCAAGAAAGATAAACAAAACATCCAAAATATCATACATAATAAAGTAATGCTAAAGAATTCACATTTGAAATACATAATCGGTAAGACTAATATCACAAATATAAAATTATTATGAAAACTTAAATCACATTTATCTTGAGCAAGTTCATAACACTCGATTTAAATATAACAATGATATGATTTCATATTATTTTCTTTTAACTATGCATATATAATAGGTCTTAATTTAGACAATAAAATTGTTAGAGAAGATATCAATTGATTAACATTGGTTTACTTAAGACAAATTATTAATTTGAAACCGCATTTAATAACTATATATAATTAAAAAACTTGAACGATACCAAGTTAAAAAAGATATGTTTAATTAATAAAAAATAAAAATAGTAAACAAGAACTCCTAAAAATAGAATAGTCGGTGACAAATTATTAATTTGAAACCGCATTTGTTTAACAACTATATATAAAAAAATTGTTCCACACTAAGAAAAAAAGATATGTCTACTCAATAAATAATAAAATAGTAAACAATAAGAACTCGAACAAAGAATCGATTCGATAAAGATGATGCATCAAGATATCAACTTCAATTAACAAATAAAAAGACAAAAGATTGAGAAATTTTGTCGATTTAAATAATGACAATTGAATTTTAGATAATAAAGTTTAAAATATATGTAGATATTTCAGATTTTTACGATTTCATAGTTTATATCACAGAAAAGATCCCACCTCTTTTATAATATCAGACGCCATGCTGGGGTTGGGAGTTGCTCAAGATAACTACACATGATCTTCATAATACAATAAATACAATCTTACGATACACGAAATGAGGTAATGAAGAGGATGTATAACGATCTTTTACGAGAAAATTGATACTCTTTAAAATATATAAAAGCATATTTATTCGATAATTTTATTTTTTCTACTATAATTTTAGATGCTAATTTTATATAATTATAATAACGAAATCATGTGTACAAACAACTAATTCTTATGTTACATTTTATAATTAGTAATAATGAAATCACATGTAACAAACTACTCGCAGAATGACGCCCCTTTTACTAAGAATAAATAAATGAAGGACTAAATGTGTTTAGATGGTCAGGTATTGATTCTGACAAAGATAAAGGCACTTAAACAGATACTTTTAAAAATTATTAAGCAATCCAAGAGGCCTTTTATGCCTTAATTACCCAAAGAACATACCAGTGTCTTGTTTTCACTTTGGAAATCTTTTAACTCTCTTTCTTGAGACAATTTTCGTGAAGCTGGACCAGAATTATGTTCAACCTGCCGCAGCTTTTCAACTGTTGTTGCTTCATCACCCTGCATACTAACACTTGGATAGTCTGAATAGACAGGTTAATAGTTAACACGTCGAGGAAGCATCGTATACCTGTCCAAGAAGAAAAAGGCAGAAGGCCTCCTCGAATTTCATATCAATTCCTTCTGATGCTATTAGACACTCGCAAATTGTTTTGGCTTTGTTAATCTATATGAAAATGGGCATGAACATTATTGCGAATGAAATATAATATTGTTAAGAAATATCTTCCTTAATTACAAATATATGAAACCAAAGAGATAATGTATGACTTAATAATGAGAGGCAAAATCATTGTAGTAAGCACCAAGGGGCTCAACAGAAGTCAAAAACTACATGCAGCCTTCCCCTTTCTTTTTAGATAGGCTATCTAAGTTACTTCAAAATGTGATGGACTGATGGTACATAAAGAACCTTTAATCACTTATAACCAAAGATCCCCCTTAGTATCACTATCACCATACCAAGAGATTCAAGTTCTTAACAATTCAGATACAAATGAAGGGAAAAAACGAGGTAATTACCACATCCATTTTCCTGGTTGAGAAACCAAGGGCAATATGGCCTATCAGAATCATGTAGAAACAATTAAAGTCGATGACAACTCTTTGATTTTGTGACTCCAGTGACTTCTTATTTTTTCGCAAAGTAGCTAAACTATCCCAATGAAGGAGTTCGACAATCTCCACAGCCATTAGCTTTGTCAGTGCCTGTACTAGAAAACAGGGCCAGTCTTGCACTTGGCAAGATGCTTCAACATCAAGCCCTTGTTTGAGTAATTCTCGTAAAGCTGCAATGGCTCCTAATCTCCTTTCAGCGTTTTCAGGTGTATGAGGCATGGCTAATAACTCTAGAGTGCAAGCTGGTGCCAACTCCTCCAGAGATTCTTCTATCTAAGTCAATTGTTAACGAGACTCCTTTAAGTAAAGTGCATGAATTTCGAAGGAACAAGTTTACACCAGTACTGTCAGCTTACCTGAGATAACAATGCTAACTTCCCAAGAGAAGCTTTACTACGGAGAAAACACTGAGCACGAGCAAGGGCTTCAAACCCTAAGGAAATCTTATTCTTCTCAAAGCCAGCTTTCGCAATTGCACACTTGAAGAAAGATCTAAGATAAGAAAGTGAGGTCTAACAAAACTGTTGGAAGAAAGTGGCCATTATACTTACCTCTGCTAAGGCCATAGACAAAAGAAAATCATGAATATAGGGCTTAGCATCATTATGCTGCAAAGCTTTTTGGCCAATTTCAAGAACAAGCTTGCCCTCTCCAACCTGTATCAATAAAGCTACATCATCTCTTTGAAAATAACTAATTAACAATAAGGACCACATCATAATGCTAATTTGTGATATAGATTGGAACTATTGTACATAGCGAAAAGTTGACTCTTATAACGACTCCTTATGTAAACTGGTAATAGATTTTGAAAAAACAAGAGAAAGTAGTGTACCTCTTGGAGGAGGCAAAGGGCAGCAGGCAGCCAAGACCATGAAATGCGAAGAGAAGATTTTGGTTGAACATTTCCTTTGACATTACCAGCATATTCTGGTTCGAAGAGGAGCTTATCCCTCACATCCAATAAAAGATTCTAAGAGAAAGATAACACAAGCACGACATATCAAGCGAAAATATGGATCAGCAGGAATATCAAGAATAAAATGAATATGAGACCTGGCGAGCAATGACAGCATCCATTGTATATCCCTCTTCGAGCTCTGCGTTTCTTAGATGCATTACAGATTTAACAATTTCATCTTTCTCTGATTCAGCAGGAATGCCAAGAAGCTGCGGATTAATAATACCTTAATAATAGAAACATCCAATTGGAGTAATTGATAATAATAAAAATGGACCTGATAGCAGGAGACGGGGATTTGAAGCATGGGAGTGGGCGACTGTTGTTGATTGGTCTCCAGAATGCCCACGTCAGCAGCAGCATTGTAGGCCCCCCACCTCCTCCTCCTCCTACACCCCCAAACCCTAGCTCTACCTCTTCCATTCCCACCTGCTACACTGTATACACCACCGTATGTATCTGCTTTTTTATTAATCAAATTCAAACTTACACCTGCAATGCTCTGCGCAATTGCCATTTATCACCACACTCGCTTACTCAATGTTGAACATCACACCATCAATTTTCACTCCCCAATTATTTAATCCATCTTTTTACTCCTTATCATTCAAATTTCAATTATAACTTGAGATAATCAAAGTCATTACAACTTAAAACGATCCCAAAACACATCTTGGATTTCGAGAATAAGGTCGGGTTTTTTCGATTTGTTTGGTGAAACCGAATCTATCCGTTTTTTAAATAGAGGTTGAATCGGTTCAGTTGATGTCGGTTTTCATAGTGGGTTCGTTTTGATCCTTTCAAACCAAAATAAGATACACATAATTTCAATCATATACACCGAATGTACGATATACTATAGACAATTGTTCTAAACACGTGGGTTATTAATAGATTGTTTTCAAATACATACACAATAATAAATATAGCTCTCGAACAATTTACACATGCATAATAACATATTAACATTGATTAATAACATCTGTTTCCTAACATTCACCAAATACATTATTTCAACCTAAAATATCACAAATATAAATATTTTAAACAAAATATATATACACGATTCGGTTCGGTTGATGCTAAAACCGAAACCGATTAATATTTGTCGGCTTGATTTTCTTTTTTACCATTTCTATTTGGCCTCCTTTTTTTTCCAACCATAACCATAAAAATTGAGCAGTGTTAATTAGCCAATTTTCTCTTCAAAATGTTTGAATGGTTCGGTTTCTCCCTGCGTAACCCATTTTCGGTCCATTTCAATAGAGACCCCTAAAAAAGATTATAATCTTGAGTAAATTAATTAAAGATGTAGGTGGGGACACGGAAGCCGACAAAAAAATCTGATATTGGGTGACCAATGTCTGAAAACCCCACCCCACGCTCCCTCTTTTGGACATAAGAGTGTTGTACTCTCCATTTCCCCCCTCTTTTTCCCTTTTCACCTCAACCCTCACTACTTTCCCTTTTTCAAGAAAACAAAAGCTAGAAAATGCAAAGTCGAAACGGAGGCGTTTGGTGGGTGGTGACAGTGTTCCTGATGGTGGTGGGGGGAAGCTCAAAGTCGACAATAGAGCCATGCTCGAACTCGGAGAGGTGCTCCTCACTGGTGGCATACAAGCTGTACACGGAGCTCAAGGTATCGGAGGTGGCGTCGCTGTTCAATGTGGACCCCATAGCACTCCTGACGGCCAACTCCATAGACATCTCGTACCCCGACGTGGAGAACCACATCCTCCCCTCCCGCTACTCCCTCAGGGTCCCACTCTCCTGCTCCTGCCAAGATGGCATCTTCAAGTCCACCAGCACACTCTACAAGACCCGCCCCGGAGACACCCTCTCCTTCATCTCAGACACCCTCTACTCCCGCCTCGTCTCCTCCGACCAGATCAACGACGCCAACCACGACATTATTCACGACGTCCTCCCCGTCGCCACCACCCTCTCCATCCCCCTCCCCTGCACCTGCTTCAACGGCACCGACAACAACCTTCCTGCTATCTACATGGCCTACGTCGTCACCCCCCTCGACACCCTCCCTCTCATTGCCAGCTCCCACTCCACCACCATCACTGATCTCATGAATGTCAATGCTTTGGCCACTCCTGCTATCTCAGATGGAGACATTCTTGCCATTCCCCTCTCCGGTATTTCTAATACTGACTACTTCACGTCTTCACTTTAAAACCTATTCATGTTGTTGTTTCTTCATTTCAGGTTTTCTTTTGTTGGGGTTTGTTTGCTTTCTGTGTTCATTAGTATGTCCTTAATTGCCTTGCTTAGCTACTAATGCGCCATTTATAGCTCTTCCTCTATGCTCGGTTCTGTAGTTTCTACGTTTTTTGCTTTTTGTGGTATGTTAACTGATTAAGATTCATATGTTGGAGGTATATTAAGCATCCACACTAATTATTTACTACTCCGTATTATATGTGGTAAATAGATCTTCCTCATTATATATGCAATAATTATGGTATATATTGGTTCTATCAACAGTACATCATTCTTCTTCTTCTTCTTTGAGCAATGTATCGGTCTTAATGTTTCTTTGTTTCCACTTTTATTATTTGCAGTTAGTTAGTGTTAAATTGCTAAAAAGTATTATACCACTGGGCGACTTATAATATGCATAGGAGAGAGTATTAAAACAACTTTCCATTCAATTGGGAGGGAGTATTGGAAGGTCTTCCGTTTCTTTACTATGTGGAGTAATAGGAAAGTTTATTTTCTTATCTTATTGAGTGGGCATATTTGACATTATAACTACGTACATTGGGGTTATTTTCAGCATGTGCATCTGATTTTCCAACATATGCCTCTGATTTCGCCTTATCTATACCAAATGGGAGTTATGCCATCACTGCCAGTCACTGTGTACAGTGCAGCTGTGGGCCTGGAAGTCGAAAGTGAGTGACAATTCGATCCAATTAGTTTCTCCTGTATATTTTCTCTCTGTTTTTCGAATGGCTCATCAATTGGCTAATTTGAACTTCTATGCAGCTTATACTGCATTCCAGCATCATTAGCAGTTTCATGCTCCAGCATGCAATGCCGAGGCAGTAATCTCATGCTTGGAAATTCCACTATGCAACAGACAAGTGCTGGCTGCAATGTGACTTCTTGCAGTTACGGTGGTTTTGTGAATGGAAGCATTGTCACAACGTATAGTACTTTTATCATTTTATACGTCCTTAGTGTTCCTTACATATTTCCAAAAGATAGCATACTCCGTCGAGGTTACATACACTACTCTGTTGAGGATTTCTTACTGACTTCAGTTCGTTTTATATGCAGCCTATCAACATCTCTTCAGCCACGCTGCCCAGGTAAACATTGTTGTAGTCAGTTATCATGGGGTAGAATCAGGTTCTGTACTCTTGATATCTTTAAATCATTTCATTGTCACAGGACCTCAGCAGTTTCCTCCACTTGTTGAGCCTCCCACAAAGCTTGCGCCAGAATCAATATTTGCTCCTGCTCCCGCACCAATGGAAGGTGGTGGTGCCAGAATCCCAGGTACATCAGTGGTTCCTTCATCTGGCATGGGCATTGCATTCCCACCTGCTAATGCACCAAGTGGTTTTGGATTGGCCACAGGAGCCTCCGATGCTTCTTCTTTGGTGAACCCAGTTACCAAATACCCCTTCCTCTTTGTTTTAGGATTTTCGTTTACATTCGTATCGTTGCATTTCCTATTCTAGTTGTCAAGATGGTATCGGATTTCATGTCATAGATTTTGCACTGTGAAGACACTAGAAGTGCTGTATTCAATGTTGTTGGAACTCTATTTGGTATTGAATGAAGCCAACAAAATCCCTTTCCACTTAAGTATTTTGCATGATTTGTGTTGTGCATTGCATAAATTTAATCCAGCAATTGAATTAGCATGGGCCGAAAGTTCCATGTAAAAAAAAAAAAAAACTGGTAAAAAGATATATGTATATATATAACTCAGAGAGAACTCATAAAGCATAAACAGAAATCAGAAAAAACTCAGGAGAAAGTAATATAACTCATAAAGCATAAATAGAAATCATAAAACACCAATAGGAGTTCATTTCCCAAGTAATATCAACTCCCAAGCCAACCGAAACCGGTAACAAGCTAGATGATAGTTGGGTATCAACCAATCCAACCAGACAAAATCGAGAACCAGACCAACCTCCACAAGCGAGCTTAGTGCAATGCTAGCTCCCTTATTTTCTCCTTTCTCATTAAGCGAGCTTTAGGTCGGTAGATCCCAGACCATGAAGGCCTTAGGTATCAGAGAACAAATACAAAGACTTAATCACAAGAGGATAGAGGAGTCCACGAAGCCAAGCATAGACCAACCTCCAGAAGAATACGAACTCGAACTTTCATACAACACTAAAGCACAAAGGTCAACCGTCAGCCCCCTTAGGATTTTCTCCTCCCCCATGTAGCGAGCTTTGGGTCGGTAGATCCCAAACCAAGAAGGCCTTAGGTACCAGGTAACAAGTACCCCTAAGACTTAATCACCCGAGGATATAGGAGTCCACAAGACTGACGAAACCAAAAGAAAGGTGTTGGCTCCCTTAGGATTTTCTCCTCCCCCATGTAGCGAGCTTTGGGTCGGTAGATCCCAGACCATAAAAGGCCTTAGGTACCAGGTAACAAGTACCCCTCAGACTTAATCACTCGGGGATACAGGAGTCCACGAATACCTAGCACAAGTAACCACTAGAGAGCACGAGTCCGACTGAAGAAGATAGCAAAAAGCAGAAAAGCAACCCGGGGGGCCCTTCCAAAAAACACCAACCAACAACCACCTACCTACCAGCCCAGAACCGCTAAGGACAGCCCGGGAGAGAATACACCCAAAGGATGAAATCCCTCTACAAAACAACACCAAAGACCCCAACAAAGCACATACAGGACTAAGAGGGGCATACCCCAATAACCAGAGAGGTAAAGTAGCACTATGACAAGCAAACTCAGAAATCAAACCTACAGTGAGGGAATGAACGCAGTAACACCCGGTAGGTAGCCAGTTTCACCTTACTGATGATAGAGTCAGGTGAAACCTCCTCACGATCGTGGGCCCAGGCATTACGAGCCAACCAGATCGTGTACACCACACAACAGAAAGCAAGCCTGATCGCCCTGGAAACTGGACGACCTCCTCTGTGCTCCTTCAGTATCCACTTGATCGAGCTGTCGATAGTGGACATGTCCCTCCGAATACCAAGTCAATCTCTGATGCCCTTCCAAACTGCACAAGTAAATGGGCAGCTAAAGAAGAGATGATGTCTGGACTCCGGGGAGGACCTGCAAAAAACACAATTAGTATCCTCCAGGTCCAAGAAATGGAGCCTGGTCTTCACCGCTAACCTGTCCCTGCAAGCCAACCAAACAACAAAAGAATATTTAGGAGGAATGAAACTCTTCCAAATAGCTGAAAGTTCCGACTGTATCTTTAGGAGAGGGTTCAAAATGAGGATGGAGTTTATCTGGCCGAGTTGGTTCTGCCTTGTGAAGTATCCTCTAACTCATATCGGAGTATCTTTTCACTCTTTCATGCTTTGAAATAGAGTTAATTGTATAAACGGTCACTAGAGTTTTGACAAAAATCAAAACTTAAGTTATGGAATTTACATTGGTGCACTAGTAATCCTTAGAGCTTCAAACATGTTGCATAAATGATCATTTTCCTTCATTAGCTCAATATGAAACTTGGGAACTACTAGTGTACAAATACAAACTCTAGTGATTGTTTGTAACTGCAAGGACTATCATTGCACCTATACAAATTTTAAAAACTAATTGATTGACTTTTTCCAAACTCTAAGAATCATTTATACAATTCTCCTTTGAAATATGTACATACTCCCATCAATTTTTTTAAGGGATATTTACTTTTCCATTATATTTTATACAATTCAAATTTATTTCACAAACTTTTTTTTTCTTCATCTTTTTGAACTAAAACAAGAACTAATTTTGTGATATCATCAATATATGGTGCATAATACTATAAAACATGACTCAAACGTATATCATTTTCCTAGTTATGGACTTTTTTTTACTAGTTTTACCAAGTTGACAAAGGGGTTATATTGGGAGTTTTTATAATTAATCAACACATTAAACTAATTAAAGCAGAGTAAGATAACATTTCATCATATATGTAAAAGGTTCAGCTTAGGTATTCCACATTTTGAAGCTTACATTAGCAAAGTTGAGTTGAAAACGAACCGAGGAAATAAAAGTATAGTAACAAAACAAATCGTAACTGTCAAATGTACCAATTAAGGTATTATAAACACAATTATTGTCAAATTGATCAAATATATATACAATTTCTTTAAGTTGCACAACATCACAATATATTAGAGAAACATTCAATATGTACAGGTACAAATGCATTTTTGTTGACAGTACAAGTATTCTTAGAGAGCTCGCATGACTACTTTGCTTGTCGAGTGCAACCCCACTGCAGCAAGTTTCAATATGGCCCGACTTCTGTATAACCTGAAAATTTGTTTATTTTAATTTTAATAATGAAGTCAGAGAAGATGGCTGCAAATTTTCTCTCCATAATATTGCACATAACTATTGCGTATGAACTAAGATTAGAATAACAGTCTGGTTGCAACTAATCAGCTACAAGTTAAACCCAAGGTAATCAACTTTGGCACATACCTTCACTTCACATTCAAGGTTCTAGTACCAGATAGGATAAGATTAAATTCAGATCATTCTAAATATAATCTAAACAATGTCGAGAGTCTACGAGTTGCAAGAATGAATAGACAAAGAAGAAATGAAGAATGTAAAGAATAAATAACACTGAAGAACAATAGAAGCCGAAAATGTGAAGGTGCTACTGCATGGTACCCAATAACGAAGTGCATAATGATATGATGCATAGAGAAGCCTCAACAAGAAAATAGATAATTCAATTATTTAGATTTTCATTTTCACTAATATAAGAGTGGAAGCAAATATTAATGGGGGTGAAAATGAAGTTACCCTGTCAAAGCAAGACCCCAAGTGGATAATGTGTAGAACATCTTTCCTGCATGCCAAATGCTTATCATCTTCTCCACCTTGTTCATGCCTCCTAAAGCTTTGGATAGGGCTGCAATTTACATGGTCAGCCAATGAAGTACATTCATAGAAAGAAGAATGCGTACAGATTTGGGTGTGTTTGTGATCCTATATCGCACTATTTCAACTAAAAGAAACTAGCAATGAGGGTGAGGTGGATCAATATAGTAAGCTCTTAATAACTATGCCGATGAGCTTATATATTGACATCGACCAGTGACAAATTGAATTTAATTAGATTGTAATTAGGGTCCAAGCAAACGGTTGAGAAGTATTTGCTGGTGAGCACCTCACATCGACTAGTCTAGGATGTCTCAATAAGAAGGCTCATCAAACATACAGTGAGCACAAAACCTGAGCATGAAAATGTATTCCAGCATCTAAAGATGTATCCCTAAATAAAAGCAAGCATATGACATATAAGTTGAATTTTAAGGAGAAAAGCATACTTGTTTGCAGCTCCTGAGGGGACATATCCTTAGACTTGGGGCATGATAGAATGCACCTAGCCATAAAATTGGCAAGCCCTTCGAGAACGTGTTCCTCGCTAACGACGACATAACTTTGATTATCGATTCCACTTTTCTCCTCAATGTTACTAGGAGCCATATCGTCTGTTACCCAGACCCACCAGCTTGGCTCCTCTTGATCAACATTGATAAGGATCTCAACTGCTTCCAGATCAGTAGCTTGGGGGTCCTTGAAAGGAAACGAAGGGATACTGTTATTGGTAGAGATAGAGTCCAAAAACCCCTGAGATTCCACGCAAGATATAAGCTTCTGGTGCAGCTGGAAAATAGGGAAAACCAATTAATAGGAGGCAATTGACGCAATACAAAAAGAGAAAAAGAAGGATACATCGTGTGGGAAATTCGGTAATAGAGCAGGAGATACGGATATGTTTTGCAATAGTTGGAGATTTTGTTCAAGCAGATTCCTCAATCGTTCATTTTCCGATCGTAAGGAAGACAATTCCGACGGCGTCGTTTGGTGGTGGCAACGTTCTACTGCACTCCATGCCACGTCAGCAACCTCCAACACTGTCTTCGCCACCTCTACCGCTTCTCGTCCGACCATCTTTCTTCTTTTGCTTCCAAAGAAAGGATATGATTAATTGATTATTGCGACACAGAGTTATCGTATATCTCTCACTTTCACCACATCACATTTATAATATTGCAGTGAGGACAGAAAGACGGGCAACACTATACACACACGAAAACAGTAAATGAGGCGGCCAAATTACTTTGTTTTGCGCTGTCTGTGAAGCAAAAGCGGCTGACTTGTAGCAAACAAGCGAGAAGGCTACTTTTGTGCGCAGCATAAGATACTTGATCGAGTTTTTTATATGCTAATTGAGCAACCAAGCAATTTGTTAGTAGAAAACAAGCAAGTTTATTACATCTTACATATTTATAAGCCAATTTCTACTTTTTTATGTTTATAAGCTAAACCATCGAATAATTGATTGTAAAAATTAAAGGAATCATTCTATTAACTTGTTTGTTTTCATACTAAACACATTCTTATAAAAAATGAATTAAATAATTAATCATATTTAAAAAATACAAATTAATTCACGTAGAATGAATTTATAAATTAATTAAATAAAATAAATTAAATAATTAATTATATAAGTGAATTAAATAATTAATTACACAAAAATGAATTAAATAATTAATTACATAAAAAATAAATTATATAATTAATTACATAAAAATGCATTAAATAATTAATTACATAAAAATAAATTATATAATTAATTACATAAAAATGCATTAAATAATTAATTACATAAGAATAAGATTAATTAATGATGAAAATGGCTAAACGCTCGGCGTTTAATACATTCGAATTATAAAGCGTATGCAAATTGAACATTTTTAACGATATGAAATTGTCAAATTATCGAGAATATGAAATTATGGAGAATATGAAATTGTAATAAAGCTGTGTAAATTGTATACATTCGAATTATAAATTTGAATGATGACACTAAATTAATAATTGGCGTTCGACGATTAAATTGATTCTGAATTGGTAAATTGAACATTTAACGATTTGAATAAATTATTGACATGATTATAAAATAAATACGATATACTACCAAATTAATTCCGTGGCACTATTTGAACTAACAACTAAATATAATGTTCATTAATGAACAAGTATGAAAATAATTAAATTTGTCCGTTAATAAGCGAATGGATAGTTAGAAGCTTGTTTTGTAAATAATGAGTGAATAATTGACTTTGTTTGTAACCAGATGGAAAGAACTCGGTTGTTACGCAACAACCGAGCGCTCATTGATTTAATGACACAGCGGCCGAGGCGCTTGATGTGGCCTTAGCCTTGCGGCGAGCGAGAATCTCGGTGTGTATAAATATCAATCCCAATCGAATTTTTACGGTATTGTGCAAATCGATAATTATTTAATATGATTATCAGGGAATATGAAATTGTAATAAATTGTCGTCAAAATATAAGTATTAAGATTATGAAGTATAATAAATTTTGTATTAATACGTTCGAATTTTGGTAAATCGTCTGATAAAGTACCAAATTATTCCGTGGTTCAACTAACAAGCTAAATAAAATGTTAAGCTGATTAAACAACCATGGAAAGAATTCGGTTGTTTCTCAACAACCATGGAAAGAATTAGGTTGTTTGTCAACAACCATAGAAATAATTCGGTTGTTGCGCAGCAACCATAGAAATAATTCGGTTGTTGCCAATGACCATAGAAAAAGGCCCAGTTTGTTCTTGCTGACAACCATGGAAAGAACCGGTTGCGCAACAACGGTACCGGGTGACAACAGCGGCGCCTTGCTTAAAGCGCCCGATGTGGCAACGCGTACTGATGCGTTTATTTATTTTTCCTATCAAAGATAATTATAGTAAATGTTTACTATTTTTTACATTATGCAAATTCATAATAAGTTAAGCTTACTAAGTTAACACGAGCGAGGGGCATGATTCTTATTAAGTAATGAGCAGAATTACTCTCATGTTTGTAATTAATTACATAAAAAGTAAGGTTAAATAATGAGCAGATGAATTACATAAATTAAATAATGAGCGAATGAATTAAACAATAAATTAAATAATTAAATAATGAGCGAATGAATTAAATAATGAGCGAATGCATTAAACGATAGATCAAATAATTAATTACATGAAAATGAATTAGATAATGAATTAATTAATGAGCAATTCTTTCGTGTTTGTAAAATGAGCGTTTTCTGCCAAACTAGCAAATTCGAAATGTGGTTGTTGTCAAACAAGCCGAATGCCGCAAATCTTTGTTCATATAGTCAATCCATGCTTGTTTCATAACAAGCAATTTGAGCCATGCTTGTTTTGTAACAAAGCTGGTCGCTTGTTATGGAACTAACTAAGTGCATAATTAAACGTTTCTTAATAACAATGGAGAAAATTAAGCCTATTTCTTAACAAAACGTGATCCTTGTTCGGTAGGGGTAAAATAGTAATTTATGTTGTTAGATTTCTTTGTTTTGGTGTGTGTATAACGATTCGAGGAGAAAGACCTATCAAATATTAAAATAACTAAGAACTAATATATTGTTATGAAGTAACAACGTGTTTGTATATCGAAGCTCATTTTTTGTCAAACCGGAAGTTTGAGAATTGTGAGAAATTTTATTATTTGGCATAACGGTTAGACCATCCCGGGTTAGTTACGATGCGAAAGAATAATTAAATATTTAATTGGAGACTCATTGAAGAGCCAATAAATTATTAAGTTTGAAGAATTTATGTGAAACTTCATAGTGTAAGCTTCACAGGTTATTTGTTGTGGGGGCACGTTGAATTCATCTGATACCCCCGATTGATCATTTGGAAAATTTTACACTATGTAGTAACACTTGTTAGTATTATACAAAATTATTATAAAACTCTCCGATATAGTTGGTTTTGGTGGGAAACCACATGTGGCCTACCCTCCAGGTTATGCGATAAATCATATATTAGCGATCTTAAGTACAAATGATGATTTTATAAATGATTATTATACCGGAAGATATGTATATCTATATACTTGGAAATAGAAATTAAAATTAACTTATCAAGTACTTTTTCATTGTGATATATCAATATTTTCAACATTGAGGGGGAGAATAGTATACAAGCTGAAAAAAAATAAGCTATCTTAAATGAAATATCACTATATTAGGCTGATCTAAAAATGAATAAATATGAACTTGAAGTTCAAGAAAATATGAATAAAGAATGATATGAACTAAAAGTTCACTACTGATAAAATTCGACCTTAAGAAAGCAATGAAGTCTTATACAGTTGTAAACACTCAAAATAGAGTGGAGGTTCATGAAGAACCGTTGTAAATGATATAGTTCCACCATCAAAGATATGACATTAAAGATGGTCTAGGAAGCGTATCATCTCCGAGAAGAGAATACTTGGCGAATATATCATGAATAAGCTAAGCTCAATGTCTAGAGACATTTACATACTTGAGAGTCATGACTATAATGAGATCTCGAGTTATCATGAACATGGTGGAACCAAAATTAAAGGATTGTCGACAATAAATATTGCATCTGATGAAGAGCTACATATCATGAAGCAATATGAGGATGCAGGAAATCCTCTCCTTAAGTGAGTAGATGTATATATTTATGAATGACCAAAGAAAAACGCAATCAAGTAAACAAAATTCACTATATAAATGAGAAATTTAGACTCGGAGTCTAATGAAATATGATACTCGTGAAGTATATACTAGTGCAGTCTAATGAAACGCACTATATAAGTGAGAAATTTAGACTTGAAGACTAGTGCATTATGTCTTGGGTACCTATGAGAATAAATGACCTAAGATTTGTCATATAATATTTGTACCCTAAAGCACTAAATAAGTTATAAGGTGACACATACACCTTTTGATAGAGGGTATAAAATTATAAATGTTTGGTAGCAACAAAAGATAACCTCTTGATTTGCGTGCATGACTTATAATATAGCATGCAACGAAATACGTATACATGAAAACATGTAGAAGGATTAATGATGCATGAAGCACATATCTATATTCCGGGAACTTAACTCAGTTGAGTTAATATAAAATATTTGAATATTTAAAGTCATCCAGGAAGAGAATGGATTACCAGTTGACTGCATTATTAGACATTGATTTGCATTCTCATTTTATTTGATATCACATGAACATAGAAGTTTATTGATAATATTTCATAGATGTTTAACTTTATATTATGCCCTATGTGATTGTACGATATATTTGTTTACTTATTATGTGCTATGAGACATTTGAATTATTAATAGTAAGTTGATATTGATATTTCATATTTTTATTGATGATTTGATTTATTTATCATTAATAGTGGCATAAATAATCATGATACTATTAAAGATCCGATTATACTTTATACAGACTCCAGAAGAATTATCAATGACTAAGTTATCATGAATAAGTTATACTGTTTAACTTCACTGTAGAGTTCTCGGTTGTTAAGCAAGATGTTTATAATTTGATTTGGAATCAAATCTTATAAAGGTATATCTGGTCAGTGGGCATGTAACTATAAATTTGTACTCACATGCGATTCTCAGTGTCCAGACAAGATGTCTACAATCGGATTTGAAATTAAATATTTTGTAAAGATATATACATGACAATTATGCATGTAAGTATAAATTCATATCATATTTGATACATGGTAGAAATATTTAATCTCAATTAAATGAGATCCATAAGAATAATTTAATATCTCGTCTAGAAGACATGAACTTGGTCTTGAAGTACCAATTACAATGTATATCTTACAACTGATACATGATTACATAATCATGCAATATTGACAAACGCTTGTAGCGTTATTTGGATTTCTACTTGAATAATCCTAAGCGATGATCTAAATCGGGAGATATATGATATAGAATGATGATAAATGGGGAGATACGATATGCATTGTACTCTTTTCCATAGCTAAGTTTTTTCCACTCGGTTTTCTTGGTAAGGTTTTTGGATGAGACAATTGCTTGAAGTATATCTAAAAAGTGAAATATAGTCTTTTATTTTACTAGGTTTTTTATCCACAGGGGTTTTCACAGTGACTATTTAACCAAAGATGATTATACGAATGATGCTTTACATCGCGTTATCTACATTAAAGATCGGGGAGAAAGTTTATAGAAAATGACGACTTATGTTTATGACTTAAACATTATTGGAACTCTGAAGAGCTTTCAGAGTTGTGAAACTTCTTGAAGAAGGAATTTAAGAGATTAAATCACAGTTGATCGTCACATTGATACCCCAACAATTATAATATCACCGAATGTGAACAATGGCCCATTAATGACAAGAGAAAGTACAAAAAGGATTATTTGATCATGAAGTATCATATATAAGTGATATTGAAATAGTGATATATATTAGGAGAAAATGTCAACACGAATGCATTGAAATGAAGTTAAATATATAAGGGATATAAGATTGTTCCAGTAGAACATATTGATTTATACCGCGATTGATTATCCAGGAATGCATACTTATGATGCATGTTGGAATGTCAGCATTGTTTATTTATCAGTAGTTATGTATTTCATGGTGATGTATGAAACAAACTAGATCAATAAAATCATCAACACATGTAGAGATCTTGAAATGCACGAAGAAATTGTGAATGCGTTTGGTTGAGGAATATGATCCAGCAGATCCATATTACTTATGATTTATCATATGAAAGTTGGTCCTGACGATCTTTATGACGATAATTGTAGATGTGTTGCACAGTTAAATGAATGACATATCAAATGAGATAGAACAAAATATATTGGTGTTCTTCTCTACCCATGATTTTTAAAGGAATGGTGAAATCGATTTTCAATAAATTCGATCTTGTAATAATCTGGCAGATATATTTAAATCGGCTTGCTTTACTTGACATTCGAAAACCTATCCGGAAGTATAGGACTACGTGGACTAAGTGATGTCAAGTGATGTGGTCATGAGGGGGAGTTAATACGCGTTGTACTCTTTTAGTTAATCAAGATTTTTTGTCCCAAATGGGTTTTCACGATAAGGTTTAATGACTGACATTATAGCGTATGTTGAGAATAATGTGACTCTTTTTTATTATTTGGATTTTTTATCCACAGGAGGGTTTTCTAGTAAAGTTTTAACGAGGTATATTTTAGTTAATTAGACATACAAGGGGAGTGTTATGAAAATATTATGGATGTCTTTGTATGCGTCGAAAGGAGATGAATTGATTAGGGAAGTTATTAGGTTGCTAACACCCAGTTACTTATTTACAGTAATTACCTTGTGTGATATATATTGGAAGCTTTATAAATATGCATTCATTGTGTTGTATTCTAGACATCAACAAAAAAAGACAAAAGATATCATTCTCACTTGTTTGTGTGCAATACATTTACTTTGTTCTTCGTTATATTTATAACAAGTTTAATATTTTTTTTAATTTCTAACACCCACTTAATATCTTTTGCCTAAATAGCACCCTCTCTTACTAATTATCTAAAAGACTCCCATCTACTTTGGCTTCATCATCAAGCACTTCCCGTGAGTTGTTATCTATGCTTTGCCCAAATAGTGTTGGGTTTTTGGGTATGAAATAGTATTTGCATCCTCACATTGCAATTAGTAGTTAGGAAGTTTCATTGGGGAAAATTGTCGTTTATTTCCAAAGTCTTATTCGATGTGTGTGTATGGTGTTGCCCTTCCCTCTATACTAGGGCATTTGTCATTTTATAATATAAAAAACCTATCTTCAAGTTCCAAATTGATCAAGTTGAAGAACTCTAACCCTAAACCCCAAGTCGAACTACCCATAATATTCCTTTTACAATTTGGTACATTCTCAAACCCCCAAATTGAAACCGATGGCATGGATGGAAAGAGTCGAACATGTTGTAGATTTCCGACAAACATCCGACAATGTCTTGGTGAATGGTGTAAGGTCAGGGTCGGTCGATTCGCCTCCGACCTCCTCGAAATCTTTCATCCTCACTTTTTTCGGAGGTCGGGACTTAAGTCGAGTGTCGTAAGTCCCGACCTACGTCCCTACTGAACCGTTTAAATGACGGTTTTTGACGGTTTAAGCGATTATATATATCTTTGGCGGTTTTTGAGAGGTGCTTAACTTGCATTTAATCCTTAACATTCCAAATACAATTTCTCAAAATCCTATCATTATCGTAGTGCCAAAGGTTCTCTTGATTAATTTGTTAATTAACAAGAGGGTGATTCTCGATCCATCCCGGATCACATAGATTGGGGAGAAATAGTCTTAAGGGCAACGCTTTTACGTGCTTGAGGAATCTACAATTTATTTTATTTCATGTTTATGTTTTTTTTTATAACACTTAATTTATAACAGAACAATCTTCTAAAAGTATGTATAAGCAAAAGTGATGAAGACGATTTCAAGAAGTGGTTATTATCTAAAATTTATCCACAACAGTTAATTTTGTTGACTCGTTGCAGTGGTTAAGTCACAATTTTTATCATCCGAAAATTAAAAAAAATAGTTTCTTCGATCTTGAACTATCCAATATGAACATGTCAAATTACTCAAATGTCAAAAAACCAGTTCGGTCTGATATTATTTGCAAAGTTAACAACCTTATTTACTTGTTTTGTTGATTCCATAATGATGCTAATTTACGATATTTGTCTCCAGAAAACTGAAAAATGCTTTGTTTATTTTTCCACTAATCAAATCAAATTGAATGTGTTAAATGAATCGATGTAAAAATAGCAGCGTCAACGGATACATTTAGCATAGTTTCAGTTGAGTCACATTCCGCGATTCACCTTTGTCGTGGAATTCCAGTGCAGGACTTGAGGGGTCGTTAGTGTGACGGTATCACACTTTACCATAGTTTCAATAGCAACAATTATAAAAAATAGACTAGAAAAATAGCTAGAGGAAAAACAGGACCCATAAGTTTTTGTCTAAGAAGACAAGGAAATAGAAAAGCCAATCCCCCGACGAGTAGTAGGGAAGTTAACAAAGATATAGCAACTGATAAGCCCAATACCAACCGGAAGAACCGAATTGATGTTGAGAATTATCTGCGGAATATCTGAAAAGAAGCAATTGATCACATTCTTATCAAACAGTGAAAGTGCTAAGAAAATCAAAAGGGACATAAAAGCATGCACAAAATCAACAAATTTGAGCTTATATTTTGTAGCCATAGCAGGTGGTAAAGTAGTAGGGGATCCATCAATAATCCACAAGCCATTCAAAGTAGCGAAACCATACGAAACCTTTCCCGTTTCGTCCTTCAAACTGTCCGTGAAGCTTGCCAGGAAGCAAGACAATGCGCAGATTGATACCAGTGTCCCAGTCAACCCCCGGCTCATTGCGTCACACTCACCTAAGTTGGAGAAGATTGGTGATAGAAGTTGAAAAGAAAGAAGTGTCCCAGTGGGCAGTAGATTGGCTAGGTGAGATGCACTGCTACATGTCTTGTTTACAGCACTTTGCTTTCCAGTTTTCTGTGTTGCTTCAGTAGCCTCATCACTGCCTGCTGAATCTGCCATATTTAAATATAAGCACTAAATAAAGTTGTCTATCTTGAATTTGCTCTTTCTTTGTATTGATATATATAGACAAGTAGCTATTAGCCTATTACTAACTATTTGTAAAACTTTTCAACTTATCAGAACAGAGAGAACACTAAATTAACAAGATTACTTGCTCATGATGCTTTGAGTACCGAATAAGTCAACTGTTGACAATTCGATAGATAATAATGCTTTTTCTTAATCAATTAACATACACATATCTGATTTTTTCGAATTTAATAAATCATACATGACCTCGACTATGTACCTAGTATCTTACAAGTATCATTGTACATGGTCCGCATATTACGGTGTACAACTGTACATTGTTGATTAGACTCACTACAATGAGTCTATTCTTCTTGAATTAGACACCCAATGGTGTCTATTTTAATGTCTAATTTCAATAGAGATAAAAAAAAATTATCTATTTAAAATAGACAATTTATTTTGTATATGATGGGAAAACTAATTTGTAGATGCATGATTCAATTTTCAATATTAATATTTTTTTAAATCACTAATATTCATAATTTTTCATTATCTGCAAATCAATATCCACTTTGCCTATATTATTTAAAAAATTAAAATTCATTTTTCTTTAATTTGGGCTACAAATTAGACATTAATAGACACCATTGGAAAGAGCACGTATTTATGGGATCTACTCTCTCATTCCCTTTTAATTGACCTTCTCACATATCGAAATAAATCTTTGATCTTCAATTACTTATTAGTTATATTACTAAATTTAAAAAAAATATTATGAAAGTATTTTAAAAGACGAATCCAATGATATAATTTTTTTATTTTTTAGAATAATGAATAATTCATAATTGATGGTCAAATTTCAATTTCAAAAAAGTCAAACGACAATTAAAGTGGATTGGTGGGAGTATTTGATTGTGTGGATGAGAGATACATGATGTGGCATGTTGGGAATGATGTATAAATTAGACATCATTGCACATAGAGGGTGTTTGGGTAAACTTATTTTTTTAACTTATAATTGACCAATTTATAAGTGACAATGCAACTTATAAGTAAGTCACTTATAAGTTGTCACATTTATTTTGACTTGTTTGGGTAACATAACTTATTAGTTGATCGACAATCTTTTTTAGTTGTAGAAAGTGTAAAATGACTTATAAGTACATTTCATTTCAATTAGTAATTTAATATTTGAAATAATAAAAAATAACCATAACTAAAAATTGTATTCTATGATTAAAAATATAATATTTATTTTTTATTTTTTCAATAAAGAGTAAAATGCTAAAAGTTGGTATAACTAAGAACTGTATCTTTAGATTAAGTAATTAAGTAAATTATTTGGTCAAACCAACTTATAAGTTGAAACTAAAAAGTTGGAAAAAAGTTAGAATTTGCTATTTTTTTTATTTCAAATTATCTTAAGCAACCCCATTTGACCCAAATCAACTTACAAGTTAATTTTGACAAAAAAAAGCTTAGCCAAACAACCTCATAGTCTAAGTATCTTTCACCATGATAAATGTCTCTCTAGGCGTTTTCATCGAAAACCCCCTTATAATCAACTATCTGCTAATATCTTTAACTACTATATATTTCCTTCAACTTTGTATAAACAAGCATATTTTCTATTTAACACTTCTCATAATTAAAAGATTAGATACATGATAATGATTTTTACACTTGATATGGAGGATTATTTGTATGGGAAGAAACAATAAGCCTTTAGCGATAAGCATAGCAAATATGGAAATTGAAGAGTGGAACGAGCTAGATAGACAAGTCTTGGGTATAGTGAGACCGTGCTTGTCTAGGAACGTTGTTGCCAATGTAGCGAAGGAGACCACGACAAAGGGCTTGATGATAGCTTTGTCAGGGTTATATGGCTATCCGTAGAAGCAATAGGTGCAGTTGATGAAGCAAGCTGTTTCACTTGAGGATGTCAATGAACACTCAGGGTGCTAGGCACTTAGCCAGTTCAATAGTTTGATAAATCAATTGTTTCTTTGTTGAGGGTTAACCGAGGATGAATTACAAGCGTTGATACTATTGGCGTCTTTGCCAAATAGTTGGGAGCCGATGAGGGCTGCTGTGAGTAATTCAGTCGGAGTAAGAAGTTGCAACTTAAAAGGTGAAGTTGAAGAGCAGTATGCATCCGAAAGTTCGGAAGAATGATGGGGTTGAGAAAGATTACGTATTGAATGTAGATAGGGGTAAGAACTATGACAAGGCGTCGAGAATAAATGGAAGTGAAGTCAAGAGGGGAGGAGTAAATTCGAAGTTTGGAGGGCGTACTCTTGAGTCTTTGAGGGATATGGCAAGAATTTGGTCACGTATTTAAACACTTGTCCCCGGTAGTCGAGAGAGGCGACAAAACGTGTGAATGTTATTGATGACTATCACCGGATGCTACTCTTTGTCACGTTGATTGCTCGATAAATTCTGGATTAGCAGTTCGGGAGCATCGTTCATACTCGCCCATTCCGGGATATAATGTTGAATTATGGTACAGGTGTAAGGTCAGTTCATCTTGCTAACGGTGAGCCGCTGAAGATTGAAGGTATGGGAGATGTGAACTTGAAGCTGTCGAATGGTTCTACCTGGAGATTGACTAAAGTGAGGCATGTACCGAAGCTGGTGAAGAGCTTGATTTCTGTGAGTCAGCTGGATGAGGATGGTTACCGAACGACGTTCGGTGAAGGCAACTGGAAGGTAGCTCGAGGTGCAATGACTGTAGCCCGAGGTCTGAAGATAGGTACTCTGTACCTTACTGGGAGTTCTCAAATGACTATAGCTGCTATTGATAGTTCTGAGAAGACGATGTTGTGGCACAACCGATTAAGCGTATGTTAAATGTTGATCTGAAATGCTAGAAATAAGCTTGAAGCAAAATCTAACATTGCTACTGTCAGTTATGGCGGCGGGAAATGGGATCTGAGTTCTATGATTTGAAATAGGAAGATCATTCGAGCGAAATGTGGTCTTGATGAGCGAGGTGTTATACAAGATAGGCGAGAAAGTGTTGGAGGGAGAAAGAAGTGGAAGGAGAAGTCTGGCTGAAATACCGAGAAATCGAATCTGTGAGGGAGAAGGCTCGCTGGGATTCTTTCCAAAAGGCATGTCTTAGATTATGCCACTCACTGAAGATCAACACGAAGATCACTGGCACAATCATCACCTTTAGAAGAGATGGGTTCGAGATGGAGGCAGCCAGTCGATGATAACATTTACGTAGGTGATCAACGAGAGAGATTGTCACGAAAGTGATCGAGATGCGAGACACACGAGATACCGAAGAAGTATCGTGTCGGCCAGGCGATTGAGAGGTATTCGCCTCTGCTAACTTCTAGCACATTAGCCCAGCCAGGCGAGCACAGTGGTTATGTCAACGATACAATGTGATGATGTATTCAGTAGGGGAGTTAGCAATGAAAGGAGATGGAGTCATTGTTGGCCAAGCATGGCGTGGGGAGTTAAATAAGACAGCAGGAAGCCGGAGAAGAGAATATTACGAGAATAAAGTAGATTCTTAGGAATCAAGGAGGAACATGATGGAAGTAAGCGCTATAAAGCTTCGTTTGGTTGTCGAGGGATTCCAGCCGAGAGGAAGGAGTTGACTACTGCTGAAATATTGTCACCCGTAGTCAAGTTTGTGACAATCGGAAGCTACGCGTGATTGGTAGAGATAATCTGCACTTACGTGAGATGGATGTAAGCTAGCGTTCTACGTAGTAATCTAGATGAAAAGTTATTCATGGAAGCAACCTCGAGGCTTTGAGGTTAGAGGAAAAGAAAATTTGAGTGCAAACTTGAAAGAGCTTATGCGGCTTGAAACAAGCTCCGGCGATCAGGAATATTACATTTGATAACTTTATCAAAAGGTTGAAGTTTGTAAGTTGTGAGACCGACCACTGCTGTTACATAAGGAAGTTTCAAAAAGATTACGTTATCTTACTTCTTTATGTTGATGATATGTTGATTGTGGGAGCTGATTTGCAAAAGGTGAACATGTTGAAGAAAGAGTTGTCGATTGGGATTTAGATGAAGGACTGAGGTGAGCGAAGCAAGTGCAGGGGATGAGAATGTCGGAGATCGGGAGTTCTCTCAGTTAACACAAGAGGAATACTGAAGAAGGTAATCAACGCTTGACATCTTTGGATCTGTACGTGTAAGTACCCGTTAATTGCTCCTTTTCAATTATCATTACAACGTTCACGAGGCGAGAAGATGATTTAGAGTATATGGATAAGGTGCACTTATGTACAGGTAGGTAGTCTTATGTATGATATAGTGTCTTATTGGGCACGATATTGCACATGCTGTGGGAGTTGTCAGTAGATATATGTCTAACCCAGGGAAAGAACATTGGGAAGCTGTGAAGTGGATTTTGAGATACCTGAATGGTAGTGCTGAAAAATCCTTATGTTTCCATAAATCTAGTACGGGGTTAGTGGGATATGTAGATGCTGATAACGGTGGTGATGTTGATAGTAGGAAGTCTACTAGTGGATATGTATTCACGTTTGGGGGTACTGCTATTAGCTGGAGATCGAAGTTGCAACTTGATAGTAAGCGTTGTCTAGTTGTGAGGCAGAGAATGCGTTCTTATGGCGGAAGCCAAGTGAAGAAGATGATTTGGTTGCAAACTTTCTTGAAAGAAATTTGAATCTTGAGCATGGATGTAACACCTTGTGCTTTGATTGTTAGAGTGCGATTTATGCAATTTGCAAAAATCCAGGTGTTTATTGCAAGGACAAAGCACATAGAATTGAGTTCCATTTCATACGTTCTGTATTGGAGAATGGGGTCCTGAAGCTTGACAAGATTCTGGGAGATCGGAATCCGGCTGATATGTTTACAAAGGTTGTAAACAAGGAGAAGCTGAAGTTGTGTTCGACTTCAGTTAACCTTCGGAGCGAGTAGCTCGAAGGTGCTGCTGCGGAATGAGAGGTCTTGAAAACGTTGATATGAAAAGGTTTCAAGTGGGAGATTGTTGAAGTTGAAAGCATTTTCATAGCTTGGAAGATACAGGGGATGAGATCCCGCGTCCCAGACCAGTGCCGATGGGGTCTCGATGCACAAATGGAGGCCTCACTGTGTATTGTTGTTCGAGAGGCCATCGAGACCCTCATCGAGGGCAGGGAGGTCAGATGAGGTCTCGACGGGCAGTGGAAGTGCATAAATGGAGATTGGAGTGTGATTTTGTGATTATCCAAAAATATCTATTTTCTCTCCAATTTTCCAGGTCGTTAGAGTTGTTACTGCTTGATTAGTATCATTTGTATATCATTTCAAGCTAAATCTGGTGTTAATAGATTTGTGGGTGAGAATCTTAGATTATAAAGTATTACTCAATTGAGAGAACTAGTTTGATGATGCTGTAGCAATCGTTGTGAGTACGTTAGTAGAGTTCTGCGGCAACAACGGGGCGTGCGTGAGGGAGCACGTATAAAGATTTGGTGTTATTTCTTTCGATATTTTTATTATTGTATGTTCGGATTATTTTAGAGATTAGGCTCGTAGGTTTGGGTGTTGATATATTTGTTTAGTATTTATCTTAATTACCCAACAGATATTCTTGGCATTGTTGATGGTACCTTTCCTCAACCAGCCTCAATATAAGGTATGGCTGTGTTGCGATAGACTCGCCCATAGCTGGATCAATTCCTCATTAACACCCCATGTTCTTGAGACTTTATTGAATTACGATTGTGCTTCAGCCAATCAGGCCTGGTTGCAACTGGAACAATTGTTTCTGGACAATGTTTCAGCCACTCAAATGCAACTCCGGTACAAGTTCTAGCACTTTCCAAAGGAGGGATTATCCATGGAGGACTATCTTCAACAACTACATTCCCTCTACTCATCTCTGAAAGCAGTAGGGGAATCCCTTCAAGATGGTGACCTTGTGGCTCAGACATTGCTAGGATTGCCATCTTTGTTCAATTCCTTCATAACCGTGATCAATTCCACCACTCCAAGGCCCACTTTTGCAGCCCTCAGACCATTATTACTGAGTGAAGATGACAGAATAGTGGCATCTCAGAAAAATTCAGTTTCCCCATCTTCTATGCTGCTCTACTCAGCCACTAATCCATATGGTGCTTCTATTTTGTTTTAATCCATCTAAAGGTTCAAATGCTAGAGGTCGTGGTCGTTTTCAGAGGTTCAAACAGCCTTCTCATTCAAAGGAGTATCATCCTTCTAAGAGTTCAGGTCACACAGGTAGTCACAATCAGCAATTTAAGCCTACTTCATCTGTCTCCTCTGGTATTCTTGGAGCTTCTCCTGCTGGTGGGAAACAACTCTGTCAGATATGTGAAAAAGGGGTATCATTCTGCTCTTAATTGCAGCAATCACTTTAATCATGCATATACTTCTTCCAAGGTGCAACACTTCCTTGCCACAATGCATTTAACTGGTAATGAGGGCACTGTTTGGTATCCTGATAGTGGTACCTCCGCGCATATGACAGGTGATTCTTCTATTCTTCAGTCTCTTATTCCATATCATGGTTCCACTGCTGTTATGGTAGGTGATGGATCTTTATTGTCTATTTCACAAATAGTACCGTCATCTATTCCTTCACTTGGATCCAAACTTATTCTTAAGGATGTTTTGTATGTTCCAGCCCTTACAAAAAATCTTTTGTCCATTAATAAACGTTGTGTTGATAATAAATGCATTGCTGAATTCTCTTCGGAAGACCAACCAGAAAATGTTATTTGCAATCGTTTAGTTTTTTTGAAAAAAAAATTATTGTCTTTGCAATGATTCACAAACATGAACCTCATCCTAGAAAGAATACTACCTCCAATCCAATCCAAAATGATTGTCGTTTTGAAAAATCGAGATGGAGTTTTGGCCAAGTCGATTCTTTCTTTAAGCTATAATTTTAAAAATTATTAGAAATAATATTATGAAAGTATTTTTAAAGACGAATCTAATTATATAAATTTTATATTTGTTAAAACAATTAATAATTAATAATTGATGGTCAGCTGCGCCGATTTTTTAAAAATAACGTCGTTTTGAATTAAACAAGAAGAGTAGAGGTTGTAAAGAGAGTCGAATCGAACCGAATATCCCCGATGTTCAAATTCGGTTAGTTCAATTTGAACATATTATTCGACAAACTCGGCTCGATTTGGTAGAATATCAATTTTCATATTCATTTCGAGTTCGAGGTCAATTTTAGAATACTATTAAATTTCAATTTGGCTGTTTTTCGAACCGTTCGAAAAAACTCGATTAATCATATTTTGTTTATGAACTTACTAGGCTGATTTATGTTTCTTGATAAAAAGTCACGAGACGCCGTGGCTTTAAACAGCCCAGATGTCGTACCAAGATCGTCTCGGATCGATTATACCGGTTTATAATTTAAAAAATATCATAAATCGCCTTAAAAAGTATAACAAACATACCAAATAAAATCTCGTCTTAAAGAGTAGAACAAGCATGCAAACGAAGTCGAGCGCGAGATCAATTATCAGCTGAAGTCAGGCTATTTAAGCTCAGAATTCAGTTACCGCTTGATTAACTTCGGAAGGTTTAGATTATAACTAACATCATACATGATAAAGAACAAATGAACTTAAAACATCATTGATAGGGTTTGAGAGATAATTGAGAGGAAAACAAAGAAAGGAAAAGCAAATGAGAAAATGACCTAATGGTTAATAGGGACATAGGGCGAGAGTTATATGCTGGAATTTTTGAGGTTTGGGTATTGGGCGGTCAATTCGGACTAATGGACTAATACATAGGGCCGGGGGAATTATTGGATCAGGGAAGGGAATTATTGGATTAATACGTGAGGGGGATGGAATTATTGGATCAGGAAAGGAGAATTATTGGACTAATCGTGTGGGGGGAATTATTGGGTAAGTGATGATGAAGCAATTTGGTCAGTGGCTTTTCGAGTCGTTTAGGTACCGGTTTAGCGAATAATAATTTTTTAAGGTTCGGTTCTACGTTTGAGCACTCGAGATCGAAGCTATTTAAAGGCGAATCTTTCGAAATCGAATCGGTTTCGGGGTTCGTTTCTGACGCCTCACACGGTAGTAATAAATGTGGCCACTAGATTCCACTAGTGATTATTTCTATCGAACAGTAAAAAACATTTTTATGCTTAAAAAATGTTTTTGACTTATATATACCATATGTAGGAATTTGGATCATACATTCATTTGAAACACATTATACAAAAAAAGCGAAACAGCAGGAATTAACAAAATGAAACAAAAAATAAAAAGATGGGTATATTTACTAAGAGTGTACAAGTTAGTTTAGAAATCAATCGCCATAATCAGAGTTGTAATTAGCAAAGCCCACCATTTCCTATTTGATGCAATTGACCTTTTCGCCTTGCTACAAACCAATTTGTTGTCATGATATGAACAAACTGGTCGTTTTCTGGAAAAAATAGAGACCACTTAATTAGGTGTAAACATATATTTAAAATCCGAATTTCCAAAATATTCATCAAGAATAGTCCGAATTTAATAGGTAGTAGTTGCTTAACTCCCTCCATACCTAAATGCAGGGACATTTGAAATTAAATTAAATTCATCTTACATTTTAATTTTTCCTTACAATTCTTTGTTTCACAAATGACCTTTATTTTAAGGATTTTCATGAACGGAAAAAGTTCCAAACATTAAGGGATGAAGGGAGTATATATTTTCATCTCTTGTTTGAAAACTTGGTACTAATTCCCGAAAATATACAAACTTATAGGAGTAGTGTATTAGTGTAACCAAATTACCAACCTGGTTGAGCAAAAAGCAATGACATAATCTGGGCCAGAGCAAGTGAAAATGCTGGTAGGGTCATCATATGCATAACTATAAGCAGTAGGGCATGCCTTCTTAAAGAGTTTAGAATAATATGTTGGTTGGCAAGTACTTGGATTTCCATGAAGACCCCTACAACAATACTCGTCAGTATCAAAAACATCACAAGCACTTCTACATGCAATTGTCTTCCCATTAGCCTTAACAGAGAGCTCCTGGGGGCAGCTATTCCTCAAATCAGCATCACATCCAGCAGCGCTGCAATTCCCCTTTCCGTTCAGTGGTGTCACCGATAACGGCAAGTTGAATCCATCGACAAGGCTAACATCGTAAAAATCAAGCGTGGCGAGGGTAAATTCCGCAAGCGAAGCCGGAGGCTTCCCTGAACCTGCACATTTGAGAGACGTGCCACAATTTCCAGTTAGACATGTACCATTTTCATTCTTGTCAAAATTGCAACCTGATCGACCCCATATCCTCCCTTGCCAACCCACAGGAGCATTAAAAACAAGAGACTGCCCAGGTTTTAAAGCAAATCCACCACCATTGAAATTATCTCCTGGAGTCACCGCAGGCCATATTGTCTCTTTGCAATTGTTAACCATAGTGAACACTCTTGCACAATTGCATAATTTCATTTCTGCATATTCAAATCAACACAAATAAACAATAGATCAGAACATTTAAAGTTGAACGATTTAGCTTTCCTTTAATAATGTTAGTATGTATGTCCCTCACAAAGACCAAGTAAGAAATACTACGTATTATGTGTAACTAATAAAATATAGTTGGTCATTATAAATTATACTCTAACGATCATCCAGAGTCCCTTTAACATTGCTTTTTCACATGCTTATTAACAAATTTGCTTAACTTTAAATTTTTTGGAGTAAAGTCAATTTATTAAGCAATAACAAGAAACAACACAAAATATTGTATTAAAGAATGAAACGATACCTAGTAGGAGCGCTGTAACAATAAATAGCAGTGGCAATGGAAGGCGTTGATGTCTGTCCATTATGTTTTTCTATGATATCTTCTTTTGTTTGTATGCAAGAAAAATGATATGCACATCGTCTTAGAAATCCTCTAGGCATTATATAGATTTGTAGGAGAAGGGAAAAGGTGGGAAGGAAAGAATAAGTGTAGATGAAGAGTGAACAAAAGGTGACCGAAGTCTGTTGTTAATTAGAATGATAACATGAGATAAGATGGATAGATTCCTTCCCTAAAGCCAATGGATAGAAGAAGTTTACAAGAATTCTTCAACTCGATGCTTTCATTAAGACTTATTTTATTCAGGACATCCTTTGGCTCAACTTATATTTGTTTGAAATCAACTAAAGCGCATGCCATGTGAAATAAAAATCAAGCAAGCAGGCAAAGATAGGAACCTTATTTCAATATTACTATATCAATACGAATATGTGCAATTGCAAGCAACTAACTAACAGGTACTCGGGCAGGCCACCCATAACTAACATAACTTTCTCTAGTTCTACAATATTATGGTGCAAGTGTGCAACCTCCAGTTCTTGAATAGGCTAGCTCCACAACAGAACAATCCAATAAATCATTTGTTCTTTATAAATGGCACAAGGCATACTGAAGTCTCTTTTGAATGCCCCTTCATACTGCAATGATCACATTTGAGGAAAGGCTTCCTCTCATCTCACTTCTTGAATTTCTTAGTGTCAACATAAGGGGGATTTACAAACATGGCACAATTGTCATCTCCATGATCCAAGAAACTATGATTGAAATTGATACTGGACTTTCTTTCAACTTGAGCAATCATAGTGTATTTTGCTAACTGTAGGCGAAGGATTCATCATAAGAACTTGATTTTTTATTGCATCAAACTTGACATTCAACCCTAACAAAAACTACATTAATTTTTGTCTTTGCTCTTTCTTGAAACTTTCTTCAGCTAGATTGCAAGGGCATTCAACCCTAACATAACCCTAGTTGATCGCATGCTCTAATCTCATTTATTTCCAAAACGAAGTTTGCTAGCAAGGTTCAAACTACTACAGAACTGTTTTTCATTTCACCAACAAACTAAGTCCCGGCATTTAAATGATGTTGTGTTGTTCAACAAAACACTAAGCTATCTTTTCAGCATATAAACATAAAGGAGTTTGATAAAGGTGCATTGATAAATTGAGTTTGCAAGCGATGTTCAAACTACAGTATTATCTTAGATTTCACCAACACAAAGCTCTGGCATTCAAATGACGTGTATTGTTCAACAAAAAACTATATTTCTAGGGTTCATGGGTTAAATGAGATTCTGCCCCGGAGGTCCATATTTACCAATATGGAGTACAATATAGTTGATATGTTGACTTCACGATTATTAACCTCGTCTACAGAGGATAAAAATGATTGCCATCATTGGTCAGGCAAATCATATTTCACCTGACCAAGATAGAGACCACCTGCTGGAGCCATAGGACTTGCAGCTGTCACTGTCTTCGCCTTCAAAATGCGTTCAACTGCAAGGCCAGAAGCAAGCAAAGGGTAATGAGATCTACACATCAACTGGTTCTGTAGAGTTAATGTTTAGAGCTTACAACAATATTACCATCGAGAACAGTTAAATCTCCTGTACCAACTGATTTCAGGACACCCACTAGTAATCTAACCTGCCACCAAGATAACCGATACCCATGAATACAATTGTAAGCACACTAATTCCAGATGTGAGAAAAAAACCAAAAGAGCACCCAACCTGATGGTAAAGGAAAGAGCGTGACCTTGCAGTAACTACAAGACATTGATTTCTTCTCCTCATGCCAAACTCTTCATTAGCCAGATCACCAGCAAAATTTATCCCTAATTGTTTCCTCTCAAAGATTGATGGGAAATATGGTGTTGAGGTGACTTCAATGACACTCAGTTCTTCCAATGTTCTGATGGGTGACTTTGCCTGCCATTTACAAAAGTGCTTCAATCGTTAAAATACAGAATAGAAACATTTGTATTACCAGGCTTGCAGTTCCAAAGTTCTGCTCATATACATGCGGAGAACTTATATTTAAGTTGAGGTGCAAAATAGCATACATACTGATGTGAGCCTTTCTTTAATGTTGGCATAAATATGCCACCTCAACAATAACCACGACTCCAATGCCTACGAAAGCGCTGGGGGAGGGTCCGTTGTAAGTATAATATTTTAACTTTGGTGATCTTTTACACTCTTTAATCATATAATTCACTCCCATGTTAATATACCTTCATCCGTTATGTAATACATTTAAGCATTTAACTTTTAACTTCTTCTCTTTCTCTCTTCTCTCTCCTGCTACTTTTAACACTTTTTAGATGGTATAATACAAGTTATGCATGTTTCCTTATATACAATAAGGTTTCAAGATAAACTAAAAGCGTCTTAACACTAATGATCTCTCTAATTGCATTCTTAAATAAAGTTTAATGAGGGAGAAGAGATGGTTAGAATTTACACCCATTAATTCTTAACTTTAAGATTTAATAACCATCAACTTAAATCTCTTAATAAAGAATTAGACTTTTCATATTATATGGACCATAATATAATTAGATTAATATAATAATCTAACACCGGGTAGCAGCAACCCAGTGGCATCGCTTCCAAATCACTCCAAGAGCCAAGCTGCAAACACTATCTACTACTCTGTACTTCACAATTAATATGAAGTGTATTGAACCATTTTGATTTATTTTCATTATATCAAGAGACTATAAAATATTTGACTCCATAAGGACATAGAAAGACCAAAAGAGCTAATCGGGTACATAAGATGGAAAAATAATGTCGTCGACTATAGTCAACACGACAAGGAAAAGACTAAGAACAATAACAAACCTCACAACCAGCAGCCCTGAAAGAGCTGAAATCATGTTGCCCAACAAGAACTTTGCACGCTTCCTTAAAAAATATTAGCCTTCTATTAAAATATAGATTTAAAAATTCATTAAAATTCGTTCGACGAAATCTTATGAAAACCTGCATAGCAAGAATATCTATTTCCTCAGGCACATGCCAAGCCCGATCTTTCTCGAAAGTGGACAAAGCTTCTGGACCAGATAACAACCGGTAAAAGTATCTGAAGAGTGAAAAAATTCACCCAGAAGTGACAACAAAACAAGGCTCAAGCTTACTTAGACCCTTGGAGGGAAAAAAGATAAATGTGTCGAGTTAGAGAAGCTTCATTCGTTGATACCTACGTGCGTTCTATGGCTTGATACCTCGAATGGAAATTAGGTGGAACAGATCGCACATCAATTACTGAAATGTCACCCTCATTTTTCTGCCAAAACAATGAAGAAAATATTCTAAAGTGGTTATGAACAAAAAGATAAGATTTCCAACCACTAGAAATATTTTGAAACTGTACTCCAAAAAACAAAGTACTTTACCACCTCATAAGAAATGAAAAATAAGTAATAGAGTTATCTATAAAGAAGGGGACAAAACCCCTTAGTTTGCTAAGCAACTTAAAAACTATCGAAGAAGACTTGTTAACCTATGGTTTGATGTACTTTCTTTCCTACTCACTGATCAAGGTAAAGAAATCCAATGGATTTGAATGGGGGAAAACGAACCTGGAGGAAATGGTTTACAGCTCTCTTAACCACTGCAGGATCATGGGGTGGTAACTGTAGGCAGAACAGAGTAATCATTAAACTTCATTATGTTAGTTCAAATCCAACCGAAAAGTAATAATGCAACACGTGAAGCTGCGCAATAAATGGTAGATTACTATTGCGATATTTTTGGATATCTTGTCTCAATCACATATATTTAGATATCTTGTCATGTATTTTTGGTAAAGATTTGTTGTATCATAGATGATTAGCTTTTGTATAGGAATTGATTTCATTTTCCTTAATTCTCTACCTCTGAAGGGGGGCGGGCTTTAAACTCAGCCACTCACCACTTCAACAGTAACATTAACATGTTTTGATAGAGGCTACTGCCTAAGCAAGCTAAGGGGGGATCCGAGACCTTTTTAGTGAGGCTGTTTTTGAGTTGACCAAGAGCGAAATGCAAAGAGTAAAAAGACTATCTACTAATTGAAAATAGTGAATAGATAAGAAGAGTAGATAGTGTAATAAATGAAAGGGTAAAGAAAACTGACCAGTTGATTAGGTTTCCTCTTACTTATCCTTTGGACATCGACATGGAAAACATTGGACAAAGCATGAACTCCAGCATCCTAAAACATGAACATGTAAGTGAAAGAGGAAGAGGAAGAGGAAGACGAAGACGAAGACGAATACGAATACGAATACGCAAAGGCAACATACAGTTCTGCTGGAGCAAACTACGGAGACAGGCTGGCCGATGAACTTATGAAATGCTTTCTGCACACAATAATAGTTACTATTATTATAAATATGTATCATTGTTTGATTTAGAATAATCGGGGAGTGATTTTGGAGACCTGGAGAACCCCAACGACTGTTCTGAAAATAGGAGCTTGTATTTGAGCGCCTGAGAAGCGGCTACCAATGTATTCTATTGCAATCAAATATCTTTGCATTTCTATTGTGCATAATCATATTATTGTATCGATGTGGTTGACATGATGATTTTTATTTTATTTTTTTAGAACTTTATTTTAAATCTTTGAAATATGAAGCAATGTCTGATAAATATTGATAGATAGAATCGTAATTAAATATTAAATAAATGATGAATAACAACAAATATGTATTATTATTTAGAATAAATAATTAAATATTAAATAAATGATCTTCACTTAAAGTCAAAAGAAAAGATTATCTAATTTTATTTTTTATTAGTTGTAATTTTAAGCTTGTGGTATATATTTTTGTTTGTATTGTATAGGCTTGATGGCCATATCCCATGAAAATACATTTCAAATTCTTTCCATAATATATTTTCGTGAATGTCCTCTAACTATGAATAAATATTTACAAGGTCGAAATTTAAAATATAACTATAAAAGGTCAAAAGATGGCTTAATCTTTGTGGGATGGTATATTAATTAAGTATGTTAGTGAAATAAAATTAATATTGAAATTCGCGCATTGAAAGAAAGTGTTTGGATCAGGGGAAAAAGACATTTAGATTTTATGTATTTTTCTTAATTAAACTTGTATAAATTAGGTGCTTAAATATGTAATTTAAATTAATGTATAACATTTAAATTAGGTTGTGTAAAAATCATAATTTGAGTGTTAAAAGTATCGTGTAACTTGCAATATCTTAAAATATATTGGCTGAAGTTACACGTGCAAGTGAAGCAAGTCGACAATTCGAAGCCATACAATTTCTTGTTTTGGTATTGGATATAGTCAGATCCTTAAGCATGCTCAAGCAGTGTTAAAAGTTCTCAGTATTATTTTGCCTCTGATTTTTTTATATTTGCCTGCTTTGCACTTGAGAATCGTATCGCCACTAACACATAAAAGTGTGATTTGTGTTCTTAAAACTTTTGCATTCTTAATTCTTATATTACCACATTATAATATTTTTATTGATGAAAAATATGTTTCTAAAAGTTTTAAAATGACTCCTATAACAATTTAATAATTAATAAATCTAATTTTTGCGTAAAATTTTTATAGCAATTCAACATGGTTGGGTATCATCCTCTTATAATATGTGAAAGTTTCTGAAACTTTCGTACGTATGTTGAATTATCGTATCTTCGTTATCAATATCTTCGTCCAGAATTATATAAAAATCTACGACATCTTTACCCGACAAATAAAAGTGTTTGATATAATATTGCCTTTGATTTTTTTAATTTTATGATATGACAAGTAAATTCATTTTATCTGATAGATTAGTCTACCATACTAAAAAATTTATGATAATAATTCAATTATAAATTAAAAAATAATTTTTTAATCAAAAATTACTATTATTAAAGAATATATATCTAAATTATTATGTGATATTTTGTATTATTACATTTCAATAATTAAAATAAAAAAATGTCGAGTTACGTATCTATCTTCATAAAAATTACGATAGATTGTCGAGTTTGAATTTGGATTTTCCGCAGTTAAAATGTTGATTCAAATATTTTTATTTATGTTGTATAATATTTGGTAAAAGTATCAAATAATAATATTTTGATGTACTTTAATATTGACATTAAATTTTTATTCCGATCGAAAATTATGTTTATGGATGAAGAGCGTAAAGAGACTGTTAATTTGGAATATTTAAATCAAAATGACAATCATTTTAGTATGGAAGGGAGTAATAGATTAGATATTTTATTTCAAAAATTTAATTTTTTATTATAATATATATAACATGTTAGTTTTATACTTAAATAAAAATATCTTTTATCATAAACTATAGATGAAATAATTAATAGAGTTGAATTCAATATATGAAAGGAATTAAAAAAGTCAATTTCACATTTAATATTGATTAGTAGTAGTAAAACGAAATAATTGTTATGAAAATGTATATTGTGGATGTCTTTGTCAATGAGTAGTGTGATTTACAAGAGGAGCGACTTGATGTGATCAATTAGGTTACTTATTTACCCGAGTTCTTCCAGTTACCTTATTGTGTATCTTGGAGGCGCATAAATGGTAATTTCGTTGTATTATATTGACGATTAAAGAAACTGATAAAATCATGCTCGTTATCTCTGCTTGTTTCTAAATACATTTATATTGTTCTTAGTTATATTCATATCGTTATCGTAGCGATGATGCTTTCAATGAGTGAGTGAGAGTTTGGAGCAGTATTATTTTATAGCCAAGGTAGTCGAGTTTCAATAGCAATGGTTGGAGGTAAAGCTGTCGATCCTCGTTCTTTATCATTTCGGCTTTCATTATTGTATGTTCATAAATTAGTAGAACATACATATAGTATAATTTGAGCACATTTGGTATCAGTATGTTATTGCCTTTTCTTACTTATTATGAAAAACATAAGTTAATTATACTTTGGTTTTAGCAAGGACATAATTTGAAGAATTCGCAGTAATTTAGTGCGTCAATACCAATACACATAATTAATCAAGGTTATGAATATGTATGTATGGGTTGCCAAGCATGTTTAATATATTAACGGTGTTTAAAATTGGCCACAGATATAATTTTAATATTAAATTGATGGCAATATGTATGATTAGTACGCATATATACTTGCATGTTAAAAGTGTATTTGAAATATTCTTCTCACGATTGGATTCATGAAAAGATGACACATCTTCATTATAATTCCGTTGGAGAAATCAAGCATGTGTGAATGATAGCAAATTGGTTACTAATTATAAATATTAAGCAAATTATTAACTCACAGTAACTTTTAAATTCAGAATAATTTGTTTTGAATGAAATTATAATAATAGTACAGTTCATATAATATCTTCTTTTGAGTACTAAATATTACAAAGTATTAAATTGATCACGTATAGCATTGCCACGTATTCACAGTCTGGTGCTTTGAGAGTTTGAGCAATGTGACTCAGTGGATAATAAATATCGATAGATCCGTTTTGGAGGTATTATATGCGGTGTAGAGTACATAGAAAATGGCAATTAAACTCGATTATCTTTATTACTCGTATGTTTTATTTATATAACATATCCATTGGTCGATATTGTGTCTTAAATTAGAATTTATGTGTTCGAGAGAAAATAATTATCAAAACTTAAGTCTCGAAGACTTATTTAAATTCGACAAAGTTAATTTCATTAGATCATAAACTTGTGTGTTAGTTAATCATTAGATCTATTATTAGTTCGAAAGACCTCACAAGATTTACATACGACAATATGTGAAATTATTGTAATTATTATGATGCAAGACTTAAGAAGAATATTTATTTACTACCACTTTTGATACCTGTAGTCTATAAGACTATGTATTGTTGAAAAGTTTCGGTTATCACATTAGTCGAGAAAGATTAATCTAAAAGATTTGAATCTTTTGATGTGTCTTGAAGAATCAATTTTATGAAAATGCGAATATGAAAGATTAAGGTCTTCAAAATTGATAATTAGCGTATATTAGGGCTTTTTAATGTGCGAAGAATTTATGTGAATGCCCTCGTTATTTTTGTAACATGGTGGATTGACTTATATGACTGAAGACTTCATATATAATTTGAAGTATACAAATTTCGTTACATGGTGGTTCATGATTACTTATGATTTCTTGAGGTCGAGGTACCTTACAAATGAAATTGCTTGAGTAAAATAGGCGTTTGGTGGTGTAAAAATTAAGCTCGAGAAGAGGCGGCATATGAGTCCACAAAGGAACAAATTTATATGAAAAATGTATTGTATGCCTCACAGTGAATGAGTGAGATGAATCATTTGTCACGTCGTATCTTCCATCTTGGAGCATGGATAATTTGCTTCCACCTGAAATATTTTGTTACGTGTTGCATAAAGTTGTTAGTCTTGAAGTTGTGGTATTTTCGTACCCATGATTTCATAGTAACAATAAAGGATATCTAAATCCACGAATGGTGACTATTGTATACAAAATTTGATTATCGTCTATATATCCAGGAGAAAGAAACGCATGTGTTTCTGAGAAGAAACACATATTAAATATGAAAGATTTGGTAAGGAAGATTATATAATGTCTAGGCTAGTTTAGATTGATGTTGTGATTATACATGTCGAAACTAGTTCGACTAAGGAAAAGATTTGGTATAGCAGGTCCTTGTGGCGCACTATGCTCTGGGGAACTTACTGGTGTATGATTTTCAATATCGATAGGATTAGCGCAGCAAACATGGATAAAGGAGAAATATGTGCTGCTAATAATGTAAAATTGATTGAAAAGCTCTGGAAGAGCAAACATATTGTTAAATCCATATTTCATACATATGAAAAAATAACAATATATCGTTGAAGTATTTGTAATTAGTTCGAGGAAGAGCTAATATTTTCAATAATATAACAAAAGTATTGAGAACTTCAAGGAAGAGTTAATATTTGTCAAAATTAGTAAAGTTAATTGATGGTATATTTGTCAAAGATGAAGTAAAAGTCAATTGATGGTTAGAATAGCTAAAATATTGTTACACAGTAACACATATATGCATTATTAAAATACGGTTTCTATCCAAACGAAGTTTGATTATTTGTATGGCAGGTTAAAATTTATCGAGGATGAGTTATGATCTTGAAATAATGATTGAAATTTGATTAGAGACTCGTTAAAGAGTCAACAAATTATTGAGTTTAAAGACTTATGTGAGACCATGTTGTAAACTCTCGGTAGGCAGGTTGGGGGGCATGTTGAATTACGTGCAATACCACTTGATTGATCATTGAAATATTATTACATGTAGTGTCCAACTTTGTTCATGCATCAGGCAAATTATCATAGAACTCCCAATATAGTGGTTTGGTCAAAAGCAAATATTTTACCCTCCGATTATCGTTGGTATGGAATATTGCGAAGTATGCGCAAATGTTGATTTTTGAATACTTTATTATACCAAAGGTATATACATCATATCTTATTATACTAGGAAGGTATGTAATTAGTAATAAATATCTATAGAATTGAAGTAAGTTTCGAATTGTGATATATCAATGTTTTCAATATTGAGGGAGAGAGAAATATCTGATTGATGAAATAAAATATCCACATGTATATGATCCTCGAATGAATAAATATGAACTTCAGTTCGAAGAGAAGTTCAAGGAATAATATGAGCAGTTCAAGGGATATATGAACCGAAGTTGGCTACCGAAACAAATATCGACACCAGATAGTATTGAAGTATATACCCGGTTGTAAGCACTCAAAATAGAGTGAAGGTTCTGAAAGAACCATTGTAGGTCAATAGTTCCACCCGTCAAATTCTAAAGAAGAATATTTAAATATGGTCATAAGATGATTACTTCGAGAAGAAATAGATGAATAATATATCTATTGAATATGTTAAAGATATAATAAATATGCGGAAAACGTCACATCTTGAAATTCATGAATGCAATGAGATCTCAATTATCATGAATATGGTGGAAGCTGCATGGAAAAAGATTGTCGTGACAATGAATATTGAACATAATGAAGAGCTTTATGATGAAAGCGATATGAGGATCATAAGTCTATACTCGCGGAGTGAGTAGAAATATGTTTATGAATGGCCAAAGAGAAAAACTGTCAAGAGTAATGAAACTTCGTTAAATGATGTAAGTGAAGGTGATTTGAAAATATAATGAAAGCCCATACTAGTGCAAGAATGTATTGATATTTGAGAATAAATGACATATGATTTGTCTTATACCCAAAAGCACTAAATGAGTTATAAGGTGATAAATACGCTTTTTGATAGGAGTATAAAAAAAAAGAATTGGTACTTGATAAAATATAACCTCTTGATATGCGTACTTGGTTATGATATAACGTGCTAAATGGGTATACATGACATGTATAAAGATTTATAATCTTTGAAGCACATATAAAGATTTTGTTAGAAATCTTGTATGAATTTCAGTGTGATAAACACCAAATTTATCATCCAGGATCATAATGATATAAATTAATCCCCAAAAATATATAATTAACAATTATGAATACAAGAATTCTTACGAGATGCCGGCGGAAGTTTATCTCCAAATCTTTCCATGGCCTCCTTTGAATTTAGTATCTAGCACTTCAAATGTAGTCATATACAGTCGGTTAGCTAGAGGTTGAATCCTACGTTTGTCTTTAGCAGAACAAAAGATTGGATTGGATGGAAAAATGAAAAGAAAAAACTTTTCGTTTCTTGAGAGCTTCATGGCTCTTTCAATTCTTTAGGCTTTTTTCATCTTTTGATGATTGAATAATTATTACTCGTCGTGGGTTAATGATTAGGTTTAATATATTATTATTAAACCTAAAAAGCTTGACTCGAATAGTTAATGAGCGACCGTTAGAATTTAATTAAACCGTTAAGTAAAATCAAATACACTAAGTTGTTAATAGTAACTAACAAGTTACTAACAAGCTCAACCTAACTATCGAATTAATTCAATTGACTAATTAATTAATTAGGGTTAAATCATGTTCTATTTTACATTACTCGATATAAATTCCAGTGAAATATTAGTTGATTAGAATCAACTCTCAGCCCCCAGCTAAATGTAGTTTAATTTCATACATGAAATATAATCAAACGTCCTTGTTGTGTGTGACCTTGAGTTGAATAATAGTAAGTTATAATAATAATTGACGATTCTTATTATTATAACGATTAATGAGTAAAAAGATCCCAGCGATATTTCATAACCCTTAGGATATCATGAGAACCCACGCTGGTAATATACAATTATTAAAAGGTGAACACTAAGTTCTAGTAATACGTTAACTTGACCGGTAAATGAATTGATACCACAATTGTCATGGCAGACATAATAAAAAGAGAATCAATTCATTTATTTCCAGCTCCATTTGCCACTTGGAAAGATTACCTTACAATTCCTTTGCTCAGCGCGTCTCACAGTCGTGGTAACCATAAGTGTCATGAAACACACATGACTTTCTTTACTCGAGTATGAGCGAATAAGCATTTATGGCGTCAATAAACCAATGATTACCAACATTGTAGAGGCTTTGAATCTTTCACTTTGTATATCAGGGCGGATAAATCCCTCGATATATCGAGCATCTATCGTTATACTCATTTTGTCTTTGACCCAGCATATGCCGTTATAATCACAGCTTGGCGAGGCGTTTGGTCATAGTCAAGAAATACAGAACTTATACAACACGGATGGTTATATATAGAGTAGGTCAGGAATTGTCGAACTAAAATTCTAAACAAATATCATAGGACCTGGATATACATATCTTCATGAATTCGTTCGATCGTACTGACTCCCAGTCACGGGGTAGGCGACGCGGTGATCCCAGTCTGTGCGTGTCAATCTTGATGTGTCAAGCCGTGTTAGTCATTTGATCTTTGTCGCCCCCGCTATCGACATCGACCAAAGGCACTATCTATGTTCCAGGCTTGAAAGAGTGTAATCAACAATTCATGTTGCCTGAAAGCATAGACTAACACAAGGGATTTAACTTTTCACTCATCGGATCACGGTACATGTATATTATATATTTCAACGGCATGTGAAATAATGGGTAACTATATGAATGAATCACGCATTCATGTAGTTTTAGTCCATGATAGAGAGAAAAAATACAAAGGAACTTTTGTTTTTAATTGATTCTTACTTTATTCAGAGAAAGTGAATGAACTAGGCTCAGCTGAACTTTTGCCATGTTAGGTTAAGCTGATGCTTCGTGAAAACCAAACTTGGTTGAATCGCGAGGGGAAAGGATCTCGGCTTCAGAATGCGTACTTAAATCCAGCACATGGATCCTTTAAGCTTGCGCTCTTAGGTCATTCGGGACATGTAAAGCAAAAGGATTAGTATAATCGCATCACTGCCAAATACTACTTCTGGCTTGATGCTTTCGTTCATGGGCAGGTCTACCCGACCAAAGAATGGGTGATGACTAAGATTATCTGACGTAATTAAATGCCGTATGGTCAATGGGTTTATTGGCTTATAGGGTTATCGAGATTGGGTTTACAACAAAACTCGAAGTGTGTTAAAACACATACGTCTTATTAAATGCCGTTCTTTTAACAACGTTACCGTAAGCAATTGGTGAGGTCAAGTTGTATGCGAGTTCAAGTTTCTTTTAGTTTACTAAATGAGCATCTTAGACTTCGATCTGATATGAAAATTCTTATTAATAGCTTTCATATGTGGTACAGCGTCCATAATGCTACTATCGCGTTAGGTTCTAGTGAATATCGACAAGCGATCCATTCCGTCTTAACTATAGTTACTGTTCCTTTAAAGTTACTACCAGCGTATTAAGAATCAGCGTGAATACGCTGGTAAAACATGATTCAATCCACGGGGAATCGTACTCGTCATAGTTGTGGTGCGCGACACGTGACACTGACGGCATCACGGTGAATAAAGTATTACTATGTAATAGACTTGACCGCTCTCATTAATGTGAGGCCACTGCCCAGTGGGATTAGACCTCAATGAAGAGTTACTGTCGATAAGAGAATACGTCTATTATAGAATTTAATCTATTATAGATTTCAATCCTCGAGCTTCATGACATCTTAAACTTAACAAACAAATGTAAATGCAGCCCTTTAATATATATAATGTATTTGTCATGTATGTGTCGCGCTATATGTGGCTGGGCTCCCTGTGTACAAGAATCTATCACTATTATACCTTATAAGGTTGCGGAAGATTTTTCAACATTTAGTGTATAAAACTCATTTATCTTGATTTAAGCTCCATAACCTTTAAGGAACTCAAGGTTGCCCCGTCCTCTTGATTCTTATTGATTTTCATCAAGTATCAAAGTGAGGAATTTAACTCCATTATACTCAATCTTAAGTTTGCAACTTTAGATTTTAGTAGTATAAAAACTTTCTTTTATATTCTCGCTTGAGATGTGGAGTTCCAATAACAATGTCAAGTATCCATCATCGCTGATCATTACTTAGGAACATTCTTTGGATAACTTGCTTAGACCCAGCGTGTTATAACTTGTGGAATAGCAATAAAGAAAGTTTGAAGCCAAGCATGAGCATAATTGACCAATGAATATGTTTTAATCTTTGGTTTCTCGACCAAATGTATGATTAAACGCTCATTTGTGATTACTCATTTCTTGAGCTCATTTATTACTTCGATGATTCGCATCCAGAAAGTAATATAGAATGGAGTTCTTTACTCTGATGAATCACGTCCAGGAAGATAAAATAAAGCTTTATACTTTCGACCCGTGTATTCGCGTCTTATTTCGTTTTAAATGACCTCGAGTCGTTATTGAATTATTATTTATTAAATATTGTAAATTTGTATCATTGCGTTTGAAACTATCAGAAGTTATCTTTCCTTGATATAGCAGAGTTCTATCTTGCGGTTTGGTGTCTGCGGGAGCCACTTGAATGCGTTGAGTCACATATTTATTTTCCTTATTTGTGCCCCATGAAGCTCTATATGTACAATAAATTGCAACATAGTGGATGGAAATAAATACCGGCTTCGCTTTGGTTGTATGCAAAATGACTTAATATCGACTTTGGATGGGGCCAAATTATGTACGGTGACATAATACCCAACTTATCTTTATGCGAGCGTTTCAAAGTTTGTTTTATCAAACACAACTCTTAATTTGTCTGTGATTGAACTCTAGGTGTAGCAGCCTTGTATGTGAAATTATTTCGTTAACATGACCGCGTTAAGCACTTAATCACTTGCTATCGCTCAACTAATGACACGTCTAAGGTTAGAATGGGAAATTATCTTGGTATGAAATTGAAAGATCTCGTCAATTTGTGTTTTAAGCATTAAGCAACGATTCATGATGCGTATCTTAACGAAATGCGTTTTAATATTAGAATGATATGCCGTTCTTGGGATGATATACTCTTTATATCGATGATCTTGACTCAGGCAGTAGTATTCGTATGGTCCTTTCGTACCACTTATCGACTCGTGTATCATTCAGTATTTCAATCTTTTAAATTAAACATGTAAACATACAACTTAATTTAGACTAGTGAACCTCCCATTAGAGATACGTAGAGTCGACTTAGTTCATCTTTCAAGATTACTTAACCTGAGTCTTGTTCTCTTTAAGTAACTTGTATGTAAACATACAAATTTAATTTAGGCCCAGTGAACATCGGCCCAAGTACAGTAGGTTGACTTAGTTCGTCTTTTCCAAGATTATACTCAAAGTCTAGTTCAGTCGTTATCCGTAAGTATTATTCAATCGTTTGTTGTTCAAAATAAATCGCTTCAAGAAGAGTAGAGTAATATTCCCTTAATCGAGAATCACATTAATAGACGTTATTGTGAGAAATATGACATTGATTTCTACTTCTTACAAGTGCAAAGAAAATAGTTTAGAATCGACCATCTTCGTGGAGGATTTAAGCTATTAACTCTTTATAAAGAAATGTAATTAAGCACTATCGTTACCTGAGAACTCAGATAACTCTTTATTTTGTCTTCCATTTATTATTGTTGTACTTGGCTCGTATCCGTGATTAAATGTGAGTCGAAGCAGTGTTCTCGGCAATGATAGCCCGACGAAGACATTACGGTTTGACAACAAAATTATTTGAGATGAGATTTAATCAAATCTACTAACTTTCCCGGTCATAAATGTTACTTAAATCCCTTTAATGCTTTAAGTTCGAAATAATGAGCCCAGTCGTGCTTCAACTTATAGTTCGTGTTCGCTCCAAGCGTACGAGTGATGTGAGAAGCAGAATAGATAACTGCTTATTTGGTTTACGTACCGTAGCTTTTGTTTAAATCGCGATTCATGAACCATATTCATCGTGTTAAAAATAAGCCCGATCGCGTAATGCGAAATGTAGATACCTGACATTAAAGATCATTGATAGTTTTCTCAAGGAGAATCAAACTATTTATTATTTAAAACTTGTTTGGTGGCTAAGAAGGCAAATAAGACATATTGGTCTTCGTCATCCACCTTTGATTGAATGAAAGTGAAATTATCCGCTGATAAATATCGTGTGACTTTGTTCGCGAACCAAAGTTCATCTGGCGATATCGACATGATTGAATCCCAGTGTAAATATTTGTGGTATTTAAAGTTTTATCCTTGATAGCATACAGCAGATTCGCGATGGTTGAAGGAGAGATCGCGTTGTAACGCTTTATTTCAATAAGTCGTTCGGTTCTCACCTTATTTTTATTTCATTATAAATTCGTTTAGTTTTCCCGATGAATGGTGAATAAAATAGAGTATATTATTGCCAAACATAATAAGAAATATGCAACTTAAAATAAACGGTGTAGTTCAAACAGAAATAAAATGCGTATTTACAAAATGAATTGTAAATATAATACTACTTGAAATCTCCTGAAAATACAGTATCGAATCTATATGCTGAGCAAGGCAATGACCATTTGAATCAGTATAATAGTAGGTCGTCAACGATTATGTAGAAATCTGAGTACCAAAGTCTAATATGCTGAGATGGCTTGGCCATGCATTTTGAATCGCTCGTAATAGTAGGTTGCAGCAATTCTGCAATACGCCAACCTCTTGTGTCATTAGCATGTCATCTGAGGATGCTACGACTTTGTATCTCAGACAAACCGGTTAAGCATACCAATTAAACCAAATAGTTACTTGGGTGATCATCTGAAAGCCAGCAGTTAAAATTGAAATCAACTTCAACATGAATCCATTCATCATATCAAAAGAGTCATAGCTGTAGCCGCCATCCTGGTGCTGAATAAAGCGGCCCGTTCCTGACTTTAAAATTGACGATACGTTGCTTAAATTTTGGTGGTGAGATTAATGTTATTTACTTTATTTAACCGTGCGTGGATACTTAGCGTATTGACAGCATCGCGCTGACATGAAAAATAAATAAATAACACACATTGAGGAGATATAGATATGACTACGAACCTATTACATCACTTAACAGGAAGAAATGCTAACATAAGTCCTATTACGGCGCTTGAAGTGCGAAGTGCTTGTGCTTCGGCGCATTGAAGCCTCGAAGTGCGATGCTTTGTAAATCTTATCTTGATACCCCGCGCGGTACACTCAACCTTAGACGGCCTTACGGACTTGTGGGTAAATGAATACAAGAATAAAAAGAAATCACAGGCTTCAACCAATTCGTTCCTGGCATTCTAGATGCCTTGAATGAGTAAATAAATAAATTAAGCGGGTCGTATCTAAATACACCGCTCCCGTTCCATAGCAATATATGGAGCAAAACATTAATGCACTTAATTTCGTATATATTAAATGAAATGAATTAAATGTGTTCATAATTGACTAATTAATTACCCACGTTTCTGTTGATTAATTATCGATTAATGTAGAACCACGAATTAAATATATTCACACGATTAATGATAATTATAATAATTATCGACCACTTAAATCATGGAATAATTACTTACAAATGATGCTCAAAATTTAAAATTTAAAGTCGTAATGAAGCATGTTTTCAAAATTATCAATTAATGAAAATAATTATGAGAAAGGAAATATAAATCAAATTTAATGCCATTCAAGATATATTCAATTATCTTAATGACAAAATTTATGATTTAACATTTAAGCTAATTAATGATTACCAATAAATTTTAAAACCAAAATAAATACATAAAAACCATTTAGGGTTTTTCTAAAGGATGACGAACGGCGTCCAAAGCGACCCGACCTCAGGCCACCAGCGACCAACACGCACCGGCCGGTGCACGCCGTGCTTGCGGTGAGCTTCGTCCGTTAGCGGGCATTAATTCCGGCACGGACGCGGGAGGTGGTCAGCAGTTCGGCTGACCGATTTTTGGTAATTCGTTCGGTTTTACTCAGTTAATTACAACTTTTGTAAAAAAATGATTTAGGCTCTAAAAAATTCAAAAAAGTGCAGGTTTTCTTGAACATCAACAATATCATTATTGAACAGATCCAAGTGGAATTTTATCAAAAACACTTCTAGTTTTTGATTAAACCCCAACAATCAGAAATTAAAAATGAATTTTTTGGAGTACTTAAAAAATTCAAAAATTCTGAAAAAAGCTGGCATGAACCTCGAGGGTAAAGAACACACAAATTTAATTTGGTAATTTTCGAAATTTCTAAACCTCACTTGTAAAATCGAAAATGATTCTACCTCAATTAAAAATGCAAATTAATCAATTTTTAATCCTTCTGATTCATGAAATAATTAAATAAATATCAAATCATCAAAATGAATACATGAAATGATGATTCGGCCATAATGAAACATATATAAAAATGGGTTGATTTTTTTAAATGACCTATATTAAATCGATTGAATATATAATCGTGAAATATCCAAGAATAGCCACTGGCCCATGTGACATACAATCAAATTAGATAAAATATATCAAACTTGAGTAGGCTCGGGGGCCCTTGTTAGAATCTAGTATGAATTTCAATTGTGATAAACGCAAATTCATACATCCCGGATCTCAGTATAAGTGTCTAAAATACATAATTAACGATTATGAATAACGAGAGCACTACGAACGTCAGTATAAATCCTTTCACGAAACCTCCTTTGAATTCCATTATCTAGCACTTCAAATGTGGTGCCTACAGTGGGTTGCGCGGGGAGGTTGAATCTACGGCGTGGCACAACTGAAACAAAGTTGGATTGGATGAAAATGAAAAAAAAAAAAACTTTCATTTCTTTAGAGCTCTTAATTCTTTGGAGGCTTTTAAATCTTGATGATTGAATAATCATTACGCTCATCGTGGGACAGTTAGGTTTAAATATTATTATTAAGTAAACTAAGCCCAATAGAATAGTTAATGATCGGTGGATTTAAATTTAATTAAACCGTTAAGTAAAATCAAATACAACTAAGTTGTTAATAGTAGCCCAACAAGTTACTAACGAGCTCAACTAACTATTGAATTAATTGATTGACTAATTAATTAATTCGGGTTCATCAATTTATATTTTACATTATCAATGTAAAATTCCCAGTGAGAATATTCGTTGATTACAATCGACTCTGAATTTAAATGTAGTTTAATTTTATACATGAAGTATAATTCAACGTCAACGTATATGTGTGCTTCTAGGCTCGAATAATAATAAGTTGTATAATAATAATAATTGACCAATTACGGTTATAACGATTAATAGTATTAAGATCTCACTGTCGCTTCATAACCCTTAAATTAATAGAGAACCGGAAACTAGTAATATCTGATTCTTAAGGTGAACACTAAGTTCTAATGTCGCATTTAACTTGACAGGTAAATGAATTGATACACAATTATTCGCGGGCATAATAAAAGGGAATCAATTCTCATTGATTTCCAACAGTTTATGATGCTAGAAGCACATATAAGGACTATGATGCGAGAGGCACAAATTTATATTCCCAGAGAACTTAACTTCCTTGAGTTAGTATGAAAAAATATATTTGAATATATTTAAAAGTCATCCGGAAGATGGATTACAAGTTTGAGCTTGCATTATTAGATATTCATTCATTTGCATTTTGTATATTGCATGAATATACAAGTCTACTCGATAGAGTGTCATACGTGTTTAAGTTTGACTTATATTATGTCTTATGATTATATGATTTATTTATTTTCTTATTATGAGACATGAAATATTTGAATTATCGGTGTATGTTGGTTTTTTGATATTACATATTTTTGATATTACATATTAATGATTGAGTTATTTATCATGTTGATGATGCGAGATAGTCATGATACTACGAAGATCCAATTATAACTATAGGCTACAGAAAGAGTTACGAATGACTAAATTATCATGAATGCGTTGATGCGAAAACTCATAAAGTTTTCAATTTCTAGACAATAAGTCTACAAATGGATGAAAAATACCTTGTGATGGTATGACTCCTTATCTGCAGTCACTTGAACTTTTGAATATATATGAAACATGATAAAATATTTATCTCAAGGAAATGAGATTCGTGGGGAATAACTAATATCTCGTTTGAAAGATATGAACTTGGTCCTGAAGTATCAATTCTAATGTATTGCTTACAATTGAAACATGATTGTATAATCATGCAATATTGATAAATGCCAGAAGCATTATGTAGATATGCTACACTGATGATTTCATCAGGGGGAGATATGATATGCATTGTACTCTTTTTCCCTTCACTAAGTTTTTTCCCACTGGATTTTCTTGGTAAGGTTTTTAATGAGACAATTACTTGAAGCATATCTAAAGAGAAATATAGTCTTTTGTTTTACTAGGTTTTTATCCCACATGATTTTCCTAGTGACTATTTAACCAAAGATGGTTATATGAATGATCTTACATGACATTGTATTTACATGTAAAGATCGGGAGAAAAGTTTATGAAAATGACAATTTATGTTTATGACTTAAACATATTGGAACTCCTGAAGAGCTTTCAAGAGTTGTAAACTTCTTGAAGAAGGAGCCCCGAGATGAAATACCTCCAGTTAGTTACATTGAACATCCAAAACGGTTATAATTGGCAAGTTAATGTTGAACCTGGAAAGAGTAACGAGAGAACTTTGGCTAGGGAAATCCAAAGCAAGCTAAGCATCAGCAGGCTTGTCTTGAACCTAATTTCCTTAAGCAGTTGCTCCCTACCCGTGTGCTTAGGACTTTTAGAGAGCAACTGATTTCCAGGATACAATGGTTAGAACCGTGGCGCCTTAGAAGCGCTCTAGCGATGTTATTGAGAGAAGGAAGAGTTTTCACAGAAAAATGTTTTTTTTTTTTTTTTTTTTTGCTTTGTGAGTGGATGATTTCGTTTTTCTTGTGTCTTAGCCGATGGAGTGATTCAAGTTATATAAGTGAGTGTAGGGGTGGTGATCGGGCCCACTCTACTTCTTTTATTAGCTACTTAACTCTATGATGGTTAATAGGCAATAACGACCTCACAGATAAACTTCATGAATGTTTTCTTTCATCTCCAAAAGCGGTAGAAGGAAAAGATGCATAGCTGGGGTTGAAAGATAGTATCAGAAAAATGAGTCTTCGAGGCACCAATTAAGACCTCCCAAGACCCCCAAGGCCCCGCTCCCGGATTATTATTATCATTATATTATCAAACCGAACTAATGAGCTATACTAGAGCTTGAACACACATGCGCTGCGTAGGCAACAATACCAATGGCTTTGACACTGCAACACTAAAGAGTGAACCATATATAAAAAGTGAATCCTGATTCCTCCCGTGTTGATATTGGTATTAAAGTCGCGCAAATTGCATTCATTCTCAACAATAATATGCGCGGTTGAACATTAGCCATTATGTGAGAAAATATAAAAGATCATATATATGTGAAGAACCATATATAAGTGCCTTTTAAACCTATTTAATTTTATAGGCAATTGTTTATGCTAATGCATGATACTTATATGATTTGATTGAAGGATCCCATAGATGATGATCTCTATTTATTTACAGTGACATATTTCATGGTGATATATGAAATAAGATGCTCCTTGGCTTGTCATTCAGACATCTTGCTGATTCTTAAAATTCACGAAAGTTGTGAATGTGATTAGGAGTATGATCAAGCAGTCCAAGTATGCTTTGTGGTTTATTATGAAGTGCAGATGATCTTATAGAAATTGATGTTCAATAAATTTCATTCATATAATAATCAGGAGATATTTTCCTTGAATCGCTCCTTTACCCTCAATGTCGGAAAAGTTATCCAGAAGTATAACACTATATTAAGTAAGTGATATCAAGTGATGTAGTAACTTGAGGGAGTTAGTACCACGTTGTACTCTTTTCCTTATCGAGAATTTTGTCCTAATTAGGTTTTTACATTAGGTTTTAATGAGGCAACATTATATCGCATCTGTCACTCTTTTTCTTTCAGGGTTTTTGTCTCAAAATGGTTTTTCAGTAGGTTTTAACGTGGCTATTATTGAATCTTAGACATCCAAGGGGGTATGGAAATATTATATTGTGGATTTCTAACATCAGCAAAATTAAATGCGTTTACGAAGGGGAATGAAGCGATGGCTTGTCCAGTGGGTTCTTTATTTACGAGTTATTTAGTTCTGTATTATTGTATCTTGAAGCCTATAAATAGAGCTGACTGGATTTGTATTGTGATACACAATTAAAACTTGATAAATCGTCTTTCGTGCTCTATAACATTGCGATACATTTTATATTGCCCAGTTATATTCGTAAAAATAAGAGTATATTGTCGTAATAATCTTATCTTGGTTTTATTTCATATGAAATATAATGCATATATATTATGGTCACAAAAAATACATGCATGATTTGTATATGGGTATATAATCGCGTTTATTGATGGTGTCAAGTATAATTATTATCTGCGTGTTCTATTTGAATGACTAACTTTGTGACATTTTATATTGAAGTTGTTATTTGTGTCAAAATTTTAAAGTTTCCACGTCAAGTAATATTAATATCTTATTGAGGGTTTAACATTAAAATTATTCATGAAGATATATTTTTTTAAAAGAAGCGTGTCATCTTTATTAATTTGATTTTTATTATAATTCGTTTGAAGTATTCAGCATTCGAACAATGGCATTTAATATGTGGCCTCTTTGGGTACGTTTTGCGTATTTCTGATTGGAGAATTTCGTAAAAATGTCTTGATATTATGGGTTTATTGTAAATATTATTGATTTAATCAATTAAATATATGGTAAAATGAATACATAAAACAAATAAAATAGTAGAACTATGAATAATTTATCTTCTTAATCGATTGAGAAGTGATGTTTTTAACGATAAATAAAATAACATAAGATGTATTTTATTAAAAGAGAAAAGTGATGTTTTCTAACAATAAATAAAGTACATAATGTGCGTGCTTTTATTAAATCTTAATGAAGAAGTATAATAACAAAATTGATACAAATATATTATTAAAAATTATAAGAGATCATATAGCTTATGAATAAAATGAATTATAATATAAATCAAAGTATGATTTATAAATTTACTTAAATAGTTAATTACTTTATTTATTATACCGATTTAAATGTTTGAAAGCATAAATCTTTACATGCAACCATACATTTTAATAGTATGTGCAAAAATGTGTGACCTGTTTGGCAGATATATTACATTCATTTTCTCAAGAATAAACATTTAATGCAAATTAAAGTCATTTGTCAAAAGTCAAATTGTGTCTATCTGAGACATTTACTGATCCAAAGCTTAACAATGTTGCTGGAACAAGATCCACAGGAAGGTTGATAATACTGCGTAAAGGAGGCCCTCTATGAGCTCATTGTTCATCAACCATGTCTTGTCTCTTCTTGCTAACAAACTTCCTCAGATATTCAAGTGCGATTTAATGTCGTTTTTGCTTAAATAACAAACAGATAAATTGTCATTATTAAAACATATTGTGGTAAAACCAGTCACATCTCTTTGCATTGACCAATATATATGAAAATGTTGATGCTATATTGTAAAACTATGGAATCCCATGCATGTTGAGTTACAGGTGAACACCTTTAGATTCCTACAGCATCAAGAAGTTGGGAGTGTTCAGACACAGAAACTAGTGAATTAGCTACAATAGCGCCACTTGCAGCAACTGCAGGGACACCGATTCCTGGAAAAGTAGAATCCCCACAACAGAAGAGTTGTTGGATTGGAGTTGAATGTCCAGGAAATGAGTCTTTACCAGCCATTACTGCAGGACCATAAGTCCCTCTGTTCCTCCTCAAAAACCTTTGATGTGTCAGTGGGGTTCCAACTAATTTAACCTCACACTTATCTCGATTAAAACCTGGACCAAGAGCGCGCTCCACAGCCTTCCACATCACCTGAAAACATGTTCGATCGTTTTATGAATATATTGCAAACAAAGGGTAGCATGGTGCCAGAGCTCCGGGCATGCACCACATGGCTCAAACCATTAGGAAGATAGTAAACTGATTTAAAGTTAGTTTACTGAATGTGGGACAATCCGTTTAAAAGCCAAAGGATGATTGTAGATGACCCAAAAGGGAAGTAGAAAAATTATTTAACATCTGAAACTATACAAGAATTAATAAATTGCAAACTTTCCAGCTACACCAGGACAGAGCATACCTCAGCTCTTTCAGCTTTGAGTTGTTTATACTCATTGCTTTTCCTATCAAGCCCTTCCCAAAGTTCAAAAGGCTCAGTACCGGGCGTGTATGCATGTAAAACATGTTTACCAGGAGGAGCAAGATCAGAGCTAAGGACGCTTGGTACAGATATTAGAACAACATTCTGATCAGCATCGACTCCTCGGTTCCAGTCATTCACAACAATGTGGTGGATTCCCAGGTCAGCAGGTATTCCCTAATCATCCGGAAAGTCAACCAATCTATCATTTAATAAAAATTTGCTAACTTAAGGGCATATGCTTGCAGAAAATGAAATCCTGTTTTATCAAAATCAAGAAAGTGGAAGCTGACGAAGAAGCTCACCTCTGCATCAAAGCCTAAATGCAAATGCATGAAAGATTCACATTGTGGGGTTTTGTTTATCCTGTCTTGATATGTTTTTGGAACAACATCCTCCGGAAGTAGGTTTAATGTATCCCACATAGATGCATTGCTGACAACAGCCTTCCTAGCTCGAATAATCTGGAAGAAAGCTTTCCTATTCAGGTTTTTAAAAAAGACCACAAAAAATAACTAGTTTCAAAAACTTGAACTTACTTGACCACTTCTAAGCTTCACTCCTACCGCTCGTCCATTCTCAACAATAATATTTTCCACATGGCTCCTGAGAGATATCCGACCTCCGAATTTCTGTAGACCTCGGACAAGAGCATCAACAATTGCTCCACTTCCATGAAGCGGATACTCCAAAGTGCAACCTGGCTTATACCATTCTGAAAACATGTATACCTGCAAACATAAGAAGAACGTTAGAGTTCGTAATAAACATAAGTACTTCCATGTTGATCAGAAATGTAAATCAACTCAACAAGCAGTAATTCTTCAAAGTCAAGGTAATTTTGAAACATAAGCAATCATATACAAAATTTGTTAGGAAGTCTATTTAATTCTTAAGAGACACTCTCTAAGCTAGTAACAGTTGATGCTTTCCACCTGGCAGGATATGGGACAATAGGAGGACCATTTACTCTCTCCATTGGAAATTCAAATTGAGAGGAATAAAGCAGTCAATTGTTATTTCCATCATTTCACTCTCTTCAACTTCAGTGCATAGGATAATCAACCAGAAAATCAATTGAAGTTGCTACTTTAAACGATATATACAAGCATGCAAACTAGAAAGTACTATCTCCGTGAAGCATCATGATTTTAGTGTCGACGAAACTCACAGAAACCAAAATTTATAGAAGTGCTCAAAATTGTTTTCTATTAATTCAAGTTTCAATGCTATGTTTTATGGAATCAATGATGCGCAATAGTTACCATCTCCGCTGAAAGTATACCATTGGTTTTCACCCCACCAAGCAAGAAAGCCAAAAGGTCCAGCCAATTCCGAATGAAGGGGTCCTTTAATTCGAGGGAATCTATGATATCTGAAAAAGGTCTGAGCAGCTTTGTCGCACCAAGAGCTCCCTGAGGTCCCATTTGAGCAAAAGATTTCAGTAGTGATGGGGCATATCTAACTGCTGCTGTGGAAAGAACACCGAGGTCACCTCTGATAGAAAGAGGTGGCAATGCCATCGCAGCAGCAGACATAGGTAGTATAGCATCCTAAAAAGGAAACACTTACATAAAAAAAAAATACTGAATATAAACTCTGGGGTTGAGCATAATATTGAATTTTTCATAAAGAAGAAAGCTTTTAGCACTAACAAGAAGCTTTCTCCACTCCTTGACTGCATTTGGTCCAGCATATTTTTCCAGATCCTGAAGACCAACAATTTGTCATGATAATTCAATTGCAATAAGTATTTGGAACATTTGAAATCACCTTGAAAAAGTCTGTTGGTCCAATTCGTGACAAGAATTCTCCTTCAGGAACATATACCATCCATGAGTCATATTTAGTACAGGGGATTGACTCACCCAATGCATCAAGCACCTGCAGATGAATGCTATGTTGAAACTATAATATACTATCATCCACAATTAGAACTACATAAGTTTTTCAAAACAAACAACTATATAATGGATAAAGAAAGAAGAGAGAATAATACTTGTGCAAGAGGATTGGCCTGAGGGCCTCTTGACTGGAAACCAGAAAACAAAGATGGGCCAGAGTCAAATTTGTAATCCTTAATTTGAAAAGAATGAGCAGCACCACCAGGCACATCATGGCTTTCAAGTACCAAAACATCTTGATTGTACCTTGCTAGAAGCCCTCCACAACATAGTCCTGCAATTCCACTTCCAACCACCACCACATCCGCCCAAGTTGAAGTGGAATCAGCAACAATTGCATTCGGAGTAAATACAGATCTTTTTAGCTTATTATTATGGTGGTGTTGAAGAAACCTGGGTGCACCCAATCCCATCAACATGTTTCTATTCAGCTTATTATCATCATCAAATCATTCTGTATGCTTAAATTGTATTCTGATAAGAATGGTTTTGTTTTGTGAAGTTGGTGATATGCCACGTTGAGACCAAAATCCATACAATTTATGACCGCCCAAAATGTGCACCCAATCCCATCAACATGTTTCTTTTCATGTATAAATATTAATTAACATGTTTTAGGCCAACAACTTTCTGAACGATTCCTGGTATAGATGATTGGACGATCATCCTCTCGGACCAGCTATTGATTCCTCCTTTTGCTCCTCGTCCTACGAGGTATTTATTTCATAAATCTAACAACAGTTATATAACCGGGACCATACTAGCCTTGATTGTTTCCATTGCTCAAAACTTCATCACTGCTTAACAAAGGTTCTAAAGTACTTAAATCTAACACAATTTCTCCGCATGTCATTCTGTTATGGTTTATTTAATCTTATCCCTCGCCTAGTCGTCTCTATGGTGAAGAATCTTCTTCTCACCTGTAGAGCAATTCGGCATTTCATTTTGACATGGCTTTGTTTAAGGACCAAATGATCTGTTTTCATTAAGGATTAATTTGTAACTTGATTTTTGTTATTTTGCAGAAGCCTCCCATTGTTGGAATTTTGACAAGGCATGACTTAATGAGAGAGCATATCTTGGGGCTCAACCCACAGGTTGTGTCCAACAAATAGAAGTACCTGATTGCAGAAGGCAAATTAGATGATGCCATTGTTCTAATTAAGGAGTAGGGCAATTGCTTCGCGGTGTTAAATACCGAAGAATTATTGTACAGAATAGTAATTTGGTTTCGAGGTTACATAATAGCTATAAGGCTTCATAATAGAGATGCAGAAAAATGATTTCAAGTTATTGATACAAAAAGAAAAGAAAATGTAGCTGATGTTTCATAGTGATATTGTCAATCTACTTTTTGGTTGGTTGTCGATTAAAACCAATATCAACGTTGATTAACAGAAGTAGTCGAAGTGGTTGTGAACATCAACATTGATTAACAGAAGTTCCTCACCAATATCTACTTTTTTGTGTGTCTCATCTAGTGTGATGTAAAAGCCTGCATATGAAACAACACCAGCAAATTGTCAGATTAGCTCATTTAATTATTTAGGTTTTGTGATCCAAATGAACAATTCATTTCTTTCTCCTAACACATTTAAAATGAAAGACATTTACCGAGAAAATGTTGCAATGTCCAGGATCAGCAATGTGTGCCATCAAATTCTCAATTGGACCTTCTCCTGTATAGATAGCTTGGAAACAGAATCCCACAAAAGCAAGCATTGCAAGCCTACCATTCTTGATTTCCTTGGTCCTCAACACCATCACCGGTTCTGGTGATCCTCTCCCCCACATGAATGGATCAAACCACAATCCACCAGGGTACCCAACATCCGCCTTTGGCTTCTTCTTGTGCGGAAACGTTGGTTCTATATCGACACTACCTGGGTTGATAATATCAGCCCATCTTCTTCCCTCAACCCATCCCATTAAGGCTAATTGCACTACCAGCAAAGTTGTTGAGTCTGCAAAGTACTCCCGAGATCCGGCATCGTACCAGGAGAAGTTGTCGATGAATCCTAACCTTTCTAGCAATTCTGGAATGAGAATTCCAGCTACAGCTAGCATTGCCCATCGGCTATGAATTAACTCTGCTTGAGCAAACCATTTGAGGAGCTGAGGATCAGACCCTGGTCAAAATCAACATCATTGAAATATGGAATGGGTGGTTATCTCTAGTTGGATTACAATATTGAATAAACATATACCTAGTCCAAGTGGATCAAAGCCAAAATCTCCAGGAAGACTGAAAGCAGCAATAAGAGAAAGATGGGGTAAGTTTGAAATAGTGAACAAAAGTGTGCAATAATAATCATCGAAAACAGAGGTGAATGCGTACCTTCCATCAAGCCAGTCAGGAGGGGAACTGCCAGGGAACCAAAGAGGCCTATCTGGAGGTAATGGTTCACAAACACTCGAAACGCCCCCCTTTGTGGCCTTCAAACGTGTTGCCAAATTTCCATTCAAATATCTCCCGGAGATTTCCCTGTTCCACAATATAAGATGACTCTATTATTAGTTCAATCTAGCACTATAAACACTGTATTTTTCTTACCTGGTTGGAATCTTGGAAAATGCAGTGGAAGCAATGGATAGAGCCATGGACAATAACACTCTTGGCCAAGATCCTCTCCCATATTTTTATTTATTTTCATTTTATGAAGAGAGCTGTGAGGTACTATTTTTCATTTTATCATTCTATGCAAGTTTAGGCTGGGTGGCGGACGCTAAGGAATCCTCCTGTTTGTCCATATACTATATTTGTGTTTGGTCCAAAACTTTTGAGCCTCCAAGGCCCCAACTTTCAAATGGCTAATACCTAATAACTAAATAGAGAAAGATAGGTAGCATAGCAGACTAGCAGGGTAAGTTAACGTGTAGAAACTCAAAAATGTATTTGTCTATATTCTTCATTGTACTCCAGATATAAGTCATGAAAGAACAAATGGGTACTAATAGGCGTTGGCTAATAAATATGTCTAATGCAAAAATAAAAGTGAAATTGCTTTTTAGAATTTTTGAAGGTAGATGACACTTCTGGATTGGGTCTTTTTAAAGAATTGTTAAATGTTTAAAAATTACTTGATCTTAATGTTGATATAAGAGGGCAAGGTTCTGATAATGGTTCTAATGAAGGTAAACATCAAGGTGACTGAGAAGAGAGATTGCTTGAGGCAAATCCGAGAGCATTGTATATGCCATATGCTTGTCATAGTCTAAATCTTACTCTTAGTGATATGGCACATTCTTGTGTCAAAGCTGAATCTTTTTTTGGAGTTGTGCAACGTATATATTCGTTATTTTCGGGTTCAACGAAAAGATGGAAGATCTTAATTGATAATGTTTCATCATTTACTGTGAAGTCTTTGTCAAATACTCGTTGGGAGAGTAGAGTTAAAAGTGTAAAAGCCATTAGATTTCAGGCCCCTCAAATAAGATTAGCTTTGATGGAATTATGTGAATCTTCTGTAGATGCAAAAAATAAAGAGTGAAGCACAAAGTTTGATTCTTCTATTGAGAACTTTGAATTTTTACTTAAACGTTATTTGTCACATTTTATTTGCTATTAATATGGTAGTAAGCAATTACAAAGTAAAATACAGAACATTAACCTTATTGTGAATCAGTGAAGATGTGATGTGTATTTGAAAAGTTTAGAAAATGATGGATATGAAAAGAGTTTGGAGATTGTTTAAAAGGCATAGCTATTCTTATGAATGTGGATCACATGTTTCCAACAAAATGTTGAATATTTGGGAAAAAAACCGGATGAAAATGGTCTCTGAAGAAATTCAATCCACTTAAATTCGCTTTAAATTAATTATTTCTTAGTTGTGGTGGATATGGCAATTGCTTCATTGAAACAAAGATTGGAACAACTAAAGACATTTGAAAATATATTTGGTTTTCTATTTGATTCAAATAATTTGAAGTCACTGAATGATAATGAATTAAAAAATTATTCTATTCATCTTACAAATGTTTATCTCTTGGCCGTTAATCCAATATTGATTTAAATGATATATATTACGGGCCAGAGAGTTTTGCAATTGACTTTACGGATGTGTTAATCTCAGCGGTTTGAAATTTTGAATTTGTTAAAAAAGCGGATTGTTATCGAATGTCTCAATTGCATGCTCCAATTTTATTAATTGTGCTGTTTACGTAGCGTCAGCGGAGAGGAGTTTTCAAATTGAAGTTGGTTAAAACTTACATGAGTTCAACAATGTCCCAAGAAAGATTGAATGATTTATCAATTGTATCCATCGAAAGGGAGATGTTAGGAAATATAGATATCAATTCTATTATTGATGAGTTTGCATCAAGCAATGTTCGGAGAAATCATTTTTGTAATTTGTAATTGTATGTATCATTTCCTTTTAAAAATATTGTAGTTGATGCAATAAATTTTTTTATTGATTATATTAGGGGCCCCATTATTAATTTCGCCTAGGGCCTCGAAAATGTCGAAATTTGGCCACTTTGTTAAGCGGCTTGCACAATGTCTAAAGTTTATTCAAAGTTCTTGACTTGGTCATTTCCAAATCCCGAACTGTTGGTCTTCTCCTACAATCGACATCTGTCATTGATTGCCCATGCACATCTTGAATACCTGTTGTTACATTAGTGGTTGGTAATTAGAAAGTATATTAACTTATCATTTTATGAAATAAAGAATAAAGTATACATTGCCATGCAAAATATAATGACTATTGTTTCTCTTGTCTTTCTATAAAAGGAGAACGAGTAGATGCATAAAATTGTTAACAAAATATTTATTCTTCAGAAATATATTATCATTAGATTCATTCTCAAATATTTAGCTATAGTTTTTGCTCTATTATAATGTCATTTTTATAACAATTGGTATCAGAACTTGGTTGAAATTTTATAGTAGAAGTAATAACGGCAAAATTTGAAATTGAAAAATTTAATGGAAAAAATTTCTCATTATGGAAATTAAATATAAAAGTTGTCCTCAAGAAAGACAATTATATTGCATCAATCAACGAAAGGGCGGCAAATATCACAGATGAAAAATGGATCGAGATGGATGGAAATGCCATTGTAGATATCCATTTGGCATTAGCGGATGAGATATTGTCTAGTATAGAAGAGAAGAGAACTGCGAAATAAATATGAGATCACTTCGCAAAGTTGTATGAGGCCAAATTGCTTCACAACAAAATTTTCTTTAAAAGAAATTATCGTTGAGGATGGCGAGTCGGCCGGTGATGGAACACGTCAACACTAAATCGCTATTTTTCCAGCTCACTTACATTTGGACTACGCAATAGCTACCAATGAAAGAAATTTGAAATATTGATGCGATTCTCTTTGATTCATACGATCAACTCATCATAAATTTGACAAAATAACTCTATCACGGAAGTTCTAGTTTTTTATGAAGGTGATGAGAGGTAGATCAATGGAATGTAGCTCAAGTGAAGTCAAACCCAAAATTACCAAACTTTAGGAGTAAGAAAAATATGAAATGCTACAATTGCGGAGAAAAGAATTAATCTAAACAAGAGTTGTTGGAGTTAAACAATAATTCCAATCCACATGGAAATATAGCAAGCAAATCAAATGGGTGAAGAAGCTTTATGTTGAGCCGCGACAACTTATAAAGGTAAGAATGACATTTGTTGATGAATAACTCATTAACAGACCACATTTCACATGACCTCACGGAGAATGGTTTCAAAGATTATCAACTTTGTTTACTTGGAAAGGATCCGTGTATAGCTGCAATAGTTATACGCGAAGATTATGCATGTGGAACCATCAAGCTGAAGCTACATGATGGTATCATTACTTTACAATTAGAGATATGCGACATGTGGAAGAACTAAAAAAGAATTTGTTATCACTAAGGTCAATTAGGCACGACCTTGGTACCAAAGGTATTGTAGAAAAGGAATCTTGAAAGTTAGTCGAAGCGCACTATTACTTATGAGAGGCAAAAAGGTAGATGCCAGATTGTATCTTTTGAAGGGAAAAACTCTACAAGAAGGAGAAGCATTTGTTGCTTCAATAGATCCAAATGAAAAAGTTCAATTATGTGGCATAAAAAGCTTGGGCATATGTCGGAACGAGGAATGAAGATTCTTGTAGAACACGTCTACTTCCAGGACTCACAAAGGTAACTTTGCCATTTTGTGAAAAGGGTAATGTCAAAAATGTGAGTAGATTGAAGTTTAGTACATCAAATTTTAGAAGTCAGGAGATTCTAGAATTGATTCACTCACCATGGCAACCACCATTAATCTCTAAGGAGGTGCAAAGTACTTTGTGTCCTTCATTGATGATTTTTCCAGAAGATGTTGGGTGTATCCAATCAAGAGGAAAGCAGATGTATTTGAAACTTTTAAAGCTTTCAAGGTGCGATCAAGTGTTTAAGGACAAATAATGGAGGAGAATATACAAGCAATGAATTTGTTGAATTTTGCAAATATGCAGGCATCAAAAGACAATTCACGACTGACATACACTCCTCAACAGAATGGAGTGGCAGAGCGGATGAATAGAACCTTGCTAGAGAGAACAAGAGCAATTTTGGGAAAATCATTACAGGCGAAATAAGTAAATACACTTTATTCACGTGATAAACAGGTCACCATCAACAACAATTGGGGTTGAAGGCCACTAATTTGAGATGTGGAATGGAGAAAAAGGCGACTCTTGAGAACCTCCACCGCTATATTTGGAAGTCATGTGTACGTGATGTACAATGACCAAGAAAGAACAAAGTTGGACCCAAAGTCAATGTATCTTCTTGGGGTATGCTGATGGAGTTAAAGGGTATCGCTTGTGGGATCCCACTGCCCACAAGGTCGTCATCAGCAGAGATGTAATATTTGCAGAAGATAAGCTGCAAGAACAGAGAACAAGACAACATTATAAAAGAGGAACCGGAGACTATGACAGTGAAGATCGTAGATGAACCAAACAAAGAAGATTGAGCCCTTACGAGGCAGACGAGGCACGAGGCACTAGATCCAGATCGAGTTGAGCCCGATGCTCAAGATATTCGTCGTTCAAATCGTGAGAGACAACCTCTAACTTGGCAATCGGAATATGTTATGGGGAGCAACATTGCATATTGTCTTTTCATAGAGGATGGAGAGCCAACAACTTTCCAGGAGGCAAAATCCCGTTGAGAAGCATCTATGTGGATGTCAGCTATGCATGAGGAAGTGAAGCTCTTCGCAAGAATCGGGGCGGTAAAGTTAGTACCATTTACCATGAAAGGCCATTGGTAATAAATGGGTCTACAAGATCAAGCGGGATAGCAATGATCAAATAGAACGGTATCGTGCAAGACTGGTAGTGAAAGGATATGCTCAGAAAGAGGGCATTGACTTTAATGAGATATTCTCTCCGGTGGTTCGACTTACTACGGTCAGAATAGTCTTGGCGATATGTGCCGTGTTTGATCTTTGTCTGGAGCAGCTAGATGTAAAAACTGCATTTCTTCATGGAGATCTTGAAGAAGAAATATGCTCCAACCAGAAGGATTTGTTGAAAAGGGAAAAGAGAACTTGGTTTGCAGGTTGAACAAATCTCTATACGGTCTCAAACAAGCGCCGAGATGTTGGTATAAGAGATTTGATTCCTTCATAATTAGCCTTGGATACAATAGACTTAGTACAGACCATTGTACATACTACAAAAGGTTTGGTGATAATGACTTCATTATCTTACTCTTGTATGTGGATGATATGTTGGTAGCAGGCCCCAACAAAGATCGTACCCAAGAATTGAAGGCACAATTAGCTAGGGAGTTTGACATGAAGGACTTGGGACCAGCAAATAAGATTCTAGGGATGCAAATTCATAGAGACAGAAATAACAAAAATATTTGGCTTTCTCAGAAGAATTACCTCAATAAAATTTTGCATCGCTTGACATGCGAATTGTAGCTAATTTCTACACCTCTTCCACATTATTTTGAAGTTATCCTCAAGTATGTGTCTAATATTATAAAAGATATGAAGGAAGTGTCTCGAGTACTGTATGCATCAGCAGTGGAAAGCCTAATGTTTGCTATGATATGTACTAGACCAGACATTGCACAAGCCATTAGGAGTAGTCGGAGTAGATACATAGCTGTGCAGGAAGTAAGCATTGGAATCTTGTGAAGGATTACGGGAATACATCAAAGTAATCCCAATTGTTGCATTATGTTATGGAGGATCGGATTTTATTAGCACTGGTTATGTTGATTCGGATTTTGCAGGTGACCTTGATAAGAGGAAATCTACTACAAGCTTTGTGTTTACTCTTGCAAATGGAGCTGTAAGTTGGGTTTCAAAATTACAAAGTGTTGTAGCTCTATCTACAACAGAAGCAGAATATATGGCAGCTACACAAGCTTGGGCACAAACAAGAATGTATTACCTTGTTTTGTGACAGTCAGAGCGCCTTGCATATTGCACGGAATCCAGCTTTTCATTCCAGGACTAAGCACATTGGAGTGCAGTATCACTTTGTCCGAGAGGTAGTAGAAGACGGGATTGTGGATATGAAGAAAATTCATACCAAAGACAACCTAGCAGATGCATTAACCAAGCCAATTAATACTATCAAGTTTGAATGGTGTAGATCTTCTTATGGCCTAGCGGAGACGTAAGCAACATGGTACGACAAGGCGAAAGAAAGAGTGGAGACCTAATTAGCATTAAGTCTCCAAGTGGAAGATTGTTACATTAGTGGTTGGTAATTAGAAAGTATATTAACTTATCATTTTATGAGATAAAGAATAAAGTATGCATTGCCATGCAGAATATAATGACTATATTTTCTCATGTCTTTCTATAAAAGGAGAACGAGTAGATGAATAAAATTGGTACAAAAATAGTTATTCTTCAGAAATATATTATCATTAGATTCATTCTCAAACATTTAGCTGTGGTTTTTGCTCTATTATAATGTCATTTTTCTAACATGTTTGTGTTTATCTAGAATATCGCATACCGGAGGAAGAGTACGAGAAGAGTTATTGAACCAAATGTTTGGTAACGAACCAGATGTTGAAGTAAAGCCATTTTCTCGGCTGTTGTGAAATCTTCATCGAGAGTGCATCGGGACCTAAGGTCGATGGGGTCTGATAATATGGCACCAGTGGCGTTGTATAAGGTTATTCGAGATCCTGGGGCCTCGTGGCAGCCAGAAAGAAGGAAGTTTTTTAGACGGTTTTGAATACTTGAAGCCCAAGAAAAGATAGTCTTGCTATGTTTTGTTAGCCTATAAATATAGGATGATTTCATGAGTTTTAATTATCAAACAAATACATAAAATAGAGAAAATTCATCCTAGAATAATATTATGTCTTTAATATTATTGAAGAACATAGTTTTTTGTTCTTGAAGAACTTACGAGTTTATCTTTGTTCTTGATGGGTTTAATTGATTTGAGATTTTCAGTGTATAAGAAAATATTCAAGCATAAATTATATAGCTAGTGGTAGGTTTTGTAAGCGATCTTGAAGTTGATAGTGGATTATGCAATAGCAACATGACGTACTTTCACATTGAAGGGGAACCTGTATAAAATTCTTGTGTTTGTTTATTTTTCGCCTTTAAATTTACATCGTTCATATTGATCGGCAGAAACTCCGGAGAAGTTTAGAGGTCTTAAATCCTAACACCAGAAGCATCGGATGAAGGTATAAACTTGCTTATCAGCAGAAAACTGGTAAAACTTATGAATGGAGATGTTCAATACCTGAGAGATGCAGGGGGATCGACGTTCATTATATCTGTCGAGCTCGCGGTTCCTAATAGAACTGACGCAAGAAAGTGATCTTATGAATCTAACCAAGAAGTCGTTTCAGATGTTTATACTTAGCTGTACAAAAGAGGAATCGGTTACAAAATAAGATAGATGCTGCTTACTCTTTGCACCCTCCGGCCTCCCCCCTACCCTTTTTCTCGTTTGTCTTTGTTTTTGTGATTTATGATATACATGTAACAAAGCACATTTTCCAGGTTTATTGCTTTGGTTTCTTGAACAAGTCAGTGTCATTGAGTTGAGCAGTTCTTTCTCTGGAATTTGCATACCTCAACTGACAGATTAATGCAGAATAATGCTACCTAGATGTGTGGCAAATTGGCAATTAGCTTATACTACCTCTTTCAAATGAGCTAGTAAGTATTTTCACACAAATACTAAAAAATCCAAAGTATTTCAAATATATTTTAACATAGAAATCATAGTTTACAACAAACAGAAAGTTTTGACACAATTGATGTCTACTAACTCTTTCAAATAAAGATGAGCAGTTTTTTTTATTTCTTGGGTGCTATTCTTGACTTGATTTTCTCAATTTCCTTTGTTCCAATTTGGAATGCCTTGGTCAAAACATTATCAGGAACAGTTGGAGAAGCTGCAAACAAGGTAGAAGCAAGAGATTGAGTACCGGGTAATTGGCTATTAAAGGCAGCGATGACAGAGGCAGAGACATGGCCATTGTTCTTCTGGAAATGGACTAATCCCCTGGGGAAAACAAACACTTCACCTTTCTTGATATGTTTTGAAATAAGTACATTGGTTGTGGTTATGAACCCAACATCAAGTTCACCATCCAATACAAACACCATTTCGGTGGCGCGTGGGTGTGTGTGTGGTGGGTTTAGGCCACCGGGGGCGTAGTCGATTCTTGAAAGGGAGACACCTAAAGTGTTGAGGCCTGGGATTTTCTGAACATTAGCTCCGGTGACTAATGATCCCATTGTGTTGTTGGTTGATCCAGCTTTGGATAGGATATTAGAGAAGAAATCATCTGCTTTAACATCGGCCTTGCATGGATATCCATTTACCTTAACGCCTGTTTCATTCAGAATAAATAAATCCTAACCTTTTCGGTTCTCACAATCAAGATATATATATTCTGAATGTTAAGCGAATGAAAATTTATCCATATTATTTTGTTCTCGACTCCAAACATCAACATCAATACATTTATATCTCTTTCTAAATTCTTAAACGCGTAACAAAAATTATTTATTTACTAGACAATTACGACCCAATTATATTTTAGAATATGTAAGTGTCTGCTATATTTTTTTTAAAGTGAGATAGATGTTAATCTGAATTGCAATATCAAGACTATTCAAGTACACTTGGTAAAAACATGTAAGATCAATAGAGTATATAACTTCAACTCTAGTCATATTTGCGTGTTATGCCAAAGTTATACTCAAACTCAATTAATAAAGAAGTAATAAGATAATGACACTACTGTAAGTATACCCATAAAAAATGGTGCTTTAAGTATAATGTAAATCACATAAGTTGGTGGCACATGCAACGTTAGTTTGAAGTAAAGAACACTTATCATCACTAAATCATTATATCGCTCACCTACTAATATCACCATTAAGATCTTATCTAGTAATTATTGTCTTGTAGGTCAACAATGTAATCATCGGTAAGAAACTATGTATATAGCTAGGAAAATTAAAGATTAATATCTTGGTAAATTGAAAATCAAAGCCAAGAAGCTAAGAAATGATAACAAAAACTTCAATATACATGATGGTGGTTAATGCGTCGGATAGCGTCGGATTTCAAACTATTATATCTAGGTATTAGCGTCGGGTAGTGTTAGTCTTCAAAACATTTTATTCAAGTATTGGCGTTGACTTGGCGTCGGTACAAAATAAATAAAAAATAAATTAAATACAGAATGCAGTGTCGGTTTTGGCATCGGTATTAAATAAATAAATAAAAAAGTAAAATATGACATGACGTTGGTTTTAAATAAATCAAAAATAAAGTAAAATATGACATGGCGTCGGTAATAAATAAATCAAAATAAAAAAGTCGAGTTGGTTTGGCGTCGGGAAGCTCGAACCCAAACGGGCCAGGGCTAAGTGATTACTATGTTAGCCTCGAGGTAGCGTTGGGAATTAAATTAACGTCGAAACCGACGCCAAATTCAGGCAGCGTCGGTGGGTTGTCGGTATCGGACGTCACGTTTGCCCTGTTTTGTAATAGTGGGTGGAGCTAATGTTGAGTCAGTTTTATGAGATGTTCTATTACCAGAAGTGAGATCAGCAACACAAAGATCTTGAAGCATGTCTGGATCCTCAGCTGAAACTTTGTTGAAGAAACTCAAGGTCAATATGAACAAGCCAATCATAGGCATCATCTTACCAAAAGATATAAGTAATAAGTTGAAAGAATAAAGAGTCGTTTATAATGGAAAAGGATAAAGCTTAGGGCATATTTATAGTCGTAGAGAAGTTGACGTGAACTTGTGATGTTGGGAAATGATACATAGTAGTAGAAGGCAAGAAAATTGCAATCTTTGAATAAAAGAAATAATGGCTAAATAACGGGGAATAGAATGAGAGATAAGAGGCGTGGAACAAGACAAAATATTATTATTCTTTGACCCTTCAGCTTCCTCCCTTCGTGGCCTGAACGTGACTTCATAAGTTAATATGGTACGGGGTATTGTTAATGAGATTTCGATCTATACTCTACAATCAGTTGAATGATTTCAGTGATTTAACTAAATAGAAAAGTATGAAAACGTAGATGAAATCATAGAAAGGCATAATCTAACACATTTATTTATCAAAGCCACCTATCCAATATGAATCGCTTTGTCTAATTCTCATTTTGTCCCATATACAATCGCATAAATTTTTTATGTAAATCCTGAATTATTAATTTATTTCAAAACTGATTCCTAAACTTTTTATCATTTCAAGGCTGGTCCCTAGCCCCATTTCTTACATAAAAAACACATTTAATTACAAAATGACTATTTTATTCCAACACTAAACTAAAGTATAAAAAACACATTTTATATAATTAAAATAAATCCTCACACTTTTCTTCTTTAATACACTACCCTACCCCTTCCCCCACTCCTCCTCCCTAAACTTTAACCAACATTACACCTCTCTTCTTTGACTATCCCTCCAACCTCGTTTACATCCCTTTAGCCATCCTATATATTAGAAATGCCAAACATCAGTTCAACAACGAAATTTGATGTAATACAGTAAGCAATGAAATTTGATGTAATTAGAACTCAATTTCAAAGATTTGATAGAGACAACTAAACAATGATAATAAAAGTTGAATAAAAAATGAGTAAATTAAGACACTGATGCAAATAAAGAAGAAGAAAGGTGAGCTCTTTGAGGTGACTATGAGTTGATTAGCATAAGCAATTGATTTCAGAACATAAAAAAACAAAACCCAAAAGAATAAAAATTGTGATTATAAATTTGAAAAAAAAAACCTTCTTTTGATGGATCTTCATGAATTCATAAATCAAAGTTATCTCAAATCCTTAAATCAACAATTCAGCAACAATAATGTTTAGTATTGAGGAATCTTCTGTCTTCATATGTTAGTATTGAGAAATTACAATTTGCTACTATCTCTTCAAACTTCTCGTCTCCTTCATCTTTGATAATGTTTACTGTGAGAGCTTGTTCTCATTAAAAGGTTAATGTTTGTCAATGGTTATTTGAGGGGTTCTTAATTTGTAAATAGGGGAGGGGTAGAGGTAGAAAGTTTAAGAAGGCGAAAGTTTAGAGCAAGAGAGGGAAGCAAGTAGTTAAAAAGTTTTATTTTAATTATATAAAACGCGTTCTCTATACTTTAATTTAAAGGCTGTAGCAAAATAATCATTTTGTACCGAAATATTTTTTTTGTTGTAAAAAACGCGAGGCTGTGGACTACCTCCCGAAACAATAAAAAACTTAAAAACAACAACCCTAAAACAAATTGATAATTACAATTACATGTGAACCATTTATAACATGTGAATTCAAAATGAGAATTAGTCAAAATCAATTGAATACCAACCTGACTATCCGTGTTACAACCTTGTTGGATGGTCTATCGTTACGTCAAGATGGCATTCCAATAATAATAATGTTCATACCGAAGACCGACCCAGAGACATTATTGTGATTCTACTTTAATCAATTCACTACCACACGTCTTTCGATCAAGATGCTTAATAAAATTTTATTAGAACAGATTGCGAAATAAATGATCTCATTGCATTTAAGAGACACCTAATCTTATCATATTACACACATTTTTTATATCGAATACAATCACCTAACACAAAACATGTTTCATTATCTAACAAGTCTAATTATCCTTGTTTATTCATAAAGAATCCTCAACATCTCACGCCCAATATTGCCTAAACATGCTCATAAATAATTGTTGAATATGAAAGGCGCCTGTAAATGGTAGATACTTGAGGTCGTGTTGTTCACTTAAACATATTATCACTCTCTCTATATCTTCTTTCCATAACTTCTCAAGTCTCATGAGGTTCATTATTGCATTGTTTCGGAGTATATCACTTGTACTTGTTATTGAATATTGTAAGAACAACGAATTTTAGTTATATTACCCACATTCTAGCTTGATAGGTCTTTATTGTAGTGTGTATTGCCACATTGTGATGTATGCATATGATGTCACACACACAAAATATAGTTTGGAAAAGATTAGACTATTATTTAATACCGCTTTTAATAAATGAATTGCTTAATTAATTAAATGAATTATTACTAGTATATCAATAAAATAATTTATTGTATTAAGATAGATAGTGAATCCAATGCAACTATCATTGGATTACATCAACTAGAGTTCAACTAGTTTCATTAAATCATATGGACTAAATTAAATGTGATAAATGATCGGGAATAAAATTTTAAGAAAACAGTACCAGGAATGAATTTGAAAATTTAATATTTTTTTTCAAATTTTTTTTAGCAATTTTTCACGCACTAAGAAAATTAATAATGAAGTATATTTTACCTATATATCTTTAATCAATAATTAAAACAACAATTAATAGTATTAAAAATAAAGTAAACTTGTATATTTACTATACTGGCTGGGTTGAAGCGCTAGATATTAATAGTTTGAGAGCGACTTACGCATTAGTTCATTTCTCGATGCCAAGAGTCATATTTTAGTACCTCTGATAGTTATCTACTTACGAAGTATTGCCTACTATTGAAGCCTGGCCAGCAAAATGAATTATTTTGAACCTTAACAGGCAGGAATGATTTTGCTCCTCCCATATTTTTCAGTAGCCATTACGTGCAAATTGACATTTCATTGGGGTCATCCAACCTTCTTTCTAACACACTTCACCCCTCACCCTACCCCACGCTCTCCTGCACTCAGCGATCCTCGCATACCCTGTTCACACCCCATCCGTAATTTGACCGCGAGACTGAGAAGGGTATGGGTAATATTGCTACGAAGAAATGTTTTGATATTTGGAATAAACGCATACTCTGCCCTTAATTTAAACTTCCTAACTTGCAAATGTGGGAGGGCAAAATAGTCATTTCCACGCCTTTATACTTTATTGTTGTGACAACAATATTTTACCGTGACTAACGTTGGTATTTTAAGGGTATTATAGTCATTTACCACGAATAGCAGACATTGGCTGCGCTGTATTACTCAAAGTATATACCGCTCTATAAGTTCGGTGACAAGCCGAGACACTAAAAATAAGACACGGCCATATGTATTACTCAAACCATAAGTATACGTGTTACATGACACTAAAATCATAGTACAAGCGCCTTTCACCACCAAGCCTATTTACTACGTAACTTTCGAATACTAAGATTTTGTGTTTAAAAGAAAAAATTTACCTAAACATCAGACGGGAATTTTAAAGAATAATTATTTCAAAACAAAAAAAAAATTAATAGAATGTCAAGTACAAAAAAATTGGAGGGAATATTAATTACTGAAATCAGTAATAATATTGAAGCAATGAAAGTTCATAGGAAGCACCGTCCAGATAGTGAGTAATAAAAAATGATGTACGTAAACTCCGATGGCATAGATTGCATACTGTCAGAGCAGCAGAGACAGTGAGAGCCAATAATTAAGATATTAAGGATGCCAAATTTACGATGGAAATAACAAAGCGAACTATCTTATACAATTTTACGATACATACAACGCTTTCGGAACCCTATAATATGTTTCTTCTAATTTGTTGTTTACTCATCCATCAACTGCTCCTTATTGCACAAGCCTAACAAGATTTATCTCCCAACCATGGTAATTAACTAAGCAACTCTTTTATGTTGCGCAAAATTGAAAACAAATGATATATAGTTTTATTTCCATAGTCTATTACAGAGTATAATGGTTACAAACTACTATTATACCTCTTTATGAGAATTGTATCGCACCATGCATGACTAATATAATCTGTATGTGCAATATCACAGGGAGAAGAAAATCAGCCAACCATGTCCAAAGACAACAATAAAGGAGGATTCAGAGCCACATTCTTTATTTATGGTATTTCCAACCAAAATAATACATAGCATTATTGAACAGTTTTAGTTTCCAAATTAGTAACAATGTTTCCATGACAATAATATATGGTGTTATATATTTTGATCAAAGGTTTGACGGCATTGGACAATATGGGTTTCGTTGCTAACGTGGCTAGTCTGTTGCTTTACTTCATGGGTGTGATGCATTACGATCTACCAGGCGCAGCCAACACTCTGACAAACTTCATGGGAGCCACTTTCTTGCTCACCATGATTGGAGGCTTCATTTCTGACACTTACATCAACAGATTTCTCACTTGCATCATTTTCGGACTTATTGAAATAATGGTAACAATAATAATGATATTCTTGATATAGTCAAATGAAGTCATCTTTATCAATTGCGTTTTGTGTTGTTAGGCTCTGGTTCTCATGACAATCCAAGCATATGAAGACAAGTTACACCCTGAGCCTTGTTTGAACAAATCAATATGCATACAAGGCAAACAAGCTGCCATGCTCTACGTCTCACTCTGTTTGTTAGCATTAGGATGCGGCGGCGTAAGAGGCGCTCTTCCGGCTTTGGGTGCCGATCAATTTAACGAAAAAGACCCCAAAGAAGTCAAATCTCTTGCTAGCTACTTCAACTATCTAGTGCTAAGCGTTGTGCTTGGTTCCTCAATCGGTGTCACGTTTCTTGTTTACTTGAGCACCAATCCTAACAACAAAGAGTGGTGGAAAGGCTTCCTCATTTGTACGGTTGCCACTTTTGTCGGTTTTGCCATTCTTGTTGCTGGGAAGAACTTTTATCGACTTCAAAATCCCAATAAAGACAGCCCTCTTGTTAGCATTGCACAGGTTTGCACTGCCCATATAGAGATATCTCTGATCTATTCCCATCATTGATTGTATGTGTGCCTGTTAGTTTATCAAGGTTTATTCTGTGAATTTTTGGGATTGATTTGCAGGTTCTTGTTGTGGCAATCAAGAATCGGAAGTTGAGTATCCCTGACAAGCCAGAGGAGTTGTACGAGATTCATGAGAAAGATCTAATCTTGGGGCCAAAGATTCTGCACACAGAACAATTCAGGTGCATGCAAATGACTCATATAATAGAAATTTTCATAATGTGATAGAAAACTCAAAAAACATGTCTGTCTTGAACTCGCAGGTGCCTTGACAAGGCTGCAATTTTCCAGAAAGATATGCAGCCGGCAAGGTGGAAAATCTGCACAGTGACACAAATTGAAGAAGTAAAAGTTGTAACTAGAATGTTACCAATCATAGCCAGCACCATCATAATGAACACATGTTTAGCACAGCTCCAGACATTCTCAGTTGCACAAGCTTCAAGAATGGACCGTTTCATAGGAAAATTTGAAGTCTCAGCAGCTTCAATCCCTGCGATACCATTGATAATGATGTGCATTCTCATTCCAATCTACGATATTTTGTTCGTCCCATTCGCTCGAAAAATTACAAAACACCCTGCAGGAATAACTCAACTCCAACGTGTTGGAGTTGGGTTGGTCCTGTCTGCATTATCAATGGCTATGGCAGCAATTATCGAGGTGAAAAGGAAGAATGCATCTTTGAGAAATCCATTGAAGCCAATTAGTGTTTTTTGGTTGTCTTTTCAGTATGGGATTTTTGGTATTGCTGACATGTTTACTTTGGTTGGGTTGATGGAATTTTTCTACAAGGAAGCACCGATGGGGATGAGATCATTGTCAACGTCGTTTACCTTCATTTCACTGTCGTTTGGGTACTTCTTGAGCTCTATTTTTGTGGACTCGATTAATGTTGTGACTCAGAAGATTACTCCTAGTAAACAAGGATGGTTGCATGGGTTAGATATCGACAGGAATCAGTTGAATCTGTTCTATTGGTTCTTGGCTATCCTTAGCTCCCTTAACTTTGTGAATTATTTATTCTGGTCTTATTGGTACAAGTACAAATCAGAAGATGATGATGACAAGGTACTTGAAGCTGCTGCAGTGAAAACTGATGGTTAAATTTGTAGAAGAAAAGCTCCTACAGTGTTTGAATATGAACTAATCAATATTGTTGTTCAAGTGTTTAGACTGTACTTTCTTTCATTTTAGTTTCAAATAATCACAACTCAATATATTTATTTTGTAATTTAATCTATATATGTTGATCAATAAAAGTAAATCCATTATGCAGTTAACCCAAGGACCCAACCAGGTTGGCATGCCCATGCAAACTTTGTTTGAAAGCTACATATAAATAAATTAAATAAAAATGGTGACAATATAGATGATGTTGATGGCAATGAAGCAGAGTTGGCTTCTACCCAAACCAATCTTAATTCTTAGGCTGTCCAAAAGCAGACAATTATGCAACTGTTAGAAACCAAAACAAATTGGTCCCCAATATGCCTTGTCACTTTTCCTATGACAGCGCAACTCAATTATACATGTAAAACTACTTCATCTTACATTTTTATTTATCTCACTCAGTTATTAATTAGCTAAATTTATGTTTTTTTTATAGACTAGTTGAATTTTATTATATTCATTTACTTGTTAACAGGTCATCAATCATGTGGACTGGCAGTGTCACTGTTTTGTTTCTTATATTTTTATTATAGTAGCCTAGTAGGCTGGGTCCTGGGTGGTGTGGTTCTACTTTATTCTTGTGTTTTGCTGCATTTGAGCCTTTCTAGTTGTTGCTTAACTAATCATTTTATTTGTTTTAGTTGCCCAGTTTCATCTCTTTCGGAAAAGGAACAATCTTTCAAGTGAATTTCAGAAACTATGGCCACTGTCACTGATTCATCAGATCATCCCTCTGCTCCTCAGGTGATAAGCTTCTGTTCAGAACTACCCACTTTTTTCTACAAATTTTCTTTTCGGGTTCACAATCCGTTTGATTTATTTTCTGTGTGGAGAACTGGAGATTCATGCATGCTATATTGGTACCTTGATACTTCTATAATAGCATGAAAATTTTCTGTGTGGGGTGACTATATTGTTTTGTACTGTTGTGTAGTAGAATTTTGCTTTCTCTAAGTGTAGGTGTACAGTATGCTAAACGAGCACTTAATGTTATAATCTGAAGCACGTTTCTGGCTTGCTATTTACTTGACCTTTGGCGATAGTTTAGCTTATGGGATTAAGAAGTGTAAGTGTAGTCGTAATGCATGCATGTGTCATACTCATCTGCAGATAGTTGAGAATGAAGAGTGTGAAGAGATTAAGACCATGGAAGAAGTTGTAGTCTCTCCACCTAAGCAAACTGAAGAGACGACAAAAGACGACAACTCCAAGGTCAATAAAATTGAGCCGCCATCTACTGAAGAGGAAACTAAGACTGATGAGGTACCAAAGGTTGCTGAACCAGAAGAGGAAGTTTATGAGAAGCCGAAAGCCGAGGATTCACCTGCCTCTCTTACTGAGCCAGACGAGAAGCGAAAAAATGAGGAGTTCACGGCCCCTCCCACTCAACCCGAACAGAAGCTTGAGGTCAAGCCAAAAGCCGAGGATTCAACGGCCACTCCTCCTGAGCCAGAAGATAAGGTTGGGGACAAGGACAATGAAACTTGCCAAGATAAAGGCGAGGTTAGCAGCGATGTTGCAGAACAAGTGGCTGAGAGTGTTGAAATCAAGGCAGAGGAGAAAATAGAGATTGAAGGTTCCAAGAATGATGCTATTAATGAAAATACAGAGGAGCTGACAATGAAGAGCACTGTTGTGCCTGAATCATCAGTGGATGCTGATGTCATAGAAGAGGTAAAAGAACCGTTGCCTGAGAAAGAAACCGAGGCAGCTGCAGAAAAGGGTGCAGAAACTTCTGAAGTTGCGAGAGATGTCAAAGCTGATATTGTGAAAGACGAAAAAATGGAAGAAACTGCAAACTTAGATGATGTTGTTAGAAGTGATAAATCCAACGAGGACGTTAATATCAAGGAAACACTGAAAGACATTCAAGTGGAAGATGTTCCAGTTGCAAAGAGTAAGCAATCAAACAACATTCTGACAAAGATAAAACAGTCACTCGTGAAAGCGAAAAAGGCTATCATTGGGAAATCACCAAACTCAAAGTCGCCATCATCTGAAACAAAGGCTGAAATCAAAGCTTGATCATCAGGTGCCTAAGATTGCCAAGCTTTATGTTGTCGAAGTGGAAAAACCAGAAACTGTAATTATGGGTTTTCTTGTGTGTTTTAGTTTGCTTATGGTTTGTTTGGCTTCAAGAATGGTTTTTTCATGTCTGGAATATCTAGTGCTTGTTTGTTAAAAACTAGGAAGGATTCTCCTTTTTTTTTTATCTTTATTCATTTGTATCCATTAAATTGTGTGTTGTTCGAAGAACTTATTCAGTTTGTTAGTGATGTATATAGAACTTGTCTATGAATTGAACGTTTTTCAGATGAAATAAAAGTAAAAATGAAGTGATTGTTACTTGTTAGTAACTCTTTTTGTTCTTCTCTTAGATTGAACCAGTTGTACTCCGTTTACATGAAAGGCATCTTTTAGGGCATCAATGGAGGCCGAAAGACATGTATTGTATTCAACTTAGGACCATTCACTAAATTGGAAGAAAATAGTCATTCAAATACTTATCAGAACCTTGGATTTGGAAATGATTTTTTCACTAAGAACATACATGTATCTTTGCATAATTTTAACTCTGGTCTTGTACTTAAACTTATGAGTCAAAATCTTTGCAACTGTATATTACAGGCTTTAAATTTGTATGCTTTGGCAGTGACATATTTACATAGCGAAAGAAATTTGAACCTTGAAGCATCATTCTTATTGCAAGTTTTCCTCTCAGCCGAAGCTCAGGCGCCAGTCACTATGTTGTGGTTCGTAAATCTGCTTGCTTCCCAATCATGTTTGTGGCCCCATGCGTGCGGTGACTGTGAAGTCAGCAGCGGCCATAAAAGGTGTGTCTTCTTTTTATCTTTTTTGGCAACTCGCCTTGTGTGTTGTATTATAACATCATTAACTGCCTTCAGATAGTTACTTGAGTCATGGTCCCTCATAATTGTACCATCAGATCCATATGCTGTAGGGTGACTAAGCGTTTCTAAAGGATGTGGAGAATTCAGAAATGTTTTTAGAGCACTTCTTCTGGTGCTGGGATCTCCACCTTCAAGAGTATATAAGCCACTGCCTGGAGGAAGTAGAGAAATAGGAGGAGATGTTTTCTCGTCTGGCTGGAGGATAAATATTTTGCCCATTGGAGAGTATAGACATTTCTGCATGAAATTCAAGATGTAAGTGAAAGTGAGGAGGCACTTACTATCTTTTTTGCTTCCAAAAATTGTGAATGCATAGAATTGGACTTACATTTTTAATAAGACAAGGATGGGAACGGAAGGTCCCATTCACACGCTTGAGGATTTGCACCACTCTGTCAGGATATGTGCAAGAAAATGCTTTAGGAACTATATCTCTGTGCATTATCACACAGTGAACGTGGTTCTTGTTCAATCCCAGTTCCTCAAGCATCTTCGAGCCACCACAGAAGATAAATGGTGATCCAAATGTAACAACAGGTAATAAAGTAGATCGATTCACGACCTTTCTTGACAGAAGCATTATGTTGACAAGGAGCGCAAGACTACCTCCTAAAGAATGGCCAGTGAATTGTAGCTTTGCACGATTTCCAAATCTATTTATATGCTCCATTATTTCTGGCATGAATTGCTCGTAGATGCCTTTTGCAGCTTCATAAATTCCTCTGTGAACCAACACATCGGTTCCCTGCATTGGTGTGAAAATCTTAATGTTTGTTTCCATTATTATAGATTGCAGCTTGCAGTGCATCACAACTTCTTACCTCAAAGTTGGTTGGTTCAAAGAAGAGATTTGCTTGCCACGATGCCAATGAATCTGATCCCTGGTAAGTACACCAATTTAGATTCCGCAAGTCATTGATGAACTATCATTTCATTGTTTTTTGTTTCTTCGACTATTTCATAAACTTTGATATCCATATAGAACTTACCTGAATGACAAAACAACGTGTATATATGTTTGAGTCATCACAAATGAACCATTCACAAGGTGAAGAATTAAGTGACTGAAGGTCCCTTGCTGCCTCTTGTTTCTGCTCCTCATCTGCAGCAACAACTGCAGTCATTGTCGCTGCTGCTACCTGAGCAGCCATTTCGGATCTGGAAACTTGGCGATGACATAGCCTTTCTTTCTCATCTTTGTAACACTCTTCTTGTGAATTCACCTCATTGGTCACTAATTGAGGCTCTGAACTCATTTTTAGAATGTCTTTAGCACGTGATTGCATATAAGTTGCAGCAGAAGCTGCTATCTTATAAGCAACTGATGGTGGTACGAAACCTCTCTCCTCACAATGCTCATGTTTCTGTGATTTACATTCTGTAGTAGCTGAAGAACTGGGGTTGATGGGTGAATCTTTTTCAGATTTAGCTTTCATAGCTGCTGCCTCTGCTTTCTTCACAAGTGATGACGTTACAAACTTTAGGCCATAATATCTTCTCAAATCCTCACCCTGCATGTTCATATAGTAAAATATTACTTGTAGAAGATAGGAAATAAGCACCTTTACGACAGTTAGTATATTATAATTGATCCGATCATTTGTTGTACACTTGTACATGTTAAATAGTCGCTATTTCATTTCAGGTACTATTTGCTAATTATTTAAATTAACCAATTCATTTTATTACAGGTTCTGGACTTCTGGTATTGCCTTTGTTGCACTCAAACTTTGAACATATTGATCGGATTGAATACCTTGATCTTGGGGATCGCATAAGCCATGTTGCATAAGAAAGCTAGTTGAGAGAATAGTTTGGTATCGGACCAGGACACCGCCCCCAGCAAGCTGGTGAAGGACTCTTCATCAAAATCACTATTTTTGCCTGCCCTATCATCATAATCTACTCCAAGACCGTCTTCAGTTTCGCATCCATTGCAGTTGGCTTTATTCTCTGCATCTTCCCAGGAGTTGGCTTTAGGCAGTTTGCCTCTCCATAGACTTCGGATCTGGGTGAGCCTTTCCATCCAATTTGCTCTCTTCTCTTTTCCCCCCTCGATCATAAGCTCGTTCTCATGATCCGTCCGCGTGACGTTTTCATTCATATTGACCACTGGGCTACCTTGTTCATCAAATAAAAATGTCTTAAGAGGAACAGGGATAGGATCCTCGGGTAATTGGAGGTTACAACCACCCATTGAACTGCTGTTTTTCAGCTTTGGCGGTGTTGAGGAGGCTCGAATGCGGTTGACAAAATAGCATAGGTGGTTATCAGAGAAAGCCTTTCCAATTGCAGCTCTGCTCCTCAAATCCTTGCACGATGACGATCGAGAAAATCCAGCCTTGTTATTTAACGAGTCATTGCAGATTTTGGAAATGGAAGAGCCAGAGAACGATATAGCAGTTGATGCCATATTTTGCAGTTGAGAGTGTCAAGGATGCTTGAATTGCATTAGTCCAACGACACTGTGCTATTATTCTTCTTTTGTTGGTTTATTTCTCGAAAAAAGAAGAACACACAAGCTATCTAGGCAAGGAACCTTATAAACAAGGGACAAAACAAATAGAGACTACATCTTAGTTTACAACGAGAGAATCAAAATGGTGCCGATTTGTTCCACTTAGAACATCCTCGAACAAAGGAGTTTTACATGATATAATACGACAAGTGTAGATACTTTAAAACTATCGAATCATTGTTTAAACGTAAAAGTATGGGTTACATGGAGCTTCTTTCAAGTTGAATATGAGAAGTTTTGTGGATCTCATGTGTTGTGTTCGTTATTATTGTTAGTGATTTTCAACATACTATATTATACTTTACGTGGGGATTTCCATTACATGTGATAATAACAATTGCATACCTGTTTTCTTCCATGTCACAACTCATACTTCCTGTGTTTTCGTAATGCTAATCTATACTCCCTTGCTTCCTTAATACTTGTCTTTCTAGGTCAAGTTTTTTATTTCAAATTACTTGTCTTTCTAGCATAAAAAATTAACTATTACTCCGTAACATACTTGGAGATTATTTTGAAGTAGTCTCCTCCTCAATATATAACCGGACAAGTTTAACTTAGATTGCATGTTAGTCATTACTAAATTAAGCTGACTTTAGCGTATGTATACTTTGGTGCACGAGAGCAAGTTATCTTGGCAGGTGATCCACCATAGAGGTACACCACAAGCAACGAAATTTATATACTTTGTTAACTGCATCAACGAAGCTACCACATTATTCATTCATTCAACATTATCAACTTTTGATGGCGTCACTCTGGGACGCAAGGTTCTAGTAGCCAGAAATTTGGTTAATAATGTTCAGACTTCTAAATTTGCATGATGGCTTGGCATTTAGCCAACCACTCCATTCATCTTTAGCCCCTTGTTTTATTTTACCTAGTATTACTAATAAGCGATGGAGAAACTAGAAAGGTGGGAGATGAAAGTTATTTCTTCTAAACTTTATTCTTCCGCCCAATTTCCGGTATCCATATCAAATTTGGGGTAATTGAAATATAACAATATATGAAAATATTATATCATATTATCCTTACATATTATATGCAAGATTTTGCATGATATGTAAATCGTTTATTCTCCAATTCATTATTTTAATTTGACATATCGGTATAAATTCGATCTTCAATTACTCTTTAATTGTATTATTAAAAAAATTAAAAATTCATATTATGAAAGAATTTTAAAAGACGAATCAAATTATATAAATTTTATATTTTTTAGAATAATGAATAATTAATAATTGATGGTCAAAGTTCACCTCAAAAGTCAAACGACAATTAAAGCCAATCAGCTTTATAGTATCTAAGCATATACGTGCAATCGTTTTTAATAATTTGATACTTACAAAATAACACAAAGCACTAAATACTGTAAAAACTCTATAAATTAATAGTGTTGGATCGACGAAATTTATTAATGTAGAAGGTTATTAATTTATTCTCATCCTTATTCGTCTTCTCATTCAAATTCTATATTGATATTGAATGAGGATACGGATAAAGATGAGGATTTTCCTCTTTTGACAATAAATACATAATTAGTTGGCCAAGATCAAATTTCAGATCCTCATTCTTTGATCTTTAATACGGAAGTTATTCCGCATCCTGTAGACATGAATACTCCACATATTATGCTTCCGGAAATTTCTCACCCTTATAATTCTACAACGGGCTTTATGAAGACAATCAAGTTTTTTGATTTTCAAAATGCAGCCCCTACGGTAACTAAGGCTGATGGTATTACTACCCCTTCGAGTTTGTTGAGTGGGGGACGTATTACAAAGAGTAATGTGTCAAAAAGTTTGGGATCTTGGAAGAGGCATCACCCATATAATAAGGATGATGGGTTATTCTCACCAGGCAAAAAACTCCTTTCTTCTAATTCAAGATAATGGCTGAGGTTGCTAGGCAACCTAGCCAATCACCATGAGTATTCTTTGTTGGAACTGTCGGGGTTTGGGTCACCCCGGACAGTTCAGTCACTAGCCGGGTTAATGACTAACAAAAAGCCTCGTTTAGTTTTTTTGATTGAAACTAAACTGTGGACTAATGAATGGGATGTTGTTAAAAAGAAGTTGAAGATGCCAAATGGACTTTTAGTCAATGCTAGAGGCAGGAAGGGAGGTTTGGCCTTGTTGTGGCTAAGGGACGTGCAAGTAGATATTAAATCATTCTTAACAAATCACGTTGAGGCATGTATTAAAGATGACTGGATAATCCATGGAGGTTTGTGAGATTTTATGGTCATCATGAAATAGGGAATAGGAAGCACTCATGGACTCTCATGAGGTTGCTTAGTGGTTTATCGGATCTTCCAACTATTTTTATGGGAGATTTCAATGAGATTTTAAATAGTAATGAGTATCTCTCCCAAAGGCGTCTAAGAAGAATTGATGAATGGAACACTTGACTGTGGGCTTGTTGATATGGAATACAATGACTACTAGTTTACGTGATGTAATAATTTTACGTCACCTAATTCTACAAGAACCCATATCGATGTGAGCATTGGCTACTGTGTGGATCGATAAATATGTCTCGGCGAAGTCAAACATCTTCTCGAATCATTCGATCACCTACCAATCCTACTAGTATTGGGGGATAAAATCAATCAAGGAGGTTCTGGTAAGAAGAGGTTCCGTTTTGAAGAAGGCTGGTGCCCATTTGATGAAAGCAAAATAATTGTCCAATACCGATAGTTAATGAGACCTATGATTGAATTTAGTGAATGTATTCATCAAGATTTAATTTAATTTGACGGGGCGGAAAAGTGACAAGCCGGGACACGTAAGTGTAATCCTTAGACTTCGATCGAATCCTTCGACTTCAATAAAAAAATAAGTAAATGAAAGTATTGTAATTGCTAGAAAGCTTTTATCAGGAGTATCATTATCAAGCAAAATGATTGTGAGCTAGAGTTGTGAGAAATGAAAATGGTGTCAGTTTCCCTTTATAGAGCTCTCCATGATGTCTTTGTACATTTTTCTCAGGAATAAACGTGGTAACGCCAGGATCAAACATTACCACGCGGCATAAAAATAGCCGCAACAGTCGCTGACTAAACGTGGTAACGCTTGCCGAACGTGGTACCGCTTTGTTGCGTGTTGATCCGAAAATATTTTTCTTGGATCTATATGGTGCATTTTTCTTGTTCATAATCACAACTATCAACTTAATCAATTTACAATTGTTTATTAGCATATTGTTCACTACGCCCCAAGAGAAGAATTCCTATGTGCCGCAGAAGAGGTTTTTCGCCGTTATTTGTATCCATCCGCCGAAGGCTCGTGCTACTCTCCCGCCTTTGTTCAATGTGTCAACTTTTTGTAATGCGAAAGGTGTTTTAAAGCTATGGACGACGAGCTTATGATGTGAAAATTCGAAAACGGAAGTTCTATGATGGTGACGAATACATCATGCTTTACTTCAATGGACGGGCGATGAATTTGTGGAACCTCACAACATGTAACGTGGGTGACTTTGTAACTTTTAGGTTTCACCTCGAACGGAATGAACGTGAATCATTGTATCAAGTTGGCTGCTTCATCAGATAATTGTTGCAGAAAAGACCTCAGATCTTAAACTACCTATTTGAACTATTAATAAATCGTTATTTCATTGTAAATGTTATTTGTTCAATTTGTCATCAATTTTCATTTTTTATTGTAATAAACGGTATACCGTCATGTAATCGCTGGGACGCCAGAATGCAAAAAAATGATAACGGGATAAACGGTACCATTTAATACAAACTACGGCTTACCCCTGTGACACGGTTTCGAACTGAATAGTACTAGCATCCCTAATCCGCCGGACCGACCGTTCTTTAAGGGGCCTTTGCCCGTTAACATGTTACAAAGGTCTGGCCCGGTTCGATCCTTAAGGGTCGCGCCCGCTCGTTAGACACGACTAGCATAAACTATATTGGGAGAGGATACGGTCCACTAACATACATGCAACAGAAGTCCAATTCAGAATAAATCTATAATACCAATAAGTACGGAGTACTAGATGGGGAGCAGTTTGAAGTTGCAAACATATATAAGAGGCTCCAGAGTACAGTGGGTCAGGTCAAACTCTGTATATAACAGTGATGAACACACCGCATAGATATAGCCTTCAAAAATTGGAAGAAAAACTATCTATATATCATATATGCAATTGAAAGTAGGTAGCTGATGCGATCAAATTGTGATAAGATTATAAGAAGTTGGGCACTTGTTGATCTGATAAAACCACAATTATTCGAGCATTATAGCAAAGTGGCTCTTATGCAAAACCAACTAATGAAGTTTTGACAACGACCATCCATTATGCATGCATCAACCTAATAAATGTCAAACTCCCACATTTCACAAAGTCTTTCGAATCATTTTCTTAACCGAATACTATAATTAGGAAATATCATCTTCAACCGACTTTTCACTATTCAGATCTGAAAGCCTTCACTAAAAATAAACTCCAAAAGTTGAAAGTGAACCTGCATGGATCATGGGCCAATATGTTTTCTCTTTAGTCGTGACGATACATGCATTATTAATTTATTAATATACTAATAATCGATATGATAATATTGAACTCCATAGTCTAGTAGATAGGGATGTAGCTTATTCTCTAATGCCCCTATTGTCTTTGGGCTATTAATAACAATAATTCGGTAATTATTTTACACTCAATTTTTTTACAAGACACTCCATTTACTTTTTATTATTTGTTAAATTCTAAATTAATATTAATATACCATGTTATACATTATCACATAATAAAGTATAAAATTAAAGGTCTATTACTAAAGTATAACCGGTAAAGTCATTTTTACTTTAAGGTGGTCTCTGACTTGTGCACATTTAAAAATTTACACTAGAACTCAATATAATACACTTTGAGATCACTTGTTTCTCAGTTCATGTGCCAATTTATGACACGGGACATATGTCATTTTATTATAAATTGTTAAATACTGGATTCCTCATATTATGTAGATAGTGAGTATTAAATATAATAATTGTCAGCATATGATTTGAGTGTTAGGGACTGATACATGCTTTGAAACATAGGATTTAAACCGAATACAATACTTGGTATTTCTCTTTTTTCCCTTGTTAGTTTATTTGTCAAAGACAATGACCCAATACTCTTTTTCAAAAAAATTATTTCACAATCTAAAAAGATAAACAAGAAGATAAGGTTGATTATTCCTGGAAGGGGGGCCAAAGGTGGGTAGTAGGTTTGGGCATTCATTTGTGGTGCACTTATCGTTGGTGACAATGTGACATCTTATTACAACAAAATCACTCAATAAATTAGACCTCCTTGTTTAACTTAAAGCATCAAAGTTCACATCTCTCTCTCTCTGATAGATATACTACGACTTGGCTCATCCACAGAACAAGCCTAAATTTACCACCACTCTTATCAATTAGCTTTATTTAAATTGCTGGCTTTTGATTTTATTGGTTTGTGAGTTAAAAATGGAGGCACAGTACATAAGTAGACATCACCAGCACCAACCTCAACAACATCAATGTTCTTCATTTGTTTCTAAACATGTCAGAGCTCCTGTTGATATTGTAAGCTCTTCTCTTTTCTTTATCGTTTACATATCACAGATTTTTGTATCTTAGTAAATTTTACTTTGATCTGCCCTTGTTTTTACTAGAATACTTCTTATACTGTATTCTTGATTGATATATGAGTAGTTGAATTGGGTGGTTTTATGTTTCCGGAATGAATTTTCTTTAAAAAAAATTATACAGTTCAGTGGAGCTTGGTTTGCTGTGAATTATGATGTAGTTTTTCCTAGTGAATAGAAAACATCTTGTTTATTTGATAGTTTGAGTTTTGAATAGAAAACATCTTGAGAATTAATTAGTGGATTGTTGTATATTGCAGGTGTGGTCACTAGTCAGGAGATTTGATCAACCCCAGAAGTACAAGCCTTTTGTTAGCCGGTGCACCGTGCAGGGTGATCTTAAGATTGGTAGCGTCAGAGAGGTAAATGTGAGATCAGGGCTCCCCGCCACAATCAGCCAAGAAAGGTTGGAACTTCTTGATGATGAGGAGCACATACTTGGGATCAAAATTGTTGGGGGTGATCACAGGCTTAAGGTCCGTTTTTCGTGCCCCTTTCAGCTGAATTGCAGAATCACTCGAGAAACAAGAGGAATTTTAATATCAGCTGCTTTCGTATTAACCTAAAAGTGGTTCCTCCTTTACATATATAGATACTTATTAGCAATCTTATTCTTGTATGTTGCACGGAACTATCATTATTATTCTTGAATGTAGCATGGGAACAATCCTCACTGATGTTAAATTTGCAGAATTACTCGTCGGTTGTTACTGTCCATCCAGAGATCACTGATGGGAGGCCAGGAACTCTAGTTATTGAATCTTTTCTTGTAGATGTTCCAGAGGGGAACACTCAAGAGGAGACCTGCTACTTTGTGAATGCTTTAATAAACTGCAATCTCAAGTCTTTAGCTGATATTTCAGAGAGGATGGCTGTGCAGATTACCCAATTCTAATAATGGTCTCTGCATCCATTTGTCAGACTGAATGAAGAGCTCATATTTTCTCCATCCTCAATTTGTTTTCCTGCAGTTCTTCTTGGCTTATGATCTGTGTAGGAATCTTCAGTTTTGATCATTGTGAATTTGATGTATCGTCTTAATATCAATTAGCATATATAGATGTAAGTATCTGTGTAAGTGATTGGTTCTCAACTTTGTAGTATCTTCCAGATTGTGGCATAGCTTATTAGTACACAGAAACCTTGGAGTGACTTTGTTGCTCTACTGTTGTGTATGGAATACATTCTGTTTTCCTTTTTACAATTTGATGCCTCTGTCTTCTCATTGGCTTATTACCATCTTTATAAGTTTATGGATTCTTGCTTGAATTTCTACTTAAAAGCATCCGACTTTACATTAAGAATAAATATGATACTTGGGTGTCAATATCATTGAACATTAGGACGTAAGATATTCTTTTTATTAGTGGAATTGGAGAAATTAATTTAGAAGCTTATACATATTTAGTTAGATAATTGATTATAAAAGGATAAAAATATAAATTCATACAAAAAATTGTAAAAGGGTACAAAAATAACTGTCGATAGATATCAATTATATTAACTAACTAACCGTGCAATTACTAAAATGTCCTCAACTTAAGATGATGAAAAAATAAATATATTTCCGTTTTATCCCAACGGTCAAATTACATTTCCTATTTAAATAAATTGATCTAATAATATATATATTTATAAGTTAAATACTTACAAAAACAGTATAATCTTCTAAAATTAGGCTTGAAACTATAATACCTTAAATAGTAGACATGATCCTTCATGTTACATCATATCAATGTCTCACCAGCAATCAACTGAAGCATCCTTCATGGCTTTTGTCACTGACCGAATTAAATAGTAGACACGATAGCAATGACGAGATCTTGAGAACAATAATCACAGAGACTAAATTTTATGTATGAATCGAATTCATTAAAATATTTTAAAATAATATCTGAACATTTTAATCTTTCAAATAAAGATTCGGCGATAATTTTATAACTGAACTTTCAAAAAAAAAATTTAACAATTCGAACTCTACTTTAATAATTAAATTTAAGAACAAACAAAAAAAATTATATATATTACACTATAAATTATTTTTAAAATAAAAATACTTAATTGAATCACTTAATTAATTCAATTAAAATAATAATCAATAAATAAATATCCCTTCCTCAATATTTTGAAGTATAGTAATTATAAAAATTATATCCAGGAACAAATAAAAATTGAAATATTGACTCTCCTTCCCAACATTGATCTACAGTAAAAAGTATTTATAAAAATAAAAATATTGATCCCCCACCCCAACATCCATCCCGTAACCCCCACCCTGACAGAGATAGAAACACTTACATGTCTGCTTGAATCTACTTTTCTAGCAAGTAGATTTCATCGTCACCAGACTTGAGGATTCCAGTCCATTTTTTCTGGGTAATAGACTTCACTTTTCCTCTAAATTCCGTTGAATCTAGGTAACTCGTTTGGGTTCTAAAGATTTGTTTTTCTACCTAAATTCACTTACTACATTCAATTTTAAATCATTTATCCTCGTTTTAACGGGGATAATATATTTACTTGGTAAACGATAATTTAATACATTCATCCCCAACTTCCCTTTCCTAATCCAAACATACCATAAAGCCAAAGAAAAAAGTGTTATGGCGCTGAAATTTCGGAAAACCAGAAAGCATCATGGGAAGGGAGGAGGTTATTTATTTTATTGATTATTATTTTTAACTGAATTAATTAAAATTGATCCAATTTCAAAAAGTTCAAGTACTAAAAACTATTTGAAATGTTGAGTTGACTATTTAAAAAGTTTTTGGTAATTGGGTAGGTGTATGAAATTTAGCCTAATCAGAAATTGACACTATATAATGAAGATGGCCAAATGCAGACAACGAGATGAAGCAGTTTGAGCATTAAAACTCTAAAGTGGTTGAAAAGTTTAAATTAAAGCAGGTGGTGTAAAAATGCAATCTTTGGTTTCTAGCATTCGGCTAACAAGTTCATGGCCAAAAGTGTATAATATTACAACATTATCTTCTTCAAAATCAACTTCCTCAATTAATTACTCCAACCAATCTCGCGGTGGCCTCCCTCGCTTCTTTGCTCAAACACTCCCTTCTGCCAAGGTACCTTTTACCAAAGATTTGTCTTATATTTTGTCAAATACTGAATACCTTATTTGTCTTAACATGCTCAACTAATAATCACTATTTGAAGCTTCTTGGACAAATTGACTTGTTATTTATATACAGCAAATGATTGAATTGGGCAGTGGTAAAATGCAGGGCGATGTTGTTCGTGTTGAAGGAGATGAGTTCTGGCATATCACTAAAGTTATGAGGTTGAATGTCAATGATAGGTACTCATCTATTCCATGCATTTTTCCATCTAAAAACATATAGCTTTTACATTTCTACATTTGTTTTTGCAAGGATAGAGCTATTCAATGGAAAAGGAGGTCTAATAGAAGCTTGCATTCAAAAGATCGATCGAATAGGCCTTCATCTTATGGCATTGGAAAAGCCAAGGACAATGCTTCCCTGGGGCATCCAGTGGCATGTGTATGCTGCTTTTGGTGAGACTATAAAAACATTGGTGATATGATCGTAGCTCTATTACTATTCTCGCTTCTTTGTTTGATTAAACTATTTCGAAATTTCTCTACTTGAAGGGTCCCTAAAGGGTGGCCGTGCGGATTGGCTTCTGGAAAAATGCACAGTATGTCTTGATTGGTCATGCGTGAATGTTACGTTCTCTTAATAAGCCATTAATTGCCTGACGATCTGTACTTACTTTCCCTTCTCTTTTGCATGGGTTAGGAGCTGGGTGCCAGTAGTGTAACGCCTTTGTTGACCAAGCATTCTAATTCAATCTCGGATAACCGCATTGATAGATTGGAGCGAGTCATTTTAGCTGCAGAGAAACAATGTAATAGCTTCCCATTCTTTTTTTACTTTCTTACAATCTTGAGGTTCCTTTTGCTGAGGTTCTTTGCTATCTTCTAAGCTGAAAACCTTTAAATGTTCAACATAGGCCAACGTCTGCATGGAATGACTTTGAGGCCTCCTATTTCAATTAATGACCTGTTGCCAGCTGTAAGTGTTTGAATTGTTTGTCTTCACTTGTCAAATATAGTCCCCAAAGTTCTATTAATTTTTTTAGAATTATCTTCTTAAACGCATGAATCGATGGAGACCCTTTTAACTTTGTGCTGTTATTTGTGTTCTAGGTAGCACAGTCAGAAGTGTGTTTCCTGGCTGCAGCCGAAGCTACTCCCATTTTCAAAGCAATCAGTTCTTTGACAGTGAAATCATCCGGTTTATTGATCGTTGGACCGGAAGGAGGTTAGTCTTCGACATGTAGTAGTGAGAGTAGGAGAGACCAAGAGACAGAATTGGGACATTTAAGAATACTTTTCTTCTTCCACCTAAATCTCTCCAGTTGATGTGAACTTGTGAATCTTAAAATGGCTTTGCCAGGATTCAGATGAAAGTACAAAACACAGTTTCAACTGGTACATCTTTGTATTTGACATGGGTTTCGTTTAATATAGAAATCTATTCACAAATCTGCATATTCTAACATGTTTCAGGATGCTATTAAATTATGTAAGATGAGTGGATCTAGACTACTAAAATTGCTATATTTATCTTTTCACGAACCTCTCAAGAGTCTCAGCATGATCATTACAATTTTCAGTTTTTATATTTATTTTTTTGAGTTTTGAAGGTTGTGATCTTGGATGTTTCAGATTTGACTCGGAAGGAATCAGACATGATTGTGGAGGCTGGTGCAGTTTCGGTTGGTCTAGGAGCACATCGTTTACGGGTTGAAACGGCTACAGTTGCACTTTTATCGACTGTAATGCTATGGTCTGATTCACAAGACGTACCAAACAATTAGCGAAGTTTCAGCCAAGCATATTTCAATTTCTATATAGACTTCTGTTCCAGTTTTCTGGATCCTTGAAACCTGAAATTTGTTTTGTTGCACCACTCATTATTGAAAAATGCAAGAATCACTGATTTAAGTATAGCTCACGCACACCAAAAGGGAAGCCTCGAGCCTCGACGTTATTGAAACACAAGAAGATTTCCATTTGGGACTTGTATTTGAATTCTGCAACTTGGAACACACGTGCAGTTTGATCAAGAGCACAGGAGACCAAGTGATCCCCATTGCCAGATAAAGCTAGAGGTTGAACAGCATCAGTATGACCACTATGACTTCTCATACAAGCTCCAGATAGGCTGTCCCATGTGCCAACTTTACCATCAAGAGAACCTGTGCCCACAAATCTTGGAGCTCCTCCTAACCACAATAAGCATATACGGCTCAAAACGAATCACTTCAGCAGATGTGTGCTCGATATTCGACTCGACAATATATCGAAAAATTGATCAAAAGTCGGATTTAACGGCTACACCCGCCCGTTCAACTAATCACCCCATAAAGATTAGAAGATAATATGCTTTTTAGGAAACTAAAGACATCATCTTGAACTTCTCATAGACTTCACACTTCTAAAAACATAACACTTTTCATAACCTAATTTTGACTTACTAAATAGTTAGTATCCGCAACTCAAATTAATCACTATCCGCAACTCAAATTAATCACTAGTGTTATCAACGGAATCAGTAACTTGACAACCTTCCGGTACAAACTTTGAAACCGACTCAACGACCCACATGAAGGTTATCGAATCACACTCGAAATATAATAGTTTGTTAGATACATGAGACAATCAAGTAATGATTCGGCTTGATAAAGTGCATTTGAATATTATTACCCGCTCAGCTGCTGGAACTGGACTAGTTAACAGCTTGCATGCAAGGCTTTAAGGTGTGACTTGTTGAGTTGTGAACAATGTGGGCATTTGGTCTAGTGGTATGATTCTCGCTCAAAAGCGAGAGGTCCTGAGAGTCTGATTCCTGAATGCCCTTCTTATTTATTGCTCTTTTTGGCTTCAGGCCAATTATCAGCAAATAGAACATCCTTCAAAATAATATCAAACATTGCATTCCAGTAAACTGCACATAGATCTACTGTATGGTATCCATTATCAAAATAGATTTGAGCTAGTGAAAAACTAATCTTTTCCCTCACATTAATTGAGCAAAATTCTCTGGATACTACGGAGTAATATTTATGAACGTACATCAAATGTATTCAAACACAAATTCTATATTGGGAATTGGGATCACATTTATCTCACCTAAAAGATGAATATGTATAATGTATCGTTTCTTTATCAAAGATCATCCTCACATACCATCCAACCAAACCCAATAAATTATGACTCCTTTGCCTAACTCGTATTAGTAATATCTTATAATAAAATTAGAGAGAAGCACAAGATTAGGAAAAGCTGGCCACATGGCAAAGCTAGTTGTATCCACTACCAATTGTCCACCACTGCAATAATTATGGCTGACAATAATAATTAGCATGGGTTGACAATTGAAGGAGTAGTAGTGCATATTACTACACACTAGTATTATGTAGTTAGTTAATAATCCAATTAATTTGGAAGCATATATTAGCAGCTTGCTTCACCTAACTTCCAAACATTCCCCCCGAAGCTGCCAAACGAGACTTAGAAACTAAATGAGGATCTCCAGCTGGGGGCCTTGGAAGAGAACCGCGTAACGTGCCGTATATTTATTTGCTACCCAACTTTAATTTACCTTTACTTCTAGTATTATGTACACAAATCACAATACTTTGCTAAATCATACCATTTGATTTATGTAAGTAATAACTTAATGTTGAATTTTGACATCTATATATGCTTGACGTGTATGAGTAGTCGTTTACACCTTAATGGTATGAATCTTTTGATAAAAGTTTATAATCAATACATAAATTATTTATTCGAGATGACCATGTGTCCATGTGTTTTAAAAAACTCAAATTAGATGGAAAGAACATATGATTTCTCATGTGATTTAATAGTAAGCCAATTCAAATAAACTGCTTGTATAATTGCATGTGGTTTCTTGAATGTTGAATAGTAGGTATATCATATATATATGCATGAAGTGAGTAGAAATGAGGGGAAGTAAAGTGGGCACATGAAATGAAAATAGAATAGAGTTCCACACGTGGTGACGATATACTCTCTGAAAGGGTAGGCCTTTCGTTTTTGTCCATGGTAAAAGAAATGAAAAGAATGTCTAAATTAATTGAAAAGATGAAAAATATTGGCATGGTAGATATATATAGAAAGAATAAGGCATCGAGCAAGTAGAAGAAGATGGTGTCAGATGCAGCACCAATTACAGGTACATATCGATAGCTGCTTAATGATAAGGATGAATTGGAAAAGGTAAGTTAGCTAAAAACAGAAACAACTCCACTCACACAACTTATTATACTCCTACTTCTCTAATCTAAATATTTAAATGTCCCACTGATCATCATCTTGAGTATTGAGTAGCAGAAAATCACACGTAATAGAGACGCATCCGTTTGATTGGAAGTAGGAAAACTTATTAGTACCAAAGTTACTAACTACATCAAAGCTGCTTGCATCTATCTACCATTGGATTGCATGCTAAGAAAGTCAATGCTATAAACTTGATTGTATCAAGATCTTTAAAATCGAGTTCGCAAAAAATATAAATCAAAATAAAATTTATATTTATACAATTAATATATATTTTTCATATATTTTTCAGTCAATTCCCTCAATCAAAGTGGAGAAAGCGTATTTGATTGAGACTTTTCCACCACTTATAAATAAAAATTTATAACTAAAATGCTTACTTACAAATAAACTGTAATTTTTCATTTCCATTACGACTACATTATAGCCAAAATCCTCTATATATTAAATAAAATGTTGATTTTAAATGTAATGCATTTATTACGTATTTGTTTCACAATAACATTATATATTTCCAAAAAAGTCCTACTAGCATTCAATACATTTAAGACATCGTCCAATTATGGGACAAGTAATCAGACTTGTGATTAATGTCCTTTCCAATTCAGTACAGTGAAGGAACGTAACTTACCTCACTTTTTTTCTCTTTATGAGACGGAGTATAAACTTAGCTTGAGAGTTCACTTTTATATACATTGATATCCTTGAGAGAAATAAAAGTAATAAATGAATATCGCTAGAAGAAGAAAGATGAAGAATGAAGCAGTATATTATAAGCAATGTGTTGTATTGAGCTGGAAGGCTGGAACAAGAGTCTCTGATCATTCACTAGCACACCTCACCTTTTTGCTTGCAAGACTCCGTAAATATACATAAACCACTTCTAATATAACTATTATCTCGCCTAGATATGGAAATAAATAATTAAGTAATTAATATGATACTCCGTAAAAGGAAGAAAAGTGTAGAAGCCAAGAACCCGTCCACCACTCCACTTCCCCTCTTTGTTGGCCGACTTCACTCTCCCCACCAACTCATCTCTAGACGTGTTATTATGCTTTTCTTCTTGTAATATTTTGCCTCATATAATTATTATTAATATCATACACTTATTATATTAGTTACCGAATATTTCTATAACTTTTGTTATTCAACTACTTCTCCAGTCTCCGCCAAAACCCCACGCAACTTCCAACTTCTCCCATCTTATTGATTCATACAACTAGTATTAGTATATATACTCACATTAACATATCCTCTCTTTCACTTTCTCACTCTTCATCAATTTCATCCAAATTTTATTCTCTCTGTTGGCGTTCTTTCTTGATTTTACAAGCATGGCTCTTGAAGCTTTGAATTCCCCAACTAAAAGAAAACGCACCAAACGTCCAAGGACAGAAGTTGCCCCACCGGCCATATCGAATGAGGAAGAGTATTTAGCTCTCTGTCTCATCATGCTCGCCAGTGATGAGGATCATCATCAGACTTATTATTATAAGTGTAGTGTTTGTAAGAAAGCACCCCCAATCATATCAGCACTTAACTGGTCAAGCTCTAGGTGGACACAAGCGCCGCCACTATGCCTCCACCACCACAACCCACAAGCCCCTCGACTTCGACTTAAACCTGCCGCCTTCGCCTGAAGTTCAATGTCCCGTGCCAATTTAAGATACAGGATGGGTTTTAATTAAATTGTATTTCCAGCACCAATTAACACAACACAAATCATAATAAGCCAGATGACAAGAAATTAATTCGGCTAATTCTATCAAGATTGTAGAAACATACTGAAAGTAGGATTGGGACATATTCGTTGGGGAGATGTAATCATTAAGTATGACAGATCCTATTCCTAAGTAGGATTAGAACAAGTTTGTATCTATAAATGTGGTTGCAAATCGATCAAACACACTTCCATGCTAATTATAGGTTAGATTACTGGGGAGCAGTTTTATTGCTTTGAGCCGATCAATTGTGACATTCAAGTTTAATAAACTATTCTGAGGGGAAGGCATTCTAACCTCAAACATACAATTATTGATCTTCAGACGCTTAATCATTTAATTAATCAATTAGGTTCATCATAGTTACTGCTATATTTGAAATTGGGAATTGTGGGATTCTTAGACATCAAATCGGGATTTTCTATTGCTTTGAATAATTGAAATCGTTAATTAGAATTGTTCTAGTACCTTAAAAAATAACACTGGTATTAAGCTCAGCCTAACAACATCACGGGAGGCCTGAGCAAGCCAATGACGGTTATGTTAGTCGCTAACAACTATCACATCCTGAAACCATTTGATAGGTTATATGTTAAGAGATCATAGACCTATCAAGAGTTGTGAATTCGACCACCCAATACGCTGATATTTAACGGAGCTGAATCGATGTAAGATTTGTGTTATATGCAAGACATAGATATAAAAGCATCCATCATGTTGATAGTGTTAATACCGCTATGACGCCGGGAGAAAGCTGTACTAGAGGAGAGTGAGAAAGCATACTGATGGTAAAATTAAAAATTGAGGATATCCGGACGAGAGCCTCTCAACGAAAGCATCTAAACCAAAGAGAACACATATTTACACAACCGAGCTCCATGGGAATCGACTTGTTGGACGAGGGCAGAAGCCATGGGATTCTAGGTTCACTGCCTCGATGATGTGGAAACTTCTCTGTCCCTTTAGTTCTCTTTACACTGACGGGAACTTCATTTCAAGGAGCAAGTCTGTAATTCCATCATGAACGAAGAGCTAAGAAGAGATAAAGGTAAAATCAGCACAACATCTGTCAAACAACAAAGTGAAAACTCTGCATAAATAAGGAAGTTAGCAAGAAAAGACTTAAACAATTAGTCTCCAAAAGCTGCGGCGCCGCTTGACAAGAAAGCAGTTACATGCCAACAAGAAAGACATCGAAACTGGAGCAAGTACTTCATTCAGCATCAAGTCAAGGAAAGGTCAAGAAAGCCGAAAACAATGTCGCAATTGCAGTATGCTGTCGACCATCAGTCATTTATGAATGACGACGCTTACGCCGAGCAGTTAAGATTGATCGTAGATCAGGAGTTTCCTTTCACGCGACTCCAAAGAAGACTTTTCACACTTATGAAGAAGGCACTTTGAACGCAGCATGGAAATACCGGCACCTCAACCATCGGCACCGGAAGTGCGTTTACAGGAAACCGGCAATGGAAAGTTGATTGAATTGAAGGATGTCGCATACACTCTCGAATTTCGTGACGAAGTCTTTTATCTTCAAAGTTTCAAAGCATGCTTAGATATCGCAACATCTTTTGGTAATGACAACGAGATTGGCTGTAAGGATCAATAACAATGGCCGGCTGAACGTATAGGATACACCGCATAAAGCTAAACTCAAAGTACAAAAAGGTGAAATTAATGCAAAGTAGGTTTCACATGTTTCAATAACAAGAAGGCTTACATGAGCGCCATGATCAGTATTCTCTCACAAAACAGTCACTACCGCTTCAATGACCTGAAATCAAGGATCGCACTCACCGCTGACGGAAAGTTACAACACAGACAAATTCACAAAAAGCTCACAAAGGAAGCCGCACTTGAAATTTTATAAATGCATGCATGAAGTGAAGACAATGAGGCAACTCTTATTTTTCACATATCAAGTATCACCTAGAAGGTTCGATCTTGCATTAAAAACAAAGTTATATCAAAGTTGACGTAAACTTTTAAGTACCTTCATCAATTAGTTTAAAAGAGAAATCAGCAATATAATATTGAGAATTTGATAGACACCGTAAGCTCCAAAGGAATTAGACATGAGCACCGTCTTAAAATACCTCAAAGACAATGGTGTAATAGAGAATAAATAGGACAATTAGAGAAGATTAGATGTATGTTATCACATGCTAGTCTTTCCAAGACACTTCAAAGCGGCAGATTAGTAGCAAGAATGTATTATAAACTTGTCACCAGTACAACACTAAATGGAAGCACACCGGTAAATACGTCCATGAATGATCATAGAAACACTTAAGAACATTTGCCGTATTAAAGATATCACATGTTCCTAAAGACGAGAGAATGCTTGATTTCAAGTCTAAGAAGTGTCTCTGCCCTCGAGTTTTAAGTGATGAAAGTTTGCTATAAGTTGTAAGGATCTGAACACAAAAAGATCATTAGAAGCAGAGATGCGATGTTTAAAGAAAATCAAACCCGTAGTTAATCTTAGATGTTCAAAAGTTAGGTAATTACAATGATGATACGTTGACTCAAGTGTGATGATATAGAAGAGATCGATCACGTGATTCTGCAGGAAATTACCCAAGTTTCATGATCAATAACATGGAATGGATCACACTTCTATTTATTACTGATCAACCAATGAAAATGGAGAGATCGAATCACAAACCGTCAGAAGTGGTACAAAACACAATGACAAGATCAAACACCTGCAGTTAGAGATCTTCCAAAGCTGTAACTAGTTCCTCCGTGTATTTCCCAATACCACGCTCTTACTTCTTCGGGACGGAGAACCACTCTACTATCAAGAATCTATTGATAGTAATCGAAAAGGAAAAATGGATGGCAACATGGAAGCAGATAGAAACCTTCAAACAAGAACCATACATTTACACCGTGAAGAAACAAGCATAACTTCAAAGTAATCAAGAACAGATGGATCTATAAATTTGAAGATCGAATCCCAAGTACAAAAGTACCCAGATACAAAGCTGTGATCGGTCAAGGGATTTTGCACAAAGACAAAGTGAATAGACTTTGAGGAGATATTCTCCAAAGAGTCAAGATGACTTCAATCGCATCAGAAACTGATTGGGTCACTGTATATGACTTAGAAATTGGAATGCATGGACGTTAAGACGCCTTCCTCCACGGTGATCTTCAAGAGTATATACATGCAACAACCCGAGGGCTTTGAAGTGGAAGGCAAGGAAACACTTGTTTGTAAACCTAGAAAGCCAGATGGACTCAACAAGCATCCCAAAGTGCTGCACATCAAGTTTGGAGTCTTTTATGGAAGCAATGGATTCAAGAAAACTCTTGTCGATCACCTTGTTCACTAAAGATCTAATTGGGCAGATAACACCATCATCCTATTGCTATATGTGATGACATGCTTAAAGGATCACCAAAGATCGCTAGCCTAAAAGAAGGAACTCAACAAAGCTTTTTGAGACGAAAGACTTAGGAGGTTCAATACGGACAATGCAAAGTCGCAGTTTTTCCAATTGGAACACACCTCGAGACGAATTCTAAAAAGAGTCCAAGACCGAAGATACATCAAGTACATGGAGAAGGTTCCATACACCTCTCCGGCAGTAGGAAAGCTTGACGTATGCAAATGGCCCCAGACCAGCCGATACATTACTGCAGCTGGTTTAGCAAGCGCATTCTCCGCTAATCCAAAAGCGAACATTTGGAATGTTAAATGGATCTTAAGATATTTCAAGCGGGAAATGCTTAGCCCGAGTATTTGTTTTGGGAACCAAGTGAGCCTACACTAATAGCCTATACCGACTGCACGGGCCAGTGACGCCGATTCACTTAAATCAACATCAAAGTTACTAATGCTTGTCGGAGGAGCACTGCAAGCAAAGTTGCATAGCTTTACGTTATGTCTACTACATCGAGTGTAATACATTGCTATCAGAATGTAAAACGAAAGGTTGCGCTCAAGAACCTATTCAAGCGAAACTGGTATCATAAAAACAAGTTCACCATTCAGCGCTACCAAAGTGCGATATACTTGAGTAAAAATTCTATACCCTACACTCAAGATCCAAACACATTAAGATAAAGCACCATCGATCGTAGAGATATTGAGTCAAAGCAATTGGTTATCGACAAAAATACACACCTCCGAGAATACCATGCGCCGAATAAAGAAACACACTTATCACAGGAGGCATCGGTCTCACACTCACGCATAACAACATTAAAGCAATCTTAATATACTCCTTCTCTTACGCTAGCCGAGAATTGTCAGTTTTTATGCAATGAAGAACATTAAACACAAATCATACATGGTGTTGTACGATCGGGCGAACGGAATTCGAATTCTATCAAGACTGTGAAACATAGTTTGAGTAAGATTTGGACATATTTGTTAGATAGAATTGTTAAGGCATTAGGACCTTTCTATTCTAGTAGGATTAGAACAAGCTCAGATATCTATAACAAGCTACAAATCGATCAACACTTCATGCTTAAATCGATAGTTACTGAGTTAGTTTATTGTTTTGAGTTGATTGATTGCATTGCTGATTCAAGCTTACAAACTAGTAAGAGGGAATGTATTCCCTAACCCTCAAACATACACTATTGATCTCAGACGCTTCAATCGTCGAATTAACTACTAGGGTTCATCATATTACCTATATTTGAAATTGGGAATTGTGGTTCTTAGACATCAAATCGGGATTTTCGACATTTTAATAAATTGAAATATGCTAATTTAGAATTGTTCTAGGACCTTAAAAATAAAATTAGCTTCATTAAATATCGTATAATTTTTTTATCTCTGTAAATTGGTAGAAATGTAGGATGTAGATAATTATTTCAGTGTACAGACAGTGAATTTGAGACATCTCTCTTAAAACATTAATGATCCATTATTGTTCGTTCGATAAATATATTTTATCAATAAAAATACGTTATTTGAATGTAAATATCAGTGATAGTCCGATGTGATGGATTTTACAGTCTATTTCGGCATGTTGGTTTGGCCGCTTAATTCTTATATTTGTATTTCCCATTTTTCGCTTAATGAGGAATTGGGATGTCAACCCTAAGCCTCTTTAGAAGGTTCCATGTGAGGGATCTTTGTAGTTTTCTTGGGCGGATTGGCGTGGACGAGGGTCCGGGTTCTCTGCCTCGCTACCTTCCATTTAGACACTCTCGTGCCTCAGATCCCTGCTCATCAGATAAATTGATTCCATTCCTCCGAGGTCGCTGTATGTGTCGGTATTTAGGCTAATGCATCAAGTCGGTCAGTAGCCTACCCGATGATAAAGTTAGTGTTTATCAGAGAAGAGTATAGACTTAGCAAATGATATTTAACATTACCTTTAAATGAAGCAAACGGGTGGGTATTTACTGGTAGTTTCAAGAGCCTCGCCCTGGGACGCCGATGATAAAGTTAGTGTTTATGAGAAGAGTATAGACTTAGCAAAGGATATGTAGCATTACCTTTAAATGGAGCAAATCAAAAGGTATTTATTGGGAAAGCTCAAGAGCCCAGAGCGAAAGATCATGACAAATGTCCCCTTCTCCTTGACCGAGCGTGCATATTGAGAAGCGGACAAAAAGTTTATTTCTATTCAAGACCAAGCACTCAACCGTAATCTCCTAATTTCCTCAGATAAATAGGTATATTAAACACTTGGTTCCTTCACTTTGACTCACCGAACTCCCAACCGGGGATTCTCCAATTTCGAGTTTTTTTAGATGATTACAACTTGTATGCTTATATCGTGCCATTTCTAATTCGTCAGTTGACGCCTCCATTTTTTATCAATGGCCGCGACGAAGAGGCAAGATTTCGCAAGACTCAGATTAATTTTAGAAAAAAATTCATGCACTACGCCTCGCATTAAACGCGCCCATAATCAGAAATTTCTACTATTATTTTTCCGGATTTCTTGCCTTTTTTTCCATTTCGATTTTTTCCATTTTTTCATGATTTTAGTTTCCTTCCTTTTAGATTATAGTTTTTTTTGTTAGATGATTCATAATTATTTTTTAAAACATTCAAGATAATTTTTTTGCCTTTTTTTTTCTCTATTTGGATTTGTTTTTTACATTCAACATTCAAGATAAGTTTTCCTTCCGTATTTTACCTTTTTTTCTCTATTTTGATTTTTTATTACCTTTTTTCATGATTTTATGTTCCTTCCTTTTAAATTATAGTTTTTATGTTTAGATGATTCATAATAATTTTAAAATATTCAATTATAATTTTTCTTCTAATTATTCATCATCATATTTGCCCTTATTCTTATCTTGTCGTTGTTCTTTTTCATGACCATATTTAAGCTTATTGTTGCATTCTTTCTTCTTGTCTATTCTTTTCCGCGCATCCTCATTCCTAACACTATCACATTCTCTCTAACTCATCCATCTTTCCTCAAGTTAAGTATTTCATGCATTCCCCGTATCCTCAATTTGACATTTGCAACGGCAAAATGTTTTGGAACTTGTCAATTTAAAACTATGAAATTTAGGCGTGGACTCGTAATACCGCATGACACTTGTCAGTGGTATTTCTTTGACAAGATGTAATAACATGGTACGTAGCAATCAGACGCAAGGTATTATGATAAAACATATGAGCACGTGAATATAATAACTCATTCATACCAACACAAAGACATTTATGGACAAGAACATAATAAAGACAATATATAGATTCACCTATCAAGCAACGTATTCACACTTCACAATAATGGGACAGATCATAATTGGAGATATATTTTAAAACGGATACCACCAATAAGTTATTAGACAAGTTTATTTATAGAAATGACACCATTATAAGTTAAAGGACAATAAAACCTATGAATTTAACACAAAATATTTCTTTTGTTAGTATGAATATCATGGCATAAGCAACGTGATTTGATAAAACATATGAACATAATAACTCATTCATAGCTAACAAAAGATACATGTGCATGCAACATAATAAACGCTCAATAAGCAATGTATCACTCAAAGAACAGATTCACGCCTACAATAATACTTGTGCACGTAATCGGGACCTATTTCCTATAAAAATGGATACCACTAAGGTTTATTCGTAATTCAGAATCAAATGGATACTACTGCATTATAAAATGAGCGTATTTAAATCCATGAATTTCAACAACAATCAACACAAAAGTCAAAAATTAATCAACACAAAATAAAATTTTTAACAATTATCTTATCTAAATTTAACAATCAACACAAAATAACCAAAAAACATAGTTCAAATTCCACTCAACCCAATAATTCTAACACTATGGAATTCAAAACATAATATATAATTTAACTTCGAGGCTTTTAATCGATAAACAACATGCTTTGTTAAATAGTCATTTTTCAATTTGGATCCAATTTCTAACCAAACAAGAATAACTTGATACAAATTGAATAATTAAACCATAAACTATTCGACTACTTACAAGATCATTACAAGAAAAGCATCGAAATCAAATTAAATTTCTTTTTGATTTTCGGTATCGAGACATTCAAAAAACATGCAAACAAATACTATGAAAAATCAAAAACTATAATCAAACCACTGCAAAAAAAAAAACATGCAAACTAAATTTTTATTAAACACATGTGATTTTGAAGAGTCTTGCTTTTTTCTTCAATATTTGTAAAATTTCCTCTAATAATCCCACTATGTTTCTTACAAATTTAGTGTTTTGGGTTTTTTTGTGGAAGGAAGAATAAAAGATTTTGATGTTAATTACATCATTTTGGTGATGAATCGGGGGAGGGGGAAATAAGTGGGGCTTAAATTAGAGATTGAAAGATTTCAGCGTAATAACCTAAATCGGTGATTTATAAAAATTACGCGAATTCAAACGGGGCGGGACGATGAGATATTTGAGAGGGTGGGGATTTCTGCTTTTTTTTTTCTTAATTTACCAAATAGGCATTGACAATTTTTGTCTTGTAAGCAATTCACATGCTTGAAATACTTTGTAAGCACTAAGCATAACTCCAATTTCTTTCTCCTATGTGCTGTAAAACTCTTTCATATTCACTTTTTTCCCTTTCTTCATACTTTCACTCTGATTCTCCTGCCTCTTTTTTCTCTAGAGCAACACGTTCTTTATTTTCCTTGGCCTCTTTCTTAAACGAAGAAGAATCACCAATGGCGACCAACACATGTGTCTTCTAAAAAACGGCCCAACTCTCAAAAAATGAGGCAATGAACTAACACTGAAGAAGTACGCCTTGCTAGACTCGCTGCTTCCGATGGGGGTCACTTTTTAGAGGGAGAGATTCCTTTTCCGCACTCCGTCCCTCGTGTACATTTTAGTCTAGAGCATTTATATTTTTCCGATCCCGACGGCAGCCTAAAATATATTTGACTTTTCAAGAACCCCAAATGGAAAACCTTGAAACTGAGGAGGATGCAGAAGTCTTTGCTACAAATGTTTTAATGGAACCTACTGCAGAGGCTGATAAGAGTTCAAAAGTCTCTCGCTTCAAAAAAGAAAGGCAAATGGTAGTGGACCGGCAGGAAAAGGCAAGAAATCAAGTGCCCATAATCGTCGCAGGTACGCGTGTCGTAGGTCACGAGAAGCCTGCTGGCCTGAAGTGTCAGAGGCGAAGAGCCATCTCCACCATCTCCTCGAATTATTATTCCAAGCATCGAAGGTGCCGATGAGGATTCCTCTCGGGCGCCACCCCGATATACCCCAAGTGATGCAGGTTATACCCGGTCTTCGGGAATTCTTCAACCACGGGCTACGCCTCGCCATTCGCCGATCTCCCTTCCTTCCTCGGGACGTCAGGCCCCTGGCCACTGACTTCGCCTAGGCTACATGTACCGAGGTGTCAGCTTCCAACATTAATTTATCTCCAAGATGTTCAAATCCAAGTGTTCACTGCGGTCCTTTCTTATCGGCATCAGATCGGGGCAGTTGTTGGTGGATTACAACTTGTTCTATAAATAAGAACAAGTGCAACCAAGATCGAATAAATGTATATACGTATTCATAATACATATAAACATGGCGTTATACATTTAGAGATTTACAATACGCAGCGGATGTTATCAAATCTTCCACGAATCTGACTAACTCCCACCGACTTGTACCACAAGAGGTCGATGCCTCCAGCTAGTCCACACCAAGAGTGTTAAATCGACGATCGGTTAACTTTCTTTGCATCGATAGAACAAACGAAGCCAAACCTGACTCAAAATGCCAGGCGATGGGCGCCGGTTTTGTCAGGGAAGATGAAACAAACTGGCTTTTCATTTCACTTTTCCTTATATAGTCCCTTCCTCAAGCGCCTGACATAGCTTGACTCGCTTGATAAATAAACTAAACTTTTAAGTCGTTAACTAACTTATTATTAAACGAAAGAATCCTAACAAGTTACTAATGAGCTTCCCTCGTTAAACCGTCAATTGAACTAGCAAATTAATGATCTGCTCATCCAATTTTGCATTTTACATTATCAACGCAAAACTCGACATGATCTGGCGATTTAACAACCCCAATTTAACAATCACAATTTAATTCCATACATGGAATATGACTCTACGCTATCAGATGTGTGTGATCTTTTCCGGGTCGTATAATATTAGTCGTATAATAATATAATTGACCATTATGATTATTATATCGATTATGCACGTAGATCTAAAGTAACTGCATAACCCTGAGATATCGTGATTCCATTTAGTAATTTACAATTACTATCTATTGAACACTTATTTGAGGAATCTCTATTTGATCAAACTAGTAAATGAATTGCCTAACGCATAATTATAAAAATCAATGTACTGCCCAACATAAACATGCTCTATTCCGCTGCCTGGAAAAGCGAACCTTATATCGGGGTCCGGTTCTCCGCTAACTCCCATGGCACTCGCGTCTTGACTCGGCTCATCAGTAACCGATTCCATTCCTCCGGTGTCGCTGACGTGTTCGGCCTAAGCCACGATCGAAGCCGATCGCAAATAATTGGCAAAAGTTTAAAGTATCGAGGAAGAGTATAGACTAAGAACGATATTTAACATTACCTCTGGCACGTAAGAAACGAAAGATATTTACAAAAAAGTGACAAATTTTATTTTTATTTTATTTTCTTTTAACAACTCCATTAAACTACCTAATAGTATATTCTCCTTATTTATATCAATGTGAATGTCAAATAATCTTTAAGCATACATGCCAAAAATAGATGTGAATACTGAATTGTTGGGTGTATTCTTAGTGCTACATGTGATATACATAGACCATAGTAGTTCCTAGGCCTCAATGTTACACGTCGTACGTAAACTGGCCATGGCTATATATTCTTTTTTCAATGCATCAACGGAAATAATTTTAGTAAACTTGTTTGGAAACTTGCATAAGCAATTAAGTTCAAACTTAGGTTCAAACCTTGTGTTAACAGAATGAAGCATACAGGCAAAAATCATAGAAATATTTTTTCTGCATATTCCTATCCGAATAGATTGTACGCCTTCTGTAACAAAAGATGCAGAATGTGTAGTGACTACATTTAGTGGTGTTGACACCTGAATTGCCTTTACTTTCTGGCAAATTCCACCATTATGAATTGAAGATTTACATACTACATTCTACAGATTTAAAAACGCATAAACAGCTCCCGCTGTTACCACATATTACATCTTCCAAGTACTCTAATTAGGGAGGAAGTACTGATTCTTCAAAAGACAACCGGGATTTCCAGAGGATCAGCTACTAACAATAAGGCTAGAAGTTAGAAGTTACATACATTAGCTTTTCCTACCCTTGATGTGAAGTGCCGGAGGCACAAAAAGAATAGAAAAAACATCAGTGTGTACATACAGCTATAACTAGATGGATTCACCAAGTTGATAAAAAGAGGCTCTTGCTTTATCCATAACTTGGAGGAGAAACTAAATCTAAAACATGATTAGTGTCCGCACACCTCAAAAAGAAATCTCCTCTAGCACTTGAATGTTCAGTATGAGGTAAGCATTTAGCGAACATGGTTCGTATATGATCAGTACTACATAGCCCATCAGATTGTTGGTTTCCGTTTAAATTTATGTTGTAACATATGAGTTCGTAAACTACAATCTTTGACCTGTTAAATACAAATGAATAAAAATGTCATTCATCAGGTAGTTGTAATTGCCAAGAATTTAGATGCATGAGAGAATGGTTCCAAACCTCTAAGGTCGCTAAATTGGACAAGAAACCTTTGCATTGTGCTAGGGAAGCTCTCTCTTTTGCAGTCACATTAGCTAGTTCATTTACCAATGAATTAACTTCCTCAACCTGAGAAGAGTATTGACATCAAATGGACTTCCAATATCAAAGGAACAATATTTGAATCTTGCGATGCAGCATGTGAAAGATCTCAAACACGAAAGTTCACAATTTCAGACAAAATATGGTAAGCTAGAAACATCTCTGATCAAGCAATCAGAAACTCAAAACATTACCCTTTGACCATAGCATGTTCGAGTTAAGAACATCTCTAAGTAAAACTACACTGCTGATCATGCATCAGGGACTTATTGCATGACCTTTGTCCATAGTATGATCTAGTTGAGAGGAATATCTCAAGTCTAATTACATCATATGAACTCCGAAACTAAAAAGGGAATTTCAAAGGAAAAATCTGTTAATCATTCCACAATATAAAGGAGCCTGGATAGGGACTAAACCAGTGGCAAAACGAAATGAACAAATAGATTCATTCAGATGTTTAAGAGAGAAAAAAAATTAAGATTAAAATTCAGGCGTCCCTAATATAATAACACATGCATACCTTTAGGTAGCGACTTTGGTACTACACCTTTAGATAACCAAACACCTTTATGTACTCAAAATTTGACAAAAAAAGAACTAATAAGGAATACCTTTGGCAAATATGAATGAATTGAGGATAACATGGTCTGCATAACATCGACTGCTGAACCCACAGCATCCTTAAGGCTTTGAATGTCAGCCTGTCAAAACCAAAGAAGTCGCCATCAGGTTCATGGATCATAATGATGAGTCATAAATTACTGAAAAGGAAGCTATCAAATAACTCTGTATGACGTACAGTTGCTCCTCCAACAACTGGGAGGCGAAGTGTGCTAGCCTTCAAGGCTTCTATTGCTCCAAGCAGAGAAATGCAGTGGCCTTTATCCAGGGAAGCCCACTCTTCCAGACATCTTATCTATACCATGGAAATTATGAATAATAAAAGCAATAGTTAATATCATAGGGTGTTTGGAAATAGATTTCCTTCAGTAGCTCATAAGTTCAATTACAAGCTTATTTTCCTTCAGTAGCTTATAGGCTACTTGCGTTTTATCGTAAAATATGGTTCCAGACACCCTCTAAGCCCACTTGCAACAGGGGAATTAAAACTAGCTCCTTCTCTATATTGTAGATCCATGAAATATTTGGGGGATAGTTCAACCGTCACCCAATTTGCGAATAGAAAGTGAGGAAATAAAATTTTCACGATGAACTAACTTTCAATACACTTCCTCTCAAGAACTTCGATATTACCTTACATCAATTTTAATCTACTCTTAGTCACAAAAAATCTCATTTCTTGAGAATAATAATTATAACCTTCTTTCAATTCAGATGTAAATTCTAATCATACTTTTCACTGCAGATTTCATTGGGTACCAATACATAGTAATTTTAATGTGCCGATGGTTGATCACGAAAGCAATATTATATGGACAACTTATTGTTAAAATCCTTTAATTATTCTACAGTATCATTTTTAGTGCTTCAAGAATGTAAATAGGAAAAAATCTTACTTGGCCCTTTAGAATGGAGGCTAGCTTTAACTTTCGCCTCAGCAACTGTAGCCTGTGTCTTTTTTTGGTGACCGTATCTCTCAGATTTGAGATCATTATCCATGCACCCCGAAGATTTTTCTGGCACCAGAAAATTCAATTTAGCTAATGGGACTGCTAGGTAAACAAGCATGGACCTGTATACTTCTTTTGAACAGTGACATCGAACAACTTTCGAAGCGTTAATAGTTTCATATCTCCAAGTAAGCATCTAAATTAATGTACGCAATAAGAATTTATATATAGCAAAATCCAGATTCGGAATATAAACGGTATTCAGAGGAATGCGAGTTTGGCCTGAGAAATTAATAGATTGGAACAAGTGTCACGTGTAGATGTGAAGGGAGTAAGGGACATTACCAACACTACACCAAAGGGAATAAGAGACTGCTTCTATAAACTTTTCGTCAAGCTAGCCCTCTATGAAATCAATTGTTTGGGGAGGTTAAATTGAACTATACAAACTGTAGAGAGTTATCACCTAATATTTTTCTAAATTTTTTGAAGTACATTATTTTTCGCTCGCCTAAATTTCAGTTTAAGCACACAATGGAAACTGATCCACTAAGACCACACTGTGTACCCATTGAATTCATTGCTAGTTACCAGTTCTACTTTTTAATTCCTCAGAAGCCAAATTCTTGAGAAAATTAATGCTAAAACTACCAAACAACACTTTATTTTAGGGAACCAACGTCTGCAAATAACCTAGTAGTAAACGAATATATTGATGATTACGAAATTTACGATTATATCGCTGTTCATAGATAAAGAAGCATGTAAAAGGTCAAAATATGTATCTGAGGCACTGTACATCGATACTTATGAGAGGATAAGAAATTGAGACAACTTACTTCGACAATATGTCTCTGTACCAGCAAGGATTCTTCGGCCCTAGCATTTACAAAGCGCCACTGCAGGTGCCGGTTATACATAAGCCTCAAAAGATGTGCATCAAAGATTCTATTCTCCCCTACCTTTCCCCTCCTTACATCAACAGAAAAGCTCAGCACCGAAGGAGTATCAGTAAAATTGTTATTGATGGTGCTAACAGCGTTTCTTACACGAGACGGGCTAGAGAATCCTCGCAATGGAGAAGATGACCTTGGCGTAACCAGTTTACATGGGGATGCAAGCCTAGCACCTCCACGTATGGGAGAAGATGACATTGTTCGAGGCGATGATAATACAGTATCACTGGCATACTTTCTCAACTTTGATGGTGCAATGAATTTTGAACTGGGGCTTGTCGATAAAGGAGATCCTGGATCTTGCAACCTCCTCAAGCGACTATTAGTCTCTTGCCAAAACCTAGCTGAAGAAGCAATTCCACTAGGTCCACTATGCATTCGAGCACTCGCACCACTCCCTTGAACACCTGAAGAGCTTCCAGAAGAAACACTATCTGTATCTGAAGGCGTAAGATCAGATGCAATAAGTAACTCATTATTAACTAAATTTCCATTTGTAGCTTGTTCAGTTGCCTTTAATGGCTCTGGACTAACCAAATCCAAACTCAATCGACCATCAAACGAGGACCTCCTCTCGTCCATCAAAGATTGCTGCAATGTTCTAATCATGTTCCCGGATTCAATAACTGTACTCCTTTCACTACCACTACAATCTAAACTCCTGGATAAGGAATTCCCCTGCCTGGCTCTAGCAGGCCATCGATGCTGATCACCAGGCTTAGGATTCTCAACCTGGTCTCCACTTACATCTACCTTGACTCTCGAAGGAGTGACACTTCTCCTCCTCTCAGGCGTGCCTTTCCTCACACTACTAACACTAGGGGAAGAAGGCACAACCTTGGTCTTACTAACTGGCAATGAAAAGTACTCTCCCTGAAAAGACACGGATAAACTACGAGTAGAAGTAACTAACATTTTAGTAGCAGATGAAGGTTCAGCAGCATTACTTTGTTTGGCAACAAGATCGGTGGTGAGAGCCCTAGAAGCAACAGGACGTCTTCTATCAGCAGAAACAGACCTTTTGGGGCCCAAAGAAGCTCCATTTAACACAGGGGGAGAATTTCTCGAAAGTAAAGGGGAAGGAAATCGTCTTGAAGTCGAAACAGATGATGCATTTGAAGTGGAAGTTGAAGTAGAAGGGGACATATATCTAGAAGAAACATTTTTGGATTTAGGCCTTTTGGGGTTACTATTAATATTAGTATTATCCTTGTGAAAAGGCAACAATGGTGCCCTTATAGAGCTTTGTTGATGATCTTGAGATGAACAAGTGCTTTTTGGGTTTTGCTGAGCTGAAGCAACCATCATCACATCTAAGCAAAACACAAAATCACATAATCAAGATTTCCCAGAAACCCTTCTGACATTGAAAAAGCCTGCAAGTAATATCAAACAAACCAACTATGGCTTCAAAACCTAAAACCCAGATGAGGGGGGTCTAAAGATTCCACCTTTTTGTGAAATTGTGCTGAAAATGGAGGCTTTTAGGGGTATTTCCGTCACAAGTGAGTAAATTCTTTGGTGGATTTTCAAGGAAAGAATGGCGAGGCTTAAGCTTCACAGTGAACTGAGAGAGAGAGAGAGAGAGAGAGAGAGAGAGAGAGAGTTTGGGCTGATGGTCATGGGTGGGTTTGGGGTTTTGTGAATCTTTGGACAAACGTTACGTTAACTTAATTAACAATTTATTTAATTTGTAAAACTAATCCCTTTTTATTTAATTTGTGACTAAAGCTTAACAATAAGGCATGTTCATTTCTACAGTATACAGTGACCTTACACCTATACATGGACATCAATAATAGGAAGTAGTACTATATTTGTGTTTGTAGAAACATGTTTCAATTTAGCAAAGATTTTTATTTTCAAAGAAAATGATACTTTTGGATTTTTTAATTGCAAGAAAATGATACTTTTGGATTAGTATTTGTATCTTATGTTGGGGTACTAGGAATGAGAAAGGAACTGGGGGAGAACTATTAAAAAATGGGGTCCAAATCATGAACAATCTTTAACCTCAACACTTTTCAATCACCTACTTAGAACTATTGAGAGCATTAGAAAGTAATTAAAAAAAACTCCCAAGACTTTCTATAATACTTGCTTCTCTATTGTCCATTGTGCTAATAAATCACATGATACAAGATAGTACTCCATTACATAATTGTGTAATATTGAAAATATCACATCCTAATAAATCATCTCAAATTTAATGGCCAACAGACAAGTTGGAGTTTTTCTCATTAGTTGCTAACATTATGGGTAGTTGAGTTGTGGTGGGCTCTACCTTATTCATAATCTACATTTGAGAATTGTTTGTATACCTTTTACCATCCAAGAACTATATGCAAAATTCTTTTGTCTTCGCTTCTGTAAAGAATTATATTGTTTGTACACACTTTTTAATATAGATTAATGCTGTCATAAAAACGATTTCATCAGAGAACAACAGCAATTAGCAGATATTACTCGATCCAAATGCTTTGGATACTTTTGCTCAAGATTTTGAGTTCCAACATAAACAAAAACTGTGTACTACTTCGCAATAATGAGTCAATTGATAATTCATAGTAGGCCGCGGGATGAAAACAATAACAGGGGGGCAGCCAACAGACACATAGCTATATTAATTAAAGGCCAAAGATCTGCAAGCCAGAGTTAAGCTAGGCTAGATCATGACTTATATAATTATACAGCTTATTTATTAGTTTATAGTTAAGTACTTAAGTGTGAAAGCGAGGAAAATATAATATAAGCGTACTTGATCACAATAGCTACTTGTTGTAGAGTATCAAATAGACAAATATAATGCAGTTTGGAAGCAGATACCGTCTTAATTATGTTACATGTTTGCCTGACAACCATAATTGGTAAACAATAAATCCTTCTATGTTCTTACTATGTTTGAGCAAGCTCCTCATGGGTAGGAATTAGAATCATCTACTAGCCCCAACCGAGAAACACAGACACTAAAATAAAGCACCTCGAGTGACCTCCAGTACGGTGCTACAATGCATGTCAAGTTCATGTCACTTTAGTGTCTTTCATTTTTGAAATCTGTAAGATCCCCATGGAATCGCTTACGTCATCTGCACCACATGGAATAATAGCTCACAGGGAACTTCAGCTTCCCCAAACTGTTTATAACATTAAATTGTTTGTTAGATGAAATTCAGAATGTACTCCAAATACATGATATGAAGACGAGGACAACAAAAAATTCTAAGAGTAACATTGACCCCAATTATTGTCACTAATAGCCCCTCACAAGTTAAAAATGTAGCCACGAAGGTAGAATATTGGGGCATTTGCTATACTGATTCTTAAAAGAACGGATGTACCTTCTGTTAACCACATTATGCACGTGACATAACCATTGAGAAAATTCTGCATGCGATCCAACCTGCACAGGATTTGTTCTGCGAACCAAGGATAAAATTGAATATGATCTCCCAAATAGTAACTTGGGAAATAATGAAGGAAAGTGTTAAAGGGGATAGGATAAGTACTTTAGCAGTTGTTGGAAGTGATCTGCGCAGTCCTTGCAAGGATACACTCTGGTCGGGTGCCATCTGCCAGAATTAATCAAAGAAGAGACATGTTGAGTAATCCACGAGTTATTTGAATGTGGATACGATAAACATACCAGTTCTTTGACGTCCCTTTTCTGTTGTCGAGTGGGAACATCTGGATACTGTAAAAAACAAAAACGCCAATAATCAGATTTCCGTTTAATACAATAAATCTTATGAACCACGGACCTGAGCTCCAAGAGTGTGAAGAAATGTCCAAGTAGCCCTTCCCAAATCCTCTTTCGTCACCGGACTGCTCTGCAAAATGTTCAACTTCATTTAGGCCTTCTCTCAAACACCTACTGTAATTCAACAAATAATAGGGAGGTTTACCTTTTCGATTGTAATTGCAGTATTATGATTAGTCGTGGAAGATGTTGTCTTGTTCGGATTATGCAAATCATCGAATATCAACTTCGACAGATTACGAGATACTCTCTCCACACACTTCAACATCAACTCTACTGGATTTGAGGACATTTCATCTCAAACTGCGGATTTGTTTTTAATCGGATATTTTTGAGTTAACCTGTTAAAATACCGTTTCCAGCCTAGATGAATACATAAATCAATAGCTATCGAGATTCGAGTTGGCCTTCAAGCTTGTTGGTTCCATAATTGTTTCGATAAGCTCGGTTATATCATTATTATTATCTATAGTATTAAAATAAAATTAATACTCTAATACTAATATCTTACTAGCTGAAAGAACTAAGTGCAGCCAATTTAATTTTGTTCTGATTTCAATTTCTTTCCAAGGAGTTTTTTTTCCACAAAACAGTTTTTTGTTAGAGTCTGCGACGGACCGGATTTTGATTTCGGGGGGCAAAAATCCGAAACCGGATTTGGATTTTTTTTGAAAAATGTAAATCGGTCGGTTATCAAAATCCGGTTCGGACCGGATTCTGGGATTTGGCAACTTTATTGGGCCGATTTTTTATCAGATTTGGGCCAGATTTTTTATTTATATTTTGGGCTTACTGTTTGATTTTTTGGGTTAACTATATACAATATTTACAATAAAAATAATAATAAACTCCAAAGTCCAAAATAATAACATAATAAAGTTCAAAACTCCAAATATCTAAAAACATGAATAATAATAAGTTCAAATGTCCAAATACTAATAATAAGTTCAAATGTCCAAATACTAATAATAAATTCAAATATCCAAATACAATAATAATAATAAGTTCAATTGTCCAAATACTTAGAATATTAATAATTTCAAATGTCCAAAATACAAGAAAATATCGAAATAAATCAATACATTCAAAGACAACAAGTACAGTAGCTGCTTCAAACAGAATTACAGTAGACAACAAATTAATAAATAGGTGTAAACATTAACCCACTCTATTAATAAACGATTGTCCATCAGCTATCAAGGTTTGAGGCACACACTGCCCAGCAGGTTACGGAACAAATAATAGCAAAATAAACAAAAATTAATAAACTAAAATTGTAACTAAAATAATAACAAAATTCAATAAAGCAAATTAATAAACTAAAAGATTAATAAATAGAATTTGAAATAATAACTAAAATAATAAACAACTAAAAATTAATAAACAACTAAATTTGAAATAATAACTAAAATAATAACAAAAATTAACCAAATTAATAAACAAATTCGAAATAATAACTAAATAATAAACATTGGAAATAATAAACATTTGGAAAATAACTTTAAATTTAATGAATTAATAACACCTTAGCAAGGGCCTTGAGTATTTGAATCGGCAATAGGGGGGGACAGGGTTCTTGAATCGGCAATCCGCATTCCGCCAGCAGGGGAGGGTTTGGGCGTTTGAGAAATGGTTTAGGTTTGTCTTTTTGAGTGTCTAATAAATGGGCTACGGGCTGTCTTAACTGATTTTGTTGTGGGTCTTGTGTTTAATTTTATATTTTCATTAAAAAAAAAATTAAATACTGAAAACAGAATAGGTTATAATCCCAGATTAGTTGGAAATAACCGTCTGGTGTTGGGATTCGATTGGCAATTTCAACCCAGGAGTGCAGTCCGACCGGTTTTTTTTTATCAAAAACCATTTAGGATAGGATTTGGATCTAACCGGATCGGATAAAAATCAAGTCGGCCAAGCGTGGATTTTTGTTATAATTTTGTAATGATTTGAATTTATTGTCGTGAGGTCAGGTTATCTAAACGGTGCTCATTTATTATTTTTTGTCATTTCTATCCGCTAATATTTAATTTAAATGATGAAGCTAGTTCGGGTGGCTCGGTGAATCATCAACGAGCTAAGCGAACTTAACAGAGCTTATTTGGTAACCAAGCCGAGTCAAAAATTCTTTAGCTCGAACTCGCCGAACCTCGATCACAGCTTTAGTAACACATCAGTGGATGATTGAAGACGTGGAGTGGTGCACTATTCCAAACCCAAATCCCAGTGGTGTTGTCTAATTCATTTGGTACTAAAGGAATGAATGGTTTAGCTATCAAATGCCAAACTTTAAGTTTCTCTCTGTTAAAACGGAAGTTTTGTGGACCAACATTGTTGATACCCCGGGCCTATACTTGGAGTCTCAAAATGCAAGGAGATGAATGTTAAGATTATAGCTAATCACAACTTCAACTCAGCTTGTTATTTGTTAGAATTATATATAACATCGTACTTATTAATGATTCTGACCTGAACATTTTGATTCTAAGAATCATGCACATGGATCTAAGGAACAAGATGCAGAACAGTCGGTGAAACTTTCATGTAATTATGGAGCTCCCAATTGATCAGCAAATTTATGATATTATTGATGCCCAAGTGTTAGTACCTGTTTTTCTTTATCTGATATTAAATGTAGCTTGACCTATAGATCTTAGTCCCATATATACTTGAATTTAGCATACAACTCTTTAGTACCCTAAAATGTTACGACATGCTTGAGAGTTGCCCATTTCATTGTGGATTTTATTCGTAGCAATATGAAATGATAATATCTTCTAAAATCACACATTTGATCAGCTGGATCTTTCCTTTTTTTGCTCAAGTTACCCAGTTCTGATTCACTATGGAACAAAATTAAGGAAACTTAATGTCAATTGCATGAAGTGTTTGTATCGGAATAGCTCAAGTATATTAAATAATTTTTCTTAATAACTAAGTTTGTAATCGGATGGTGATGTAATAGTACGTGTGATTGTATAGAGGCGCGTAGCATAATGGTAAGTATGTAAATAGATTAGTCAAATGCTTTGTGATAGGATAAAAGAACGTTTATAGTGTGAGACAATTTAATGGTAAGTTTGTAATAAGATGAATTAAATGTAATAATAGCAGCGATGTCGTTGTTATGTCGAGACACATAGCATGATGAGTAAGCATGTAAAATAGATTAGTCATCTTATAGTGAGATAAGACGTTTGGCAATCGCGGCCAGCGTATTTATGCTGCGTATAAGACAAATTAATAAGCAATAATATTTAAGTAAATGCTATGAGTAGGATAAAGGCATTTTTCACTTAAATCCCTCAGTACTATGCTAATGTAGTTAAAGTGGGTAATATTGCAATCCGACCAGGCTCTCAAATGTTTCATGATATTTATGTTCTCTATTTAATAATGTTTGTATTAGCTCTTAAAGGATTACCTACTTATTTTTATATCTTCCACTTCCCTCTGAATAAAGTTGAGCACATACACGATTGATGGTGGGAAGATTAGGGATCTCCATTGCAGTGTTGAACATCCCAATTATAATGCTAAAGGAAATGTGGAAGGTGTATTAAGTCATAACATCAATAGACTACTCTCCAATGTATAAAGAGATTAAGTTCTGTAATTGTACTGCAAAGGGGTTTGCTAAAATTACAAATGAAAGAATGCAAGTTTGCAGCTCTCTTAGAAAGTTATCTAGAAATGGATTCCAGTACGAAAGCAGGAAATGAAATAACAATTTCACACTTCTGTGGCTTGTCTCCTTTGTTCTTCTTCAGCTTTGGCCAAGCAGCCTAAAATGAATTGATGAAAGGAGATTAACATACATCATATTTGAAGCGGAAAGCGTAACAAATAATTTTTTTTTGGTGAATAACCATTAATTTTCACTGTATCAGAGATGAGAAATCTTGCCTTTTCTTTCTAGTTTGAAAGGTCTGAGACGCATTGAATTTCGCTCATCCCCCAACTCTTGCAGCTCTTATCATTGCATCTCAAGCGAGCAGATGAATCTGACCTCAGTTGGTTGCTGAGGCAGCTTAAGTAAAGTGTCATATTCTTCACTAGACAGAAATTAGCTCAAATGGAAAAGCAAAGAAGAAAAATATATAAAATTTACCTTGTCCTGTTCAAAGTCTAGATGGATGAGGACGCATGTCGAGGTTCTAAGCTCAAAGCCTGCAGCCTCTTCCCAGCTCACTATACACCAGCCAGCCGTAGGTAGAAGGAAATGCATAATCTGAGTTTTCTCTGGCTGTTGAGCCTTTTTCTATCCTCAAGTCTAGTTTCAAGACATGCAATACCTGATCAAACTTATCCTTTAACTATCCTAACTCATTCCTACTTAAGGACACCTTTCATCTTTGGCATCATTTCTTCTTCAGCCCGTCTTGTTTCTCTTTCTCCAGTCTCAGGCCATTTCTGGAGACATAAATCTTCTTAATGTGAAGGAATTTTTCCCTATAACTTGTTTTTCTGCGTAAGCCTCTAGGCATAACTTTCTCACAAAATCTTTGAAATCTTCATCTATGTTTGTCACACTTAGCTCCTTGTTCTTGTCAATATTCTCTTTGTCAAGAACATCATGCTTCAATCCCAGTTAACTAGATTAAGAATAGTTCTTCCTTCCAGGACCTCTTTCTCTAGTCTTGTCATATATTTTTTATGAAATATACATCAGACTGAGAACCTCCAACATCTTACATAAGAGCTGTTTCTTGTCCTGACTATTGCAATTTATTTCATGCGATTGAACATCCTTTATCCTTGAGGTGTGCTTCGCGAATACTTCGAGTCAGAATGCGGTGAACATCCTTTATCATGATTATTCAGCACCACTTGAATAACTTCAAGAGATTCAAAATCAACCTCCTCCAGACTGGGAATTATCCTTCTGAAATCATTTGCCAAATCCAAATGTATGGGCTGTTGTCATTATGCTGACGATCATGGACCCACTGGATTTATCCGGCTTCTGTTCATTCTTTCGAGCATTTTTGGCCTCCAACACTTCTCTTTCAAGCCTTGTTAAACGCTTTACCAAAAACTTATCTAAGCTGGGAAGTTCACTATCAGGCATCTTTTTCTTTAAATGTCCATCCATTGTTGCAGCACCAAAGGATGAGAATCTAACAGCTTGAGTGGAGGGTACTTAGAAAGCAGATTTCAAATCACTTGCTTGTTTCAATTTCCAGCTATTTGATTTAACTATTGGCCTTAGAAAAGCCCATCAGCTGCAGCAACCTTTAAGCCTTTCGAGCATCATACCCACAAGATTTTCTTTGTTAAATTTTTCAAGGGCATGCCTTTTCTTCTGTTTCTTCTGTCTTACCGGAGTATCATTCTTATTCTTCATCTCCCAATTCTTGTCCGTCATTATCCCCAGTCTGGTAGTATCTGGCCCTGTATCTGATTCGCAATCGGAAAGCTCTGATAGCTCACCAGTATTATCACGGGTATCAAGATTTTCGCTGATTCGAGGATTTCTTCAGTCATCTTTATCTATGGAAGGACAAGTTTCCAGTTTCATAAATGCTGATTTGACTGCAGCAGCTACTTGTTTATCTACCTCAAATGCAGTTTCAAATGACGCCTTAATAGTATGAGTGGTAGAACCTCCGTTTGGTGACGTAGTTTCAATTTTATGTGACAGTTTGGACGATCAGTTGTCATGATTACTCCAATTGCTGTTGCAGCTTCATAATTATTCGACCTTCAACAACTGTGGCTAAACTATTTTCATTGTAATAAAATGTTAAATGGTCGGGAACATATACAGAGTATAATACATGATTCAGAGTTTCCACCACGAACAAAGTAATGCTGTAATAAGTACTGAATGGTTAGCAAATGATCATATGTGACATTTTCTGAAGAGCTACATTGCTGCTTTAGGTGGAAAGCAGGCTTTACAGCTGCAGCTTTTCGAGCCTCCATTGCCTTGTGCGCGGCTTCTCTAACTGCCATTTTCTCTCTCAAGACTCTTGAGTAATGAGGATTTGCATCTCCAAGTGTCTCATCAAGAGTAGAGTTCATCCCATCCACTTCCTGATTCAGGTCTTTCATTAAATTATTGATAAATATGAAGACAAAAAACAGCCTCATAATCAAGAGATATTACCTGCAGATGTTGTATCTTCCTCTTCAAATAGGAATCCACCTTCTTGCGAGGAAACCAATTGATTGGTGAACTTTTACATTTTGTAGCCTTTTTAATCTGTGAAGTAAGAAGCTCGGATCAGAAAACATTACGAGGACGTCAAAATCAGGCCAAACCAAGCATTTTTTCTTTGAATTGTATTACAAAAGAGACTGAGCATGAGATCAGGCCCCTTGGCACAGGATAAGAAGAAGAAACCAATGTGATGTAATAGCATATCCAGACAACATTGACTTTCACAGCAAATACCGGTTTCTGGTCTACAAGATGATAGAACACTAACATGTTTCCAGTTTCTCTAAGGCAAGCTTATTCATTAAAGTGTTTACTGTAAGCAGAACTATGAAATTCTCCCTAAAATGATATCGGCTGCAAGGCTTAAACCGATTGTGCTATTATCGTTTAGACTATAATCTATAGCGCTAATACGAATCCTGTAACTAGATTCAAGTAATAATCAAAATATTCAATTGATCGTTCAAAGCAAACATCCAATCAAATTTTGATGTTTACACTATAATTACACTTGTTACCTAAACCTCAATTCTCAAAGCAGAAACATTGGAATGAAATATAAATAATCCCAATTCCATTAATATGCCCCCAAAAGCAAAAGTATTTAAAGGAACAAAAGAGTACGCTTGAGCCTTAAGTTAGACTCATTTTCAATGCAGCCCAAATCAATGCAACCCAGATCCATTTCTTACAACTTTATGATCCGATCTTAATTAACTGGATAAGCAGATCGATAAGAAAATTCAACTAATTCATTGAGAGATTGTGATGGCTCAAATGTTTTGATGATTTTGAAGAATCAATTGATTAAATGGTATTGATAAGAACGTTACGTTTTATTAATTTCTTTTTTGAATGTACTGCAGATAAAACTATCCGTTACGTTCCGCGATGTTCGTTCAACAGTATTTTCCCAACTCAAACCATCAATTATAATGTACCGATCGACTTCGTTTGATTTTATTTCACTTGGGAATCGAATCCTTCATCCATTATTTTTAAAGCCAGCTTTCATCGGTTTGTTCAAGTCGGTTCACACGATTGCGGATCGATTCGGTTCCCTTCGGTTTTTTGAGCATATAGATGTGAGCTAAAAAATAAGTCACAAGACTATATATAATTAATTTCGTTAATTTCATTTTTAAGATTAATTATCTGATTGACGTACATTCAATACATGCCGAAATCTTTTTACATATCTCTGTATTCTCATTATTAATTTTAGAAAGATTTAAATATCTATTCTTATTTAATAAAACTTTTAAAATTTTGTTCGTCTTGAGCTTTGACGCTTAAATATGTTTGTTGTGTTATATAATATCTTATAAAATATATCAATGGAAAGTGTTTGAAATGTAATTTTTCATTGCTATAGATCAAGTGATATCTGATAACAAAAATATCTATGAATTAAAGAATTGAAAATCAAAAAAGATGTAGACGATTTAATAAGGATGAAAAAGGTAATGGAGTACTACGATAATGTCTGAAGTTAAATTTTCTTTCAGCAAATTATGGCATCTGAATCTTTACCAGGGTCTTGAATGGATAATAAATGAAAGGGTGAAATCAAAAAATCTAAAATCGGTTACGTTGGTTTATTTCAAAGGCGAACCTAAATCGATTCGGTTCTCAAAGACTGAGGCCTATTGATTGTCGGTTAGAAGTTTAGGTTATTTCGGTTCGGGCCGGTTTCGATTTTCTCACATACTAATTATCATCATGTGAGCCATTAAAATTCTTAATGGTGATAAATGAATCGTTTCCTTTTCGCCCAGACCAAAATTAATAAAGGATATTCATCATTGGGTTACCTAATATTGCAGTTAAAAATCATAAAAACCAAAGGGTATAAAAGGAATTAAGCATCATTGCTGGCATTATTTGGGGAAAAGATCTTTTATTGCCAAACGTATAGATGTGGCTCGTCTGGCTTAAGCTTTGCATAAATGTCGGCCGGTTGTCGTTGGGTTGATGGGAGGCTTGATCGGGGGGTTGCCAGCATCGCCGACGGGGCGGCGGTAGCATTGACCGGCGTTGACCCGATCAAGCGTAGCGTTCATTATTGTGCGGTACAAATGTACTCGCTTTAGAAATATACAAATTTCTCAAAGTTAGAGCCATAATGTTGCTCGTTTTTGTTCGTAGATTTTTTACAGGAAATGCGTTGTACGTGTATGTATTAAATTTTTTTTAAAGAAATTAAATAAAAAAAGTTTGTCTTAGTAACTACTGGCTGTAAGGAGGCTATCACAATAACCTAGAATTTACTATGCGTTGACGGCCGCTTGTTGTTGCCCACAAATAGCTCACCAGATAACTATCAAATGTCTGATGCTTTCAGGTTCCTCCCACTTCGAGTAGTTCAACTGAAGCCACAAATTAGCGTGGAAGTAAAGAAATAACAAAGAGAACCCCCAAAGCATGTACTCGTTCAATTGAAATAATTGACTTTTTTTAAAATTAAATTTTATGTCCGATTATTAATTATTTATTATTTTTAAAAAATATAAAATTTATATAATTGGATTAGATAACTTTAAAATACTTTCATAATATTAATTTTTTAAATTTTTTAATCATATAATTAAAAAGTAATTGAAAATTAAAGATTTATCTTATATATGAAAAATTTAATTGTTTTAAATTGTGAAGTATTAAGTTCAGTGACAGCTTGAGCTTCAAATGAAAAGGACCATGCATTTAAAAGGCCTCCGACGAATACATAAATCTGTACTAAACCGATGTCCACTTCTACTCCACTCCCTTGGACATGGAACACTTGGAGACACTGGAGCTATCCGCGGCATTTTTGCTTCCTTATCTTTAAGCTTCGAAACAAAGATAAATAGCTCAGTCAGTGAGATTCTTGATTAACCACTCAAACTAAACTACTAAACTGAAAAATTATTAAGAATTCTATATCATTATTGACAATCTCATAATTGATAATAATTCGAATTCCAAATCAAAATACACACATAGCGATCACGATTTTAACCCGTGGTAAGGATAGTTGGCCGACCATAAATGATGCTAATTCACCCAATATAAATGGGTATTGATAAAATTTAATTCAGGGCAGCCTAATGACCTTGAGAAAATCGTTCTTGAAATTATGAAGCAGCGAGATTTATCGCAGTTCGCTTCAATATGAGAGTGTCAAGTAACAAGTCCATAATCCGCTGGAAGAATTGTTAGAAGCGCTCAAAAACCCATTCTACCATCAGGTGATAATACCTCAATTTACATAAAAGCAAGAGATCCCCATCGGTGGAGTGTTTTATCGCCCAGATATAGCCAGCCTGTCTGAAGTCTGTCGAATATTTTTTTCGTTATTGAGTCTACTGCTTGAATATTTTGATTCTCACACATTTGAGGTGGTGGTATCTGCATACCATGATGCCTAAAAAGTATTTATAGGTGTCATTGTCAGCGCAAAGAATTACTTTTTCTTGAGAAAAAGTCGCGTAATTCTTGTAGTAGTAATTAATTATTCCCAAAAAAGTCTCAAATAAATAATAAACTTTCCCAATTGTTTTCTTAAGCGATTAGAATTCACGTATTTAGAATTCTTTACTAATATTCACGCGCACCAACAAAAATGCCATACTACATTGAAGATGAGATGCACAATAGTGATGGTTACAATCATTGCACTATTCCGGTCTTGAAGGCATTAGTTTATCCAAATGCACAGAAACATGAACACTTTGATGAAATTGGTTATGTAACTTGTCTTTATAAGGAGATCTGATTCATTATAACTTTACTTAATTCTACAGTCTATTGTATATCTTCACTTGAACTATTCCGTACTAGTCTACTACAACCACATGCACATATGCCCTTGACTTGATTCCACTGATTGGTTGGAGGAGTTAATTAATTAAATTAAAGCGGCAGAAAGAGAATTGTAGCATGCGCCCCTAAGCGATATTTGTTGGTTCGGTTCAAACGAAAAAAATTGAGCAAACGAGGAATAATTTTTATCCGATTTGGTTGGAAACAAAAATGAGACCGAATCGAAATGGTAAGAAAAAAAATCAGCCAAACAAATAATTGGTTCGGTTTTAGCATAAACCGAACGAAACCAACCGAACACCCGAACAGTATATATTTTTTGTTTAAAAATATTTATATTTGGGATATTTTTTAGTTTTATAACTATTTTAATTTAACGAAATCAAAAGAGTATTCTATTTTAGTTTGAAATAATCATGTATTTGGTGAATAATTATTTGATGAAGTGACGTGTTATTATCGTGTGTTAGTAATATTTGAGGGCTATATACATTTATTGTGTGGATGTGTTGAAGCAATCGTTAATGTGTCGGTAGTAAGCAATGCACTTTCACGGTTATATATCATGCGATTGGTGTATGTGGTTGAAAGTTATGTGTATTTTATTTTATTTTGAAATCATGAACTTTTATATTATATTATTGTTATAAAACCAGAAGCCAACTTGAGAGGCCAAAGAACCGAACCAACTAAGCATAGAAAACCGCTTAATTCAAGCCGAATTAATTCGAACCGAAATGGTTTGTGTTAAAAACCCAATAAAATGTTCCACACAAGAATTGAAAAAAATTGATCCAAACCGAACCGAAAAATTCGTACCTAGCTATCCCTTAACATATCTTCCTCAAGACGCCTCGGCCGGGGGTTACGTTACCAAACCTCACAAAATACTACACCTCATATGACACGGTCAAACATCCAAAACTCTCAATGAGAAAAAGAGATAAGTAATCATGAAATGATAAACCATCATAAATTACATTCTCTTTTAATACGCTTATCACAAAAGTAGTAATGGTAATAGATAAAGTTGGGTACAATATCGACCCTACTTTTAGTTATACAACCTGAAATCCAATCCGATCCTTGAACCTGCAAATTCGTTACCCCACCAGATCCTAAGTTAAAGGACTCGATGTTTAATGGGTTCTAACCCACCTCCTATCTAATTCATTTTAAATGTCATTTTATTTTTTTGAGTTGAAATAATTTTAACCAAAAATTATTTTTAATTAATTATGAAAAATTACATGAAAGTAATATTATGATTTTTTTTTGAGAAACTACTCAAATGATAAACAAAGTTGTATTTATTAGGCAAAGAATAAAATATAATTTATTATCAAAGTATATCTGGGTAGGGTTCGGGTAGGATTTACCACATACCCCGTAACTTGGGCCAATTTAAATGCGGGTTGAAATGAGAAACACATAACTGGGCCCAACCCAAAATCACCCAAAAAATCTTGGCATCCTGAAGGACTTTAGTTTGAGGACCAAAAGTGCAATTTTTGTGCCATTTAAAGACCAAGTACAGCTTTAAGCGTAGATTGCCAAAGCGTTAGTTTGCGGACCATAGTGCAACTTTTATACCACCACTCTGAGCAGGGGACCCAAATTCTTCACGGTGAGCACTATTTGGGGACTAAAGAAGTGTTGGAAATGAGAATGTTATATCTCATAAATATATGTCGGTTGAACAAATTAGATTGTACAACCGATTGTCATTTAAATAATAATAAGTTCTGGCGTATGTTAATTGTTGGACAATTAATGTATATTGAGATTAAGCTAGATTGGCGTTAGGGGTTATGATGACTTTACTTTAGAATTAAAACAAAATGTTCATATATTAATATGATGTTGAGTTAAACATAAATTAATATATTGGTAATTTCGATCGAGTCTAAGAAGTCACACGACAACTAAAAACTGAGCATAATACGATTACAACTTGGGGTTTAAAATATAATTGTATGAAATATTGGGGTAATTTCAGGTTGAGGTGGGAAATCGCCCCTATAATCGTCATAATGTTGAAGTGATAGGGTTTCTCGATCTTAACTTTTATATAATCGTTATTGAATGATACATCAGCCGTTTCACGTGCTTTTATTTTAGGAATAATAAGTGAGAAAATTCTGCAACACTAAACACCTATTTTAGTCAACTATGATGAGGGAAATAATAAGAAATTTTTGCGTTGAAAACTCTAGACTTTTAGTTATATGAGATGGCTAAAATTTAGGGGCTCAATCTTTTTATATAAAAAGTGTGATTTTAGTGAAAATAAAACTTGTATCAGTCTTCCATTTTTAAAGTTGAGAATTATTCTTCCTCACCTTCTTACTGGAAGCTAGTAGTGCAAATTTCCTTTGGAATTTTACGCAAAACATGGATTTTATAGTTTAATATTTAAAGAACTCTGGTAAAGCTCACAGGAGGTTAATTTAAATACGTTGGTGTTATTTTAAAGACAATCTATGTTGATTCCAAGTACCATAAAATATATTAATTGAAATCATTTGAAGAAAGGTACACACTTATATATTGTTGTTTCATTATATTAGAGCAGAATCTTGATTATGGTTTTTATAATTTATTGTTTAATCCAAGTAAAATCAGCACAAAGTGTAACTTGATCTTGTGCTCGGGGCAATTTCATTTAAATTATCTCTCCATTGTTATAACCAAAGAAACAACACATGTTTTTCTTATTTTTAATATATATTTTTTACACTTGATTAGGCGTTACATTTAAGATATGAGTTATAATAAGTGGAGACTATATATACAAGGTCAAGTTAAATTTATAATCTAGGTGTAGACTATAAAATATTATTTTTTACATCAGGATCATGTAACTACTTAAATTTTAAAAGAAATACAAAAAATATAATCTAGGATTATCTAATTAATCAATGAACCTATTTCTTAACACATTTAAGTATACTTATATACAAATATATACAAGGTCAAATTAAATTTATAATTCACACTAATTTTCTTTATTATTCAACTTCCATAAGTATTAGATGCTTGTTTTAACTTCATTTGGATGAGGGAAATTGAGGCTTCACAAGGAAAAGACATAAACATCATCCCTAACCACACTTTTAGAAGACATGCAAAAATAGAAAGTATAGAATATTTGACTCTAAAATACATTGAAGTAATAAAAAGTACATTAGAAAACAAAATGAAAACATGATTAGAGCTTTTCAGCTCATCAGTCACAAATAGTTGAATCATAAATGATACAAAAACTAGTAATTTGTATCAACAGACTGAACAAGGCTTTTGATTGAAACAAGACTCTCCACATAGTTGACAAACTCTTGTATAGGTGGATCTGTCAACTTATTATAATCTTCAACTTGATCTGTCTCAAGGTCATAGTAAAACAAGTCGTTGCTCCTATATTTCAAATCTTCTTGATCATTACCATCTTTGCGGCAAAGTATCCATTTTTCGTACCAACAAACCTCAATAGGCCACATAATTCCACCTGTTTTCAAAGGTCCAATCGTTCTGTATTTCATCCAATGTTTATCCTTTGAGCCTTCATCGATAATTAGTGTCCATATATCAAAGGATGTATTTGCTTCATAGTTGGAATAAACAAACATGATCACTGACTCTTTGAGAACTCTGAGAGATCTAGTCCACAAGTGTGGAGGTGAATCATAAGGGGGCACATCGATCCGACTAAACCTCTCTTCAATGGCATCATAGCAAATAACTATGTCATTAACTTCTTCATGATCAACTCCTAGCCAAACCATAGTCGTTCCAGAAGTTGCTTGCCTCGAATCAGTAATTCGACCTGGTAAAACTACATCTCTAACTTCCCTCAAAGATTTAGTCTTCCCCATTGTCAGAATTTTTATATCTATGTTATTAACATGACGTTTTTCTTTGAAAGCAATAACTTGATATTCTTGGGTTTTATAGATGTAACAGAATCCAAAAATAGTTCCATCACATTCTTCTTTGGCAAGAAAGGAAAACTCCCTGGTGGCAGGGTTAAATAAAATCAACGATTTTTCTATATGGGATGTTTTTAGACAGATAATACCATTGCATGCTCCAACAATAAAATCGACCACAGCAGGAAAAACAAATTCGTCTTTATGAGAATAAAATTCTTTATCACAAAATTTTGAGTAGCCACCAAGTTGGGGATTTTTCCTATGTAAATGTTTATTGATGAAAGCAGGAGAAAATATGAAACGATTCCAGGGCTTGCAAACAGTTTGAAAACGAATGAGGGATTTAACTGGCAAATTAGAGAGAATTTCACTAACCAAAACCCCTGGAAGCACAACTTTATCTCCACAACTCGACCTGACCAGATTCACTATATCATCATAATCGTCTGGACGAGAAGTGTTCAATTCAGAGATTGTTTTTTCAGTCATCAATGTCGTATTACTCCTTTCTTTTAAAGTGTATACAACACTGGGAGCTAATCTTGACCATCTTTTAAAGATGGAGTGAGTTTATATATGAATATATAATAGTTCTTTGAGTTGATGATCGGTCTAGATATGATGCACATAAATTTTGTTGTGTAGCATAGGTTTTAATTCAATTATGATTTCTTTCCTTTTCTGTACTTTTTTCAGGTATGATTTCTTTCCTTTTTAGTACTTCTACAGTTCTACTTTCATTCATACTGAGTAATCATTATAATTAAACTAGAGTATAAAACTACTATCATATAGATATATACTATTGAAGGAGACGTTGGACGCATATGGTATACATGTTGAAAAAGTCATGTTTTCCGGTATATAACTTAACTGATAAAAAATTAGAGATAAAAAGAATTAGAGTGCCCAGAAATATATCAGCGTCACTATGCCCAGCGCGTGGGTTCGGCTCGAGGCTTGACGCTTGTATTGGAGTGGTTAAAAGAGCCTGATGCGTCGTGGTTAAGGCGGTCGCGATTAACCATCCGTGCTATCCGTGGCGGGGACTTCGAGAATTAGTGTGACAGATTTCACACTTTTAAAGAGATCAAATAAATAAGTCAATCTTAAATGCAATTTAATACTCTATACCAAAACGTTTGTCAAGTATAATTATAAATTATTTAATACACTTTGTACTCTTAATTGATACAAATAACTATTTATATGTGGAGACATTGAACATTTATCAAAAATAATAATTAAATTGATTAAGGCGAGAATTAATTAAAATAAACTTTAAAATCAGAGCCACTAAAAAGATGCCCATTGGTGATTTAGGGTTCTACCGATTAAATCCTAAATTGAATCGAGCCTTACGTCGCCGAGGGTTCGGGAATCGAAGCCCTAAGTGTCGAAATCAAAAACAAGGATTTTTACATATTGGTAGTTAAAATTAGAGCTTGAAATAGGGTTCCCAAAGAAGCTTGATCTCGCATTAAATATCAATTGAGTAGGGCTCTAAAAAATGCCAAATTTTATTGAGAGTTAAAATCGGCTTTATAAGGAACATTCCGGAATCGAGTGGCTTGAAATGAAAGAATACAGAAACCGGGGTTCAAAATAAAGACTCGAAGTTTAGGGTTAAAATTAAAAGCTCAAAAGTCAGGGGACCTCAGTAAGCCCTACTTACAGGTTTTCTTGGTGACAGAAGTTGTGTTGTTTTTTTGATCGGCGTTCACATTATCTTGCCTAAAAAATCAACGGTTAAAATCATAATCCACACGAAAATAAACCAGCCAATCCAGCAATAGGTTAATTGCAAAGCCTATAAGCCCCATACATTTGTTTAGAAAATTCCATCCGCAATACAACAATTCACACCCAAGCTTACACGAGAAAATCTGAAAAAAAACCTAAAGAGATTTCTCTGAGTTAAATCTTTTTAAACACCTCTGGCAAAACAACCTGCGTGGTGGTGAAGAAACCTCCAGTGGCCAAAATAAGCGTGAAACAAAGATTACTACACGAAATATTCTTCAAGTTTGAAGCAAAATACGATGAAAGCGAAAATTTCTAAATGAAGCAACTGGAAATATTCGGGAATAAACTAAATAGCCATTGTTGCATAAATCTTGAATGAACACACAGAATCTGGGTTTGATTCATCAGTTTCAAATATACTAATACGGTGAGCATTCGGTCCACATAGCTAGATTTTAGGCAAAACAAATTCTTCAAAACCCTATCTAGTTGATTAGTATCGTGCTGAGGTTCAGGGCGGCTCACGCTTCATCTTGATCATTACTCTGACAAGGCTGCTAAGGCATTGTAGTATAAGTTAAATGTACTACTTGGCAAGCTTAAATCAAGTCGGTGAGGTCGAATCTCACAAAGAGTCCCCGAACTTCTGGCAACCATTTGCTAAGACGGCTGGCATGGCTTGGCAGCCGATACTTTTCTTTGCTATCGCTCCGTACAGCAGCTGGAGTTACATCCCCAAATCAAATTCCATCAAAAGACAAGTGGTCTCGAAGCTGAGAGTCCCATTGTAGAAATTTTGTAGCTTATCCAGCACTACATAGTCCATGATAGTACTCAGCGAGTCAGCAGCTGCCAGGCTTCTTCACGAGCTCCGCGACTACGGGCTTCCAGGAAATTTCAAAACACGATCTACCGCGCGCGGTATAGCGGTTGAGTAAAGGTGAGTACGAGAAAGGTCACCATTGGCGAAGATGATTACGATGTAACTTCTCATGCTGAGTGCGCTGGCGGGTCCGCCCGTGAAAAGTCATGAGGGGCGCGTCTTCATGCGGACGAGCCGGTGGCGAAATGGAGATGCATGGCGGCTAAGCCCATTTTACTCTTGCGAGAATGCCCTTGGCAAGGTGCAAAGTCTTGTTCTTCAAGAGCGGCGAAGGCTGGCGTTAAATGCGATCGAGAGTACCGGTACCGAAAGGGGCTATCGATGAGTTAGCCATGACTGTGAGACAAAAAAACAAAAATAGCATAATCAAAAGGTGATGAGCAAGACAAAACACACAACACAAGCAAATCAAGATAAATCAAGCCATGAGGTTGCAAAGTGATATGCCCCAGCTTCAAGAAAGATGAGCACAGAGCCCAAAGACCACGTAGTCACAAGGGGCGCATATCCCTACGCTATGAGGAAGTATCATCGCGATAGAGTAATGAGTGGGAAGAGCGATGCATCTCGACTCTTGGGTTACTACTAAATCAAATCAGAAAGTGAGGGATTTAAAAGCAGGACACCAAGAAGAAGGTTGAAAACCCGAGTAAGGGGAGCGTTCCGCAGTTGCTAACGTCCGCTAAGCGAGAGGAGTCAATTTGTAGAGACAAGGGCTGAAAAAAGCCAAAATAAAGCAATTACTGCAAAGAGCAAGTGATGGTCAAAAGCTTCACGAGCGTTCTCATTTCGCTTAATATCTTAAAAACCCATGGCCAGTTGCTCATGTTGGGATTATGCAGCTTTGTTCATAATATAAATATAAATATAAATATAAAACAAATGCAACCCGGGAAACATATGAGTGTGCCAGCAAGCGACATATTCCACTTGCCCAAATATATAAATTGCATTCGCTGAATAAATAGTAAAACTTACGAGTTTGTGCGGCGGATAATCAAACCTTTCCCCGAGTCCTCTTGGTTCCTTTAGCGCCCTGAAATGCTTGATGCCTCCGGTTAGTCGCGCCAAGAGAGGGAGAGTCTCACGGTGGACTTCAGAATGGAATAACTTCAGCCGGATGAGAACAGGTGGCGAGCTTGGCTCAAAAAGCTTGAAGATAAGAAAGGAAGGAGGCGGCTTTGAGGAAGGGGAAAGGATGAAATGAAACTTAGGTTTTTTTTCATTTAATCTTTTCCTTTAAATACCCCATTTTAAGTTTCGCCCGAATAGCTCAACTCGTTAACTAAATGAGTTGACTACCGTTAAGCGGATTAACTTGACTTATTTAGTCGTGTAAATAATAACTAAACTGCTTCAGTGACAATTTTAACTATTATTGACTTTGACTATTATGTTTGACTTTGACCTTTATGTTATTCAATTTCGGTTTGCATGTATGGTTTTCAGTTGTTATTTGTTATTAGGTTCTATTTATTGTTTTTGAGTTTTAGGGTTTTGATTTTTAAGGTTTGATTAATTGAGTTAGGGGTTCGATTAAATGAATAAGAACTTAAAAATTGGTTCAATTAATTGGTTAATTTGGCTTTTTCACTTTTAATTGATTTAGGATTTTGAATTAGGGGTTCGATTAATGGATTAATTATTTAATTAGGGGTTCAATTAATTGATTTGTTAACTGATCAATATTTAGTTGGACAATGAGGATGTTAAGCATGAAGTTAGAATGGCTCATGAAAGTTTGATAAGTATTGGGAGGAATGTAACTTGTTGCTTTGTTTGGCTCGTATAGATCCTAGATATAAGAAAAAAATGATGATTTGCATGTACATATTATGTATCTATTGACTATGAGTTTAGGGATCGAGCCCCATTTTAAATAATTTAATGTTCTTTATGAGCAATATGGAAACATTTATAGTGATGAAAGGAAAGGCCGAGGAAACATATCTGCATACTTTTAAAACAACTTCCATGTTCCTGATTGGAAAAAGAGGTTTGATGAATATATATCACGGCTTAATCAGACGTCTGATGAAAATGATAAAATTGACTTGAAAACTTATTATGAGGAAAAGTTTATTTCCTAATGTGGTCAATTTTGATGCACTTGCTTGGTGGAAAGGGAATGAGAGGAAATATAAAATACTTTCTAAGATGGCAAAGGATATTTTATGTATTCCCATTTAAACTGTTGCATCAAAATTTGCATTTAGTGTTGGTGAAAGGGTAATTGATAAGAAAAGAGCCTCTATGAGAAGAGACACAACTGAGGTTCTTTTGTCTTTGGTGATTGAATCTAAAAGGAAACCTATGGAATAAGAAGTCCAGCGATAAAGAATATTAAGTTTTTCCTATTTAAATATTTTTTTTAAATCGGTTTATGGTATATTAAGAGGAGACGGGGATCGTTAAGTTGGAATTTGAAAAAGAATTTGAAATGGAGGATCCACAAATCGATACTAGTAAATTTTTTTATTAAAGTTTATTATTGCCATGATTTTTTATAATGTTACTTACTTGTTTCTTTATTATTTGGGTTGAATCTTGAGCCAAGTCCTATGACCCTGGCCCACAACCAAAAATATAAGGGTAGGAAGCGGTGGCAAGCCACCAAGAAGAAACAAGGATCATAAAACAAATACTTGATTAAGTACAATTCTCGGATCCACCATTTAGCTCGTTGCTTATGTTTCCCTGGCACAGTGTTTAATTTATTCTGGATTATTAGTTTGTTATCTTTGGAGTCTAACTACGTAGTTACGTGGCGATGGTAGAAATTTTTAGTATCATCACATGATCTGATTGATTTGAACCTGTTGTTTACTGACCATGGCGTGTCAGACAAATTGATCGTCGTGTCTTGGCAGCCGACGCATAGTTTATTTGCGGCCCGTAATAGGTGTCGGACTTTTGTGATGATAAGCTTTAATGGAGCCTAACCTATTTATTGTCAAGTTTGTTGTAATAACATTAGTATTTCCATGTTTTGTCTTTTGGATTTGTTATATTTAGTAGTGCGATATTTTTTACAAGTCAAGTTTTAAGAACAGGATGTCATTACCTTTTTCGGGCCGGGGTTTTTCGAGACTATTAGAAAAGCGGGCAAGTCGGAAGCCAAAATATTTAACTAAAAAAGATAGAAGACTCGAACAGGAGCAATAGTTTTGAGATTAAGGCCAGTGGGGCTTATATTTGAAGGTACAGGGCAGATTCGAATCGAGAAGATATTTGGCTCGTTTACTCACATTCATGAATGTATTATTTAGGTCAAATTATGTTTCATGTAACCAATAGTTTAAATATACCCTCCATTAATTAGAGTTTTTGCAATTTTAACTGATAATTTAGACTCTTCTCATAAATTCAATTTTTATTTCCTTCAATTTTTCATCTCACATATTGGTCAAAGTGATAATCTAAATTGAAGTTTTCATTTTTGTCAAAAACTCCTAAAGAAATAGGGATGGAGGGAGTAATTAATTAAGATACTTATCTTTTGGGGGGTGAAAATAGTTAGAATGATGACTGATAGCACAGGGAAAAAATCTGTTCTCATTCATGAACGTTAATAGAAGCTTTTGCTTAGATCTCCTGGAAGAAGATTAGACATAACAACTCAAATTGTCCACCTTTAAATTTGACTTCTGATTTTATATTTAACTTTGTGTTATGTAACCATGACCTGTCACGTGTGGCAGTGGTAATAAAATAATCTTAATAGCGCCAGTTAAGTAATGTTCAAGCGAAAATTTTTTTTTTTATTATAAAACGACCATTTAAAGTTTCACCGTACATGACTTTTTTCTGCATTGAAGTTTATATTCTCCTAATATTAACTACATTAATTGATATCACTTTTCTCTCGCGAAAATTATGTCCGATAATTTAGCAATAAAGAGGCGTCTTTTTTAACGGTAAATAGAATTGAGGCAGAGGAAATAATTACAACTAAAAAATAAATTGGTAATGGACTTGATTTCACATAATCTACCTAATTACCCCTATGCTATTCAAAACAGTAGAGACCGTACAGTCCTATGTAGGACTAGAAGTAGGGAGTATGGAATATACAGGTTAATATATGTTCCCTCAAATCCAATTTGACATCTTCCTTAGCAGATATAAAAAATAAATAGAGGTGGGGAAAGGGATAGTGTTGCTGATGCCTGTAGAAGGATTTAAATTTCGCATCAGAGATAGAGACAGCTAGTTGGTGCAGTGCATAACAAGAGTGGAAACAGTAATAAACAAACCACCTCACACCTCTTTCTCTTGGCCTTCAAACTCAATTATACTAGCACTGAAGGCTAAACTGTATCAATCAAGGAGAAGAAAAACGAGATGATTACCTGAACCAAGAACACGTCCAATGCAAGGACAGGGCTACTTCCAGCAGCAACACCCTGATAATAAGGGTTGGCTGAGGTTGTGAGGGCCTTTGCCACCAATAAACCTACAGTAGCGAACATGCCAAGTATAGCAGCACCCATACCGAGAAGGTTCAACACTACTCCATTTTTCAAGCTTTTAACGACATCGGCACGTGGAGGAGCCTGAAAATCAGTATTTTAGTATGACCTTGATGTCAATCCCATACTACAAAAACATATAACAGACACCAATATACCTTTAACTATGACCAAAGTTCCAGAACCTAACTTTACACTTACTAACAAATCATACTTACTATGGTAGTCGAATAGTTATGTTTAGGAACTTTTCAGCAGAAAAACATCCTTTATTGATAGATTTGCACACTAATCATTGGCTTCCCAAGCATTATTTGGGTTAGTAACGTTCATAGCTAGATACTCTCTACTTTTATAACAAGCACGTGTAAAAACCAGAAATGTACTTCAATGATGAAAATTATACTACCTTTGAGGGGTCGTTGATCGTTTTCTGAAGCTTGGCAGCCAAGCGGATGTAGCCAAAAGACCAGAAAACAGAAACGAAACCTGCTGCAATCCCAGCAGAAGTTGCATAAAATGTGGCAGGTGACGTGATTTTCCCGGTAATAACAATGGAAAACGAGAGGATCACAGCAGAAACTACGGTGCAAACTAGTTGTCCCCAAAATCCTAAACCACCTAGCCTCTTGAAATACCTTGAAGTATTCTCTAATCTTTTTGAAACCTGCAAACAACCGAACCATCATTACATGATCCTTTCCTATAACCAAATGAACAAAACACTAGCTGATCTAGCACAGAATCTCAAAATGTATGGCTAAACCAAGTTCAACCAATATCAAATCACTATATTCAGGATCTATAATGAAGTGAAACATAATCTGAACGGCTTGAAACAATTTGAGTAGAAATGGGACAACCCAAAAATTAACAAGACAAGTAGCCTACTGCACATACCCATCTAATTGCACATCACCTTAAAGTTCAAACATTATTTTCAATCAGCAAATACTACGGAGTATATCCTAACGACACAAATTCCAAGAAACAAAATTAGGTTACATTATCCATGAACACTACATAGTTAATAAGCTTAAGTACATCAGAAAATCTATATCTCGTTACGAACTGAATCAAGATTAATTTGGGTCATCATTAAATCCATATATGAACCCAAAAAAACAAAACTTGTAATGATTATTTAAAGCTACAATTGAATTGGGTGTAAGCAACTAGTGTTCCAGTGGGGTTTCCTTTTAGGAGAAATGAAGTGTTGATTTCTACAAACCTGCGCAAGCTTGGCCTTCTCCGAGTCAGCATTAGCAGAAGCGTGAATTCTTGTCTCATTTCTACTGGAATTAACATGAAATGAAGATGAGAATTGGAGTGGTTTTAGAGGGTTCAATGTAATGAATTTGGAAGAGAGAAGTGGTGGCGGTGGAAGTTGACGGTGGCTATATGTAGAAGATGACTTCGCCGCCGCCAAATGAAGTGGTAGCGCAACGCCGACTGGGAAGAGTAGCGTCTGCATTCTAGTGCTGCTTTCAAGATTGTCAACTCTTTTCTTATGGAGAGAGGTATTATATATATAGCTTGCACGTACATAGTCTAGTGATAAATATCAATATGTTGGATTACATAATTCATGTTTAAACATTGAAAATGATATTGTAATAGTTTCACCTTAACCAGACTCCTTGTGAGCATCAAGCGCTAGACTTTGGTGTATGAATTTTCTGCTGTTGGAAACATAGGTGATAATATGGAGAAAGTGAGTAGAAGAAGTCGAAATGAGACGAATTCATAGTTTGTGAGATAAATTTGAATTACGGTCATCGTGATTTAACCTTTTTATAAATTGTCGAGTCAAATTGTAGGAATGTCTAAGATACATAACTCCTTTTGGACCCAAGTATCGACTATGTGAATTGTAATGGGAAGATATGCAGTTTTTAGACCAAGCCAAGGTGGCAAGGCCAGTTTGAAATTAACACTTCACTCGTAAAGATACAACATTGTGGGATCTTGGTCAGTTGAGCTGAGGCTCGAGTACAGACGTCTTTTGCATTTGAAAGATTTCAATTGGTGGTTTCAACTGTTGTTGCACTCTCTGTCCTTGATTATAACCATGCTTCAAGCAACTACGAGTATTATTTAAACCATTAACGCTTTCGTTGATGGCATCCATAATGCTCCAAGCATCAACGCCACCATGGAATTATATAAAAAATTCGAGGCGATCTTGAGTAATGTCAATAGTTCTCTTGCCATATGCAGAATTGCAGATACCAACGATTTACAACAGCAGTTATATCAAATTATTGAGGAAAAATGTCATCTGCTGAGCCGGTGCCTAAAGCATTGGCAATTAAAGTTATCATCCTCCAGTGGTACACTAATACCATGACAAATTTGCTTAACTATAAGCCAAAACCGGCGGTCATATTTACTATTGCTGACCACATTTGGCTTTCCTTTCTCATTGTTTACTTTACTAATCCTCCATGTAAAATGGCAGTTGGCATTTTTCTTCATGAACCGCCAGAACCGGAAAGGAAAGGAACCTGAGCCAATGTTGCTGGAAGTGAGATGTCCAGATTATGTATGGCTATATAAGCAGCGATACCCGCGGCATAGCCAGCAAAAGCAAAACCACTCACCTGCACAAGCAATACGATGATATTATCTTAAACGGATAGGAATTTGCAACTTCAATACTGGTTGGATGAGAATTATCCTAGGTCAATATGTTGGCCTTTTATTGCACTTCAATACGACAATACCTTGCGGAAGTACCAAAAGAAGTCAGCCTTCTCCATCCCCATAAATGCCACCCCAGCTGCAGAGCCGATTATCAGCATGGATCCACCTGTACCCGCACAATATGCCACCAGTTGCCAAAATTCAGAATCTTGGGGGAATGTAGAAAGGTCATACATTCCCATGGTTGCTGCAACCAGTGGAACATTATCTATAATTGCTGACACAACACCTATTGCACCAGCGATTAATTCAATGTTCCCGATATGGGCGTCTAGGTAACTAGCTATTTCCCGCAATATGCCTGCTGCCTCCAGACTTGAAAAGAAAAGAAGTATCATCACATAAGGAAAATTTCAAGAGTGTAAGGTTGCATAAATATTCTATTCCAGAAAAGCCCAATGCAATGAGCTTTGCTTATATATTTACATATCCATGTGCATTTAACACATAAAAAGCTTGAACAAGTTTGTTATGAGGCTGTACAAAGGGATTAATGAACTGTGCTTGGTACGTAGTATCATACTGTATGAACCATTTTGAAAAACTTTTAAGTTATATGGATGAAATATGGCTTCAAAATTTGGTTGACTATATGTTGAAGAGAAAACTCCATGAGTCCCAGTTAAATAGGATCGAGGGAGTAGAAGAGTAGACATAGAAGTTTGAGATGAAAATAGAAGGTGGATTATGTACCTGCTTACTGACAGAAGAATTCCAAGAAAGAAAAGAGCTCCTTGCGTATCAATACGGGATAAGGCTTGAGGAACTTTCAATTTTTCAGATTCACCATAATGAATTGCATCTGTTAGTACCCAAAGAACACCCAGTCCAAGCAGCACTCCCATGTATGGTGGTAAGCCAGTCAAAGCTTTGAACACTGGGACAAACACTAGAGCTCCTATTCCAACTGAAAACACAAGCTTTCCTCTGGGAGCCATCTGTTCAGATGCCATGACATCTTCCGTGCTCTGACCCGTCCCATTAACATCACTGAAATGAGAATGAGGAGTCGATATATAAATCAAATAAGTACATGGATACATTAAATTTTCTTTCACTGTGCTGGAGAGTACCTGGTAAGTGACATAAGAGCCAGAGGAACGGCCAAAGAAATTGCTGAAGGTACAAATAGATCCTGCCAGCAGACAAATAGAGAGCCATAAATAAGCTTAAGCAACCTCTCAAGACTAAGTTTACTTGTATTTCATGCAAAGCAAATCAACAAAAGATCAGCAGACTGCAAGACTATTAAGAACACCTATGATTAGTATAGCCTCTAGGCAAGGAATACATAACACACAAAAAGATTCATCTAGTTGGTTTAAATGGAAACACCTTCATCGTCTGCAGCGTAGACACTTGACCATGTATCCACAGCATGGTGGTTGTGACATCACCAATAGGAGTCCAAGCGCCGCCTGCATTTGCTGCTATGACGACAACACCACCAAGAAGCCTGTACATCAAATCATACATTGATTAATATAGCTTTCAGAACGTAATAGTACAATCATTTACAAATATTGATAACTTACTTCCGGTATTCTGATGGAGGTACCAGCTTTCTTAGTAGGGAAACCATCACGATAGTAGATGTTAGGTTGTCAAGAACTGAACTAAGGAGAAAGGTTACAATACCTACCTGCAAATTATTGAAATGGAACTGACAACAACATTTTGTGAAGAACCTCTAACCCTGATTAAGATATAACAATGATTAAGGGGGATATACAATGAGGGTCCACTATCCTTGAATGCATTTATTATTATAACAATTAAAATATAAATCATTGGTTTGTTTATTTCCATGTCTTATGGAGTCAAAGATTTTATGTTCGCTACTGTAAATTTTGTGCACTTCATCTTGGGTCAATTTTTGAAAACAGAATGTTGTCGTTGTTGTTGGAATACTAACCACCCACAGCAGAGTCCTTGGTTTGCGCGTTGTGATATTGTCAGTCACCAGTTTGAAACCTTGATGGGCATCAATTATCTCCACAATAGTCATAGCACCAAGCAAGAAAAATACAATTTCACTCACTTCAGCAGATGCATGTGATAATTCTGATACCACTATATCAGATGAAGGAGCCTGCACAAATTTTGAAGATATACAGAACTAAAAGGCCTTGTAGGTTCGACAAACTCTATGCATCTTGATCTTAAAAACTCATGCATCTTGATCTTAAAAACTCATACGCTCTCCAATTTACTAGTTCAAAATATATCTGAAAAGTAATCAAACCATGACATTACATGGAAAACTCATAAAAAAGAAAAAGAGAACATTCAGATACATGAATGAAAGTTCAGTGTTCAAATTAATGGTTACTGCCACGGGAGATGATAAAGTGAAAATAAGGTATTTGAAATAAATTGAATTATACGGGAAATAATTAGTTCCAGACTATAACGAATATGCTTCTTTTCATTTTTTGGTAAATACATTCCAACACTATCCATAACTTACTGAAGATTTTTTTTTTATAATGAAGATCCAAGTTTCAATTTCGTGTTGTTTTAAGAGTATGACGACGGATATCATTCCACAAAGAAGAAAATGAAGCTGGTAATGGGCTACTCGAGATAAATGAACCATAATTTCAAATGGGAAACTATCTTACCCCAATGCTTCTTATGACCCACAAACTCACAGCCATTAGAAGTCCGACTCCACTTTTGTTGAATGCAAGAGATTCTTCAAATATTATGCCAGCATAGCCTATACCAAACAGTAAAGCCATAGCAAGATCCTGAATGTGAGATTGGATGAACCAGTGAGAAAGCAAATACAGTGAATTTGAAGTTCAGGTAAAGCCATAGCAAGATCCTGGTTTTCAGCCACCCAAGCATGATTTATCGCGATTGCCCCAGTTCCAGCAGCAGCAAAAATTGAAAGTGCTTTGAGAAGGTCTGTCTTTGGTTGGTTAGCTGCAAATTCTTGAGACTTCGTGTCATCAACTGAGCATAAAGGATCACATTCTCGGATGATGTTTCAGAGTTTCACAGAGATGTGTTTTAAAGTCTTGATTAATAACATCTTCAGCCACTTCAGATAAGGGTAGAAAGAAAGAATGTCTTCGAACCATAGCTGGTTGTCACCGTGCTTTAGGGTTATCTTGACTCGGGCCAAAAGGGCATCTCTATACAACAATCTTGGGCCAGGCATACGCCACCAGACATCTCAACTCCCGTTCTTCAAATCACCGGAGGAGGAGACTACTTGTGGAATGTCGATCGCTCTATCTAAATTGCAATTTCGATATTTATCTTCTTTTTATTCTAATTAATAAAGCAAACCACCTTTTTAGTATCTATGTATGTGGTCATCTACTTATTTTTAGTATGGGTGGTATTTTTGTCTGAAGCAACATTCTCATCTACAACAATTTCGTTAGTGAAATGGTATATTAACAACACATCTGCGTTGAGTGCTTGTGAAATAATTCTTTTGTCCTATATTAAAGTATAGGAATTAAAATATCAGCCATTTCTCATGCACTTGCTTTTTGAGTTGTTATACACTTCATAGTATTGGTTTGGTTGAGGACGACTATTTTGCCTCAGGCTGTTTGGATGTAGTAGTTATGAAGTTTCATTAAGAGAAGCGAAATTATGCATTTCCCAGCCCAAAAGTAATATATCTTGTAGTAGATGCAATTTTTGGACCTTCGTTTTTGCAATATTGTTTTTATCGGAAGCTTTTGAGGTTAAAATCATTTAGGCCGTACTTAAAAGTACCACACATGTGGCTAGCCCGCCGAGGTGTGAGCTCAAAGGCTAGTCATTTTATATATATATCTTTTGTTTTGTGGTCTCAAGCGAGGCCATTTTTCTAGTATCTTTCTTTTTTTTGTTGGTTTGATGCGTGATTTTTTGTGATGTTTTAGGGAATGTCTTTTTAAGAAGTGGAGTATTCGGTGTAGGCCCTAAAGAAGGAGGTGAGACTTTATTGGGATGGTTCGATGAGTTATTTTCTTTCTGATGTTCGTGGAAAGTTTGGGATTCGATTGATGAGACCACATATTGATTTGTCGCCGCCTTAGCCAAGCCAAGAGCATAGATTGATTAATTTTTCAAGTCAGTGGAGACTTCTCGACTCCGAGGAGGGATTATTTTTATTTTTTTTGAGGCGTTGAAGGGGTTAGAATTGGGGTAGTATTTAGACTTGAAGAGTTCACTCATCGGTAAATTTGGGTACTATACAAGTCTCCAACTATTTCTGGCAAGTAAGGTAAGATTAAGTAATTAGGTGTTTGAAACCAAGTCGCCCGTTTCTTTTTAAATTACCGGTTTATCCAATGGATGCTTTTAGAATGCTATCCTCCCCACAAGAAGTTGGCAAGGATTTTATCAATTTTGTTGAGCGTGGAGAGGAAAAATTTATAGATTCCCATTGGATAAACTAGAAAAGATTGTAAAACTGATTTGATAAGCGTGGTTCTTCTCGTAAAATTTAGGAACTTTGATTTCCACCTTAAAATTTTATTTTTAATTTTATCAACAAAACTAGAGAAAATTTGTTTTTTTTTTTTAATGTCAAGGGAAATCTCAAGATAACTTCCAAAATATTTCGAAATTGTGATTTTTAAATCACTTAGAATTCTATTTTTTGAGATATTTGGGATATTAATGCTAACAGTAATGATTGATTTTTTAAAATTTATGATTTGACCAGAGTCCGAAGAAAAATCTTTTATTGTGCTACAAAAGGAAGAGATACTATTGGGATTGAGATGAATGAAGAAGAAATAAGGTGGCTACATTTGTAGGCGCTTTTGTAGCACTTGATCGAGGCGCTTTTTATTATCTTCTTGTGAGGTTACGTGAGGGGGTGGATGAGAGGAGCACGGCCCAGTTGAATAGAATAGGAGAAAGGATTTCGCTGTCGGCGGAGGCCTAAGATGGTTTTGAGTAATGTTTGTGGTTTGGTCATTGTGAGCAGAAAGGCGAGCCCAGTTGAGCTCACGTAGGTTTCCAATTTATTCGGTCAAAAGCTTTGCTCGTGTCAATTAGATATTAGCATTAGTTGTAGAATCGAACATCCTAAGAAAAAAGATAAAATTGAGGTGGAGTTGAATTGAGTGGATAATATTGATTGTGAAATGGGATCATCGTTGTTGATACTCCTGATGGGTGCGCAAGCAGTCTTGATCGGCGCGAGTTCCAACGCAGCGTATCCAGCAGCGTACGGCATGGAGGAGGAATCACCCATGGCTGTGCGGCGCGAAGTATACGGGGGAGGAAGAATAATAGACATAAGCCACCGTATAAGGGCAGATATGCCTACATGGGGCAGCGGAGAGGGGTTAGGGCAGTTTGTGTGGGTCCAGCAGAGCATGAAGAATGGATCGCTTGCTAATAACTCGGAGATGAAGCTGCCGACTCACACTGGGACACACGTGGACTCGGCAGGACATGTGTACGATGAGTATTTGGATGCTGGGTTCGACGTTGATACCCTCGACCTTGACGTTTTGAATGGGGCGGGGCTGCTTATTGATGTTCCAAGGCACTCCAACTTAACTGCTGAGGTTATGGAGTCTTTGCATATACCCAGGGGCATCCAAAGAGTGCTTTTCAGGACGTTGAATACAGACAGGAAACTCATGTGGAAGAAGGAGTTTGATACCAGCTATGTGGGTTTCATGAAGGATGGCGCACAATGGCTTGTGGATAACACCGACATCAAGCTTGTTGGGATCGACTATTTATCTGTTGCTGCTTATCATCATCTTATTCCTTCACATCTTGTTTTCCTTCAAAGCAGGGTCAGTTTCTCCATCCGATTCCCCTTCCCCTCTTAGGCCATAGCCTTGATGTTAATGTTAATGTACACTTGTTCGGTCCTTAGGAACATTTATTCAATGGCTTGCGTAACATTTATGCTGAATCTCTTAGGAAATTATCCTTGTGGAAGGCCTCAAACTTGACGACGTCCAACCAGGGTTATATAATGTGCACTGCCTCCCCTTGAGGTTACTTGGCGCAGAGGGATCTCCTATAAGATGCATTCTTATGAAATAAATGGAATGCCGGAATGAATTATGTTTTCGATTTTGCTGGCTAATTTTCTTTTGCTATTTAGACTCATGGATCGTCATGTATTAATGGATCACAAATTTGAGAATATTGCTGGTTCTTAGATTCTTCTTTTACAGTTTCCGATTGTTCATAAACGTTGCTGCTGGGAGTTGGAACTGCCATGGGCATACTACGATATTGAAAGGCCTTCTGTCTTTATGGACATCAACTCTCGATAAATTTTGAATGAATTACATGTGATCCTTAAATTCATTTTTAATAAAATAAAAACATTACTGCTAATAAATTCTTTAGGAGCTATTATTACGTGGATTGTTATTAGTTTATTACATGCCTTCAAAAATGAAAAATTGATTTAAGGGAAACTTTAGCTCAAGAGTCTAAGATATGATGATACATTTGTAAAGTTGGCCATGTTGCTTAACGAATTGAGTAAATCACTAACATATACGGAGTACAATGGATGGTGCCGAAAGAACCTCCATATCTTTAATTTCTCTCTAGGTCTTTACTGAACTACTCTAAACTAAAATGAGGTATTCTTCCTTTTGAAGTTAATGGTTTTTTATTTTTCCTTCAATATTAATTCAAGATTCGTTATTTTATCTACGTACTATAACATTTTTATACATGGATGGACGAGATTATTGATTTTTAACTGGAAGCGACTTTCAAATCACTACTAAATTTCTCAATAATGAGTAATATTTTAGTAGATGTCCAGCGTATAGCTTCCGTTTGCTTGTCACAAGAAGGAAATAATTGATACACAATAATCAGATAGAAGCAACAGAGTAGAGTATAATCTGCTGAAAGTGTCACATTTTCACTTGATACTTAAGTGATGTAATTTTCATGATACAAAACAACATAAAAGAAGAAAATTAATGATATCTTGAAGATGACTTTTGACTAACTTAAAGATATCACTCATCTCTCATGTGAAAGTTGACTTCCTAGGGGGAAAGCATTATTTAATGTAGTTCAAAGCCGAGAAATAGACCTATATATACTTCTGTTATTGTTATGTTAGTCTCATCATTCATTTCGTTTCATTTGTTTTGCTAAACAACACAATAAGATAACAATAAGCTGTTCCATTTAATTTGTTCATAATCTCCATTTCAAGAGATCTCTTGAAATGGCTCAATATTCGAGCAAGTCTGTTGCATGGATTTTGCTAATGGTATTCACAGTTGTTGCTGCGGATACTCCACCAGGCATAGCCAAAAACCCTAGCCATGCAACATGTAAGATTGCAAAATACAAGCATTGTTACAATCTTGAGCATGTGTGTCCCAAGTTCTGTCCTGATTCATGTACGGTTGAGTGTGCTTCTTGCAAACCTATTTGTGGCTCCGGATCACCTACCCCCGAACTTCCTGCTCAGGGTGGCGGAAGCAAGAGCTCAGGCGACGACAAAGATCATGGAAAAGATAAAGGCGACGATGATGATAAAGATGGTGAAGATAAAGGTAATGACAATGGGAAAGGAAATAATGGTAAAGACAAAGGTGATGGCGATGATAAAGAAAATGATAATGGCAAAGGAAATGAAAAGGGAAAAGATGAGGGGAATAACACTCCTTCGTATCCCCCTCCAACCACCCCAACCCCCACTCCCACTCCCCCAACAACAAAACCACCTCCCACAACCCCAACTCCTACACCACCTTCCACCACTCCTTCTTATCCACCTCCAACCACCCCAACTCCTACACCACCCTCTACCACCCCTTCATATCCACCTCCAACTACCCCAACCCCTACACCATCCACCCCACCATCAGTTCCAACCCCTACACCACCATCAGTTCCAAACACCCCAAGCCAAACACCACCTACTTCCACGCCAAGCGACAATTCTATTTCTGGAGCTAAAAGAGTTAGGTGTAAGAACAAGTACTATCCTCAATGCTATGGTGTGGAACACACCTGCCCAAGTGACTGTCCCCGTGGATGTGACGTTGATTGCGTCACTTGCAAACCTGTTTGCAGTAAGTGGTCTATCTAATTAATCCAATACATCATACATACATGTTGTCATTGTTGTGTAACTTATTATGAGTATTGGAGGTGGTGGTGTTTAACATTGTCATTAAGCTAAAGTTTCATTCTTTTCTTGTGAATTTCAGGTTGCGACAAGCCGGGAGCAGTATGCCAAGATCCTCGTTTCATTGGTGCTGATGGTCTCACATTCTACTTCCATGGCAAAAAGGACAAGGACTTCTGCCTAGTGGCCGATCGAAACCTCCACATCAATGCTCACTTCATTGGAAGAAGAAATGAAAACATGAAGAGAGACTTCACTTGGGTTCAATCCATTGGTATCCTTTTCGATGATCACAAACTTTTCGTTGGTGCTCAAAAAACAGGAAAATGGGATGAGTCAGTAGATCATCTTGCAATCGACTTTGATGGTAAATTAATCACTCTTGAAGACAGAGAAGGCGCAAAATGGGAATCTGAAACTGGACCAGCAACTTCAATCACCAGAAAGAGTGACACAAACAGTGTGGAAATTCAAGTTGAAGGACTCTTCAAGATTACAGCCTCTGTGGTACCTATAACTAAAAAAGAATCAAGAATTCATAACTATGGCATTACTGACGATGATTGCTTTGCCCATCTTGAATTGGGGTTCATGTTTTTCGCAATGAGCGGTGATGTTAATGGTGTTCTAGGCCAAACATATGCAAACAATTATGTTAGCAGAGCAAAGATGGGTGTTGCCATGCCAGTTTTGGGGGGTCATAAGGAGTTCTCTGCTTCAAATATTTTTGCTGCAGATTGCTCTGTTACAAAGTTTCAACCAGGGAAGTTGAAGTTGAAGGCTTCTTCAATAGGGATGGAGTTGCCAAGTATGAACTGTTTGTTGTGTGCAAGCGTTAGACTTTTCTCCATATTGCGAATAATATATGTATTGTTTATGTTATACTCCTTGAATAAGATTATCAATAAAATGCTTTTATTTTGCAGTTTGATTCCCTCAAAGCCACAATTAATCAAGATATACAACAGGGAAAAGGAAGCAACTGGGATAAGAAATCAAAGGATAAGCAACATATACAATTGAAATATGGAAGGAAAAACATAGTTTTGTGTACATTCTTAGCCTTGACATTCATGAATAGGAGACTTCATCTCAACTTTTTTGTTGCAAACTAAGATGAAAATCCTTCAAGTTGTGGCTCCATAACAACAAAGACGACCTACTAAGGCTTCAACCGCTAACCAATTATCGTCCTTGATCTTAACCAAACAATATTTTGAAACAAGCCAAGCCTTTTTAAGCAGAACTGATCTTCCCTCCAACCAAACTACTCCACATTAACTTAGCAGGATGGCGCTTTAACGCTTTCACTTGCATCGGGCTGTCCTTGCTCTGTAAGATCAGATATCCCTTATCAACAATATATCATGGATAAACAAAATGAATCTACAACATTGGAATTAAAGAGAAGAATGAACAAACATATCAAAATAAGAATCTGCAATTAAATTACCATCAGGCAAGTTTCTCTTTCTTCATCACAAATAGGATAGTCATGAGGGCAGCAGCTGTAGTGGTCATCACAGCAGACTGCTGACTCTGCAGGGCAGCATCCCCAGGCAAAGCAAAAGTCTCCAAACTGGAACATACAACAGCATGTACTTCTTTCCGGGCATGTGAAGTAATCGTCGCAAACAGATGGAGGATTTACAGGAGATGGAGGGGAAGGGCCGGGCTTTGGAGGGTTCTGACCAGTTTTAGTTGGGTATGAAGCCTCAATAGCAATTCCACATTTCCCAGTGGTGATATTGGCCACATTGCGTTCTAGCTTGATATATCCATGCTCACCCCACTCAGGACCCCAAGAGTTCCTCACAATCCAGTAATCTTTGCCATTTTCTGTTCCATATCCAACAGCAATGACACCGTGATCTAGCTGAGTTCCACAACTGCCGGTAAAGACACCCTACAAGATTCATGAACAAATCTGAATTCCTTTTCAATCAAGATAGTCATTGAAAAATTTTCTTTTGATTTTCTACTGCAGAAAGTCTATATGGTATTTGAGAAATTTCTTTATTAGTGGAGTAACTCAATGTTTTCATAAGCGCCCTTTGCTGACTGCTTTTATCATAGCAAGAATATTTTATTTGAGAAATTCAACCTAATCCGTATTTCCAAAATGAAAACAAGTGAAAACACCTTTTGTAGATGCATTTTCATTGCATTTAGCTTTTTAGTGAAACTTGGGCATATTTCTATAGTCAAAATACCAATCAGCTTAAGCATATCAATGATAACAACAAAGGGCATAAATATACCAGAAACTCTCTCACGATAGGTATTTCACAGAGGATCAAAAATCTTAAGGACTATTGTTTGAAATCTTAGCTCATTCTTAAGAAGAAATTATAAGAACGATTTCAGAATTGCTTTAAGTTAACACGGAGATTGGAAAGAAAAAAGGGAAAAGAAAAAGATGAACCATACCGATTCGTAGAGTTGGAAATCCCTTCCGCCAGCTTCAATAGCAACACTCACTGGTTGATGTGCAACAGCCTTTTGCAGTGACTTTTCATCGTTTTCAGGAACATCTTCGAACCCATCGATCGAGACAACACGTGCATTTTTCTAGAAGAACAAAAAAACGAAACATTATAAAAGTGGAAGAACAAATCCAATGGTAAAACCTCGAAAAGGGAAAATGAGATATACCCTATACTGGTCACAGGTTCCATCACTAGCATGATAAGGATAATCTTCTTCAGTGTCAATTCCTCCATTCTTGATGATGAAATCAAATGCATAGTCCATAAGACCACCATTACAGCCTTGGTTGTATGATTTGTCACAATCAACCAATTCTTGCTCTGATAGAGTTATAAGATCACCAGTTACAATTTGATTTATTCCTTCCACAGCTCCCACAGTGGAAAATGCCCAGCAACTCCCTTCATTCATCAAACAAACAAACAAAACATAGAAAGTTATGCATATGTTTCTATCAGGGAATGGAAGCTATAATTGCTAAGAGCTCCACAATCGCTAACACAACTAACGACAACAAAAATAGGGTTCGAGAAAGAGAATAAAGGAGACATACCACATTGGCCTTGATCTTTAACAGGAGCAACCGCACCTTTTTGTCTCCAATCAACAGCCTCAGGCAACTCATCTCCCGCCTGAAAACCATATCTTTGATTCTTTGTACCAACTTTTTTCCTATTCATACGACCACCCACATACATATTCCTGTACTCCTCATTGGTCAAATCAGCAAACCGGTTCAAACCAAGTTTGTAATTCTTGTCTTGTGAATTATGCTCGTCAATGAACATGAGATTATCCTTAAAAATCTGGAACCTTTTGTCCTTTTCTCCAAAAGCTCCATAAAGCTTAGCATGTTTAGCAAGCCATGATTCATACAAATGCCTTATTCGATCATCTGAACGCTGTTCATTGCTGGGTTTCATATGATTTTCATCATAGGATATAATGTTCATGTCCAAACCATATGTCGAAATTATGAAAACCAAAAAAAGGGAAAACCCAAGAGATGATTTCAAAAAATACATGTTATTTTTTATTTTGCAGATAGATTGGATTTGTTTGAATATACATAATATTAATTGTGTATATATAATATGAATGGGGATATTGGACAACGGGAATTAATGTTCCGAATCTATTATTATTTCTTTCTTTTTTAAGAGGATATTACTAAATAAATACGGATTATTATTAAGTAATATAGAATAGAATCGTAAACAAAATGTATAATTTATCATCTACCAAAAACAAAAAAATCATTTTATCATCTTAACAAATAATTGTATTTTTTTATTGTCATACATATTAAATAAATATTATTGTGTTTATTAATACATATAATTTTGATATAACTAAAAAAATTCATGTTAAGATGAAATTTAAAAGTAGATGGATATTATGACCATAATCATGACGTTTTTTATCAATACGACAAAAAGCCATTACACGCTATCCATGCATCAATCACATCGCAGTGAGCCTAAATCGCTTACGCGACTCAACTCGCTGTGGACTCGAAATTTTAAACCGCTTCACGTAGACAGCCTCTTCGACTTGATATTCCCTTTAAAACCAATTCACACGGTATTTTGAGTTTTCCTTTAAAACCAGCTCAATGGTATTTTGCCATTCATGGACTCGAACCCACACCGCATGTAAGGCGCTTAGGCTTGCATTTAACACGTGCTCTTACTACTGAAATTTACGCCTTGGCAAAATACTATAGCTTTAATTAAGGAAAATATTTGATACAAAATTTGCATCTCAACTTCGATATGAAAATATTTGTTAAATATATTTCCTTATTATTTCCAACTTTACTTCTTAACATGTACCCTAAGGGCACATACAAAGAAAAATTTATAAATTATTAACGCTGGACCGTGAATTTTATTAATTTATAAGAGCATTTATCGATAAATTAATAATTTATTAATTTAAAGAATTTTTTTCCAACATGAAGAATTTAATTTAACAATATGAAGACTTTAATTCAATGTATTGAATGACTTCTTGAAACTTTGAATTTAATGTATTTTACTATATACGAAGTACTATATATTCAACATATATACAATAATTAATGCATTGGCTTCTTGAAACGGTAAACGTCTTGGAAGGATAAATGTCAATGATGCTAAAAGTTCAAAAATAAAAAAATAAAAGTAAATTATTTCGGACACTATAAAATTCCTTTGAGCAACAATGACGTTGAAAGAAATTCAGATGAATCCACTATTGACAAAGAAATTTCAAATTCAACCTCGAGACAACGATCAATATATTGGCAACCTAATGAACTATCACTCATAATAATGTAGAAGATTAATGTGAAGATGATACGGTGACTCTGAAACCTATTCCGAAATGAATAATTTCGGTGTATAAAACTTCAAAAATTTTATGTTATAATTCAAAACACGACAATTTAACTATTTGTAATAAAAAATTGTGGTATTTAAATTCAACAAGATTTGAGCTTTAAAACAAAACAACCAACTATAGAATTATACTTTTACTAAATTGTTCTATTTTTTTCTAAGAATTATTAATTTATGATTTTCATGGAACCTAATACTATTTATGTGATTTTCTAAAAATTATTATCTTATTATTTTATCAACATTACAAATTTTTAACTAGCTAAGTCGATCGAAAATTTTATTATCTTAGAGAGTTTATTAATTCATAGAGTATTAATTTAAAGAGTTTTTATTGTATTAGAAAAACCATTAAAAATATATTGAGATACAAGAGTTCAAGATCCAAGAGTAGAATATTATAGGGTAATAAAAAATAAAAAGTTTAATTATTTATTGAAAATATCATTGATGTTTAAAAAGTAATTTATTTTAATCACTCTCTTTTAAAATCATTCTATTTCAATGACTTGTATCACTAATCATCACTAATGTTATAACGAACACGTCGTGTTTATTATAACGAACAACAAGATTTGTGACCAGAATTAAGTAAAAGATTGAAATAAAAATACACCAAAGTTTTTACTAGTATCCCAAACAAACATTTATTTGGACTAATCCATCGGAAAAGATACTAGTAAATTTCACTATAATGTATGAAGTTAAGGAACAAATTACAAGATTTAATCAGGCTGAGGTAATACTACTAAGAGTCTTACAAAGCCACAAACTATTTTGGCAACAAAGAAAACTAAGAAAGTTTCAAAGTTCCCTTTATGTGACCAATTATCAAACTAAACTTCAAAATTTAGATGTAAGACTTTAAAGATAACTAAATGATTTATAACAAATCTCTCCACTTTTCACTTGAATTCTCCTCGATGTCGAGCAACTTAAAAACAGCCTCCCGTGACTAACACTGTATGTACTTACGCATCAGACATTGTGATAATGAACAGATGCGCCGTGACGTAATAATGTATCAGAGTGCACCAGAATTGTAGACGTGGCTCTCACAAAGTCAGCGTAGTCCCAAATCGATAACTAATCCTCCTCAACTAGATCCCCTTCTTACCGCTTCAAGAGTAGACAAAGTCACCGTGGACTCCAGAAATAGCCCTCCAACTCACAACAACTACCAAGAGTGAACATATAGCCAATATCGAATAGATGATATTGCATACTTTATAGATGTTGGTACATAACAACATTATTCAACTTAAGATCTTAATATAAAGTCATTAGCCATTTCAATATCATTTACTTAGTTCATAATTTTGTTACTAGCAGAACATTCCAAGATGATGGCAATCAACACAACATACGATATTTCAAGAAAGACCGTGAATAACATTACAAATAATCCATCGACCCATTTCTATCAAATGACAACGACGACATCACAACTCAACAACTAACCAACTCAGCAACACACCAACTCAACAATAGTATCAACTCAACAACTCAACAACTCAACAATACTACAACTCAACAACTCACAACTCAACAACCCTACAACTCAATATAAGTCCGGATTTCTACAACTAATACGCATATAATCAACCTCAACATGCGTGGTGAAACTTGTCTGCTGACGCAAAGCCTATCAATGTAATCGCAACGGCAGACGTAAGAATCAAATTTAATCAGAACGGCACGGCACATAATCGACAATACAACTCAATAAACAACATCAACTCTGCTATACAACTCTACCTAATACTCTAATTTAACACCACCAAAACACCTATACGACTCAACCCACAATGCATACTAACATACAACTCGTAATAATAAAATCACATATATACACATACACATATCCGTAATCAAATAGTTAATCAACACCCGTGAGATAGATACTCACCTCGGCTAGCTATATAAAACTCCGCTATAATCATTAACAACGGACCTTTCCACGATCAACGCTAAACAAACATCTGTAATTATAATTACAACTTATAATACACAAATTAGTAATATAACATTCTACTATATATTTAATCTCATATTTATACTCAAAATAACCCAACGGTATAACCTATTCCAACTTAAGTCCGCAACTTCCATTTTAATGATCGAGTTCCAATTACTAGTTTCAAAAGCCCTAACGTTCCGATATTAACAACTAATCATCACATTTCTAACCATCTTTAATCTCAAACCCAATTAACTACTCAAACTTACAAAACTCATTTTATCCGAACATTCTTTAATCACCTAAAAATCACAACCTACACCTCGAAACAACCCTAATAAAAGTCCAAGAAAGTACACTTCTACATAATAACCATTTAGAAAAAGTCAACAAAATCAACTATAATCCTCAACAATTTCTTAAACCTATAAATCGATTATTATCACCTCTTATACGATAATCTAAGCTAGATTACGATTCTATAACATTATAAATGTCAAAGCTCAAGGTCAACTCAATATACCAAAAAGTCAACATCCTTAAGTCATAAATACTCCAAAAGATTCAACTTTCTACCTTAAAAACGAGAGGATGACTCGGGAAACTTCCAAGAAATTTTAGGACCTAAGCTTGCAAGACGAGGGAAGAGAATGGAAGAAATTTTTAAGGGAAATAGGGAGGGTCATGCTCTCAAGGAAAGAAGAAGACGATGCATTTATGACTAAAGATGTTATGCGTTTAAATAGTCATATGGGAGTCCGTGCAAGATATTCAAGAGTTGTGCATTTTCTCAATCGAGCTGTTTGGGCTTCGTCTCTTGCTTAACACAACTCAATCATAAACTTAACTTCTAACCCCAATTAATATTACAATATTGCCACCAGAGAACCATTGGAGACGGATGGACGGGACTGTTTCCATACCACTCTAAAGAGTGTCGGGGCGCGACGGGTATAAATAATATTTTAATATAATAATAAAGTACGAGCTCATCGAGTCGGTTTTGTAAAAAATGAGACGTGATGGGACGGCCCCATCACCTCGTAGTGTGAACTCTACTTATGGTTTTAAACAATTTTTATTCACGATTGTTAGCTGAGATACGATATTGTAAATAATGTTGTATGGAAGTGGAATTAGTGGATATGTATTCTTCATAATGTGATATGTACTGCCACATATCATATGTAAAGTATGTAGTTACAACCTCTCATATTTATATTAACGCGCTGATGTCACTGAAGGAAGAACTATCATCTTATAATATACATCATAAATGTATGTAATGTAATCATAGTATACGTAATTATGATTGTCTTGTAACATAATATACGACGACATATAACATATTATTAGTTATGAATGATTTAAAACATATAATATCATATAAGACAATATAAGAATGATTTTTTGTGAAATAAATACAAGTAATCGTGATGGAACGGGGTAAGACCAATTTTTTTCAAAACTCCCGACTCCAAACCGTTTCCATACAACAACACCCTGTCTCCAAACCGACTCCGGCCCATCGCCATTCTTGCACAACATGAACACCCCGTCTCCAGTCGGGAAATTTATTTGGGGTCCCGTCTCCAAACCGACTCCGGCCCGTCAGCTATCTGCTAAACTTGCAAAAAAAGCGTATAACAAAACACAGTTCCAACTTGCAAGAGACACCAACCACAACATAAATCAACACAACACAACACACTAACAACACACACCAACAACACATATAAACAAGCACATACAAATCAACACAACACAATAAACAAACACATATAAATCAACACAACACAACACAAATCAACACCAACCAAAATACGAAATGTATATATAAACAGAGTAGGAAATGTATATATAAACAAAGTACGAAATGTATATAAAACACCATACGAAATGTATATAAAAACAAAGTACGAAATGTATATAAATACAAACGGATCAATCAAGTCTCGCTAATACGATCCTCGGGCCGATCATCCTAAGGTTGGGGGTCAGACTTTAACCGGCGCGTGCATGCATGTCTGGGTCTCCGGCTGATGCTCCGGTGGTCTCGGTGTGTACTGAGGTGAGCGACATCTTATCTGGCCAACAACCTAGTCAGCCGTGGAGCCGCCTGCAGGACGATTTGGGCTAACGACAAAATCCATCGGAAGTGGCGCCACTAGCCTCATCACATATGCAAGCGAAGCTAACCGCCTTCGCTGGCCGTGAACTCTTCGCTTTTAATCGCTTCCTTGTCCACTTTGACAACAACCAAATCCCTCGTAGCGGCTTGCTTTTCACCTCCTTCCTCGCCTTTCTCTCATTCCGCCTATCGCACACCGGCTTGAGCTCCTCCATCACATTAGCAGTGGGCAGAGGTGGTGGTACTGTAACTGGATCATCCACAAGCAAACTTGAAGCAACGGTGCTAGAACCTGCACCGAGAACCCCGCTCTTGCTGTCCTCGCTTTTCACGGGCGTCCGTGGAGGTCCACAGTCCTTCACCGCTGGAAACGGAACTGCATCCTTATCCTCCCGAACCCCCTCGTGGAATCGAGGCTCAGATCGCCTGTAATTTGAACACATTCACAATAAGGGCTCGATATTTAAAAGAATAAACAATAAATATATATAAACAAAAAAAACTAACTATACTTACAAAGGTCATGTCCTAATTCGGGTCGTAAACTTCGCCTGTCTCCTCGAGGGTGTCCTTGTCCTTCTTCTTGTTTATCTTCATAAGAATACCCAATGGTGAACCCCTCTTCCCAATCTTTTTCTCCTGAAACACAAATAAAGAAAACTTTAATTAGGAATTCAACAAAATATTTGAATTAAATAAAAACAATAAAAAGAGAGTATTTCTTCTTACCCTTTCCACCTCAACCGTCAACCAATGACTTACCTCAAACGGACGCATTCTGGTCGCCCGAGCTATGGATTTTGACTCGCTTGTTCATGATCCGACGCTGGCCACACCTCCAACGCCGGAGATATCGCCCTAATCGTCATGGTGTACACCATGCCGCTTCTGGCCATCGGATAATTAGATCAAAGTCACCATCCGGTACCTTTGAGAGAGTCTTCTTCTTCATTGTCCTCAAGAAGTTTCTCCACTTCTTCGCGCCTCAAGCTGGAACAAAGGCTACGCCACATAGCATATGTCCCATTCTTTTATCTTATATCTCCTAAAAAGACAAATAAACAAAATTTAATTAGATCATATACTAAAATATTTTAAACAACTTTTAAATCAAACAAAAAAATTATACTTACTTTGAACGACGATGTCGCCCCCTATGTCGATCGATTTTACGACGGTTTAACTTGATAGAACTCCTCGCATAATTGCCTCCAAGAACCTCTTAATACGGTGAGCCGCCGCATATCCCAAAAGAATAAAAAAGTAAAAGTTAGATAACATAAATAAAAATATAACTATTTCAATCAATTTAGACCACATTAATCGCATTCTACAAATTGTAAAGGCATCTCTAACTCCACAACTTTTGCCAGCTGGGGACCTCGAGCGGGGACGGCCATCTCCTCGCATAACAAAGGCCCTTAATTAGCGTTTTATCTGGCCGTTTCTGCAAATTCGATCCTCGCTGTCTTCATCATCGCCATCATCATCGTAAACGAAGAATGGGGCCAGACGTCAGTCCTCGAGAGCCCCAAAACGCCGAAAGAGACGAGTAGGTCGACTCGATGTCGACGCTGCCGGGTTCGGGAGGATTTAATCACGCCGCCCCCCGCAAGGTAACAAACTAACGCCGCATTTGAGTGGGGAGCTTGACTTCGCTTATAGTAGTGGACGCAGCGGAGTCATCTGGCTCTACTATACGAATACCAGCACTCCTAGCCTCACTTTTGGCTCTAAGTTGCACCATCATTCTCTACGGCCTTCTCCTTCCCCTTCTTATTATTACCACCACGTACCATCTGTACAATCAAATTAGAAACATTAGAAATATTTTATCAATAAAATATTCAACTATCAACTATTCAACTATCGATAAATTTTTTTTATCATGTTTAATGAAAACGACAACTATTCAACTATTCAAGTAGTTAAAACAGAATGAATAGTTGAAAACGACAACTATTCAACTATTCAAACGTTTTCAAACGACAACTATTCAACTATTCAACTATTCAAACTATTCAACTATTCAAACAATTTCAAACATAAGGAAAACGACAACTATTCAACTATGAAGTGTAAAACATTCAACTATCAACTATTCAACTATCAATAAAATATTTTATCATAAAACAGAATGAAAACGACAACTATTCAACTATTCAAGTTAGGGGAATGTAACGAATAGTTGAAACGATAACTATTCAATAAAACGACAACTATTCAACTATTCAAACAGAATGAATATGACAACTATTCAACTATTCAAACATTTTCAAACAACAACTATTCAACTATTCAAACTATTCAACTATTCACCTATTCAAACTATTCAACTATTCAAACGACAACTATTCAACTATTCAAACATTTTCAAACAGAATAAAAATGACAACTATTCAACTATCAATAAAATATTTTATCATAAAACATATATAATTGTGAATCAAAACGACAACTATCAACTATTCAAGTAGGCAAAAACGGAATGAAAACGACAACTATCAACTATTCTCAACTATCAAGTAGTAAAATGGAATGAAAACTATGCAACTATCAACTATTCAACTATTCAACTATCAACTATTCAACTATTCAACTATCAACTATCAAGTAGGTAAAAAATGAATAAAAAAAGACAACAATCAACTATTCAACTATACAAATGAAAAAAGAAATGAAAAACTCCTAGAAAATGAAAAACAAATATAAAGAAGCTCATCAAAAAATCAAACTCGAATATAACTACTCGATCAAAAAATTAAACTCGAATATAACTACTCGAAAAAATTAACTACTCGAATATAACTATTCAACTTTAATGAAATTAACTATTCGAATATAAATATAACTACTTGAATATAACTCGAATAGAAGCTTATCAAAAAATTAAACTCAAATATAACTTCTCGAAAAAATCAAACTCGAATATAACTATTCAAATATTTAACTTTAATGAAATTAACTGCTCAATCGAACTCGAATATAACATATGAAAATATAATTGATAAATTATTAGCAAAAAAAAAAAATGTAACCTCAAGTTTCAAGCCAGAATCTAACCCAATCAATCAGGTATGGCGGGCCAGCGTTGTTTCGATTGTCGAATTTGAGGGAGGGAAGTGGTTGTTTCTTCAAATAGACAGAAAAGGGCTAAGGCTGGCCGATCACGCGGTATGGGGCGCTGGTCAATGGGATCGAAGGAGAGGAGGGGCTGCATTTCAAAGGGGCGGGGTCACGATCACGACGATTGGGGGGTGTAGAGGAAAGGATTTTGTGCTCGGGGGGGAGAAGTTATTTAAATAATAACGATTTGCAAACGGAGTCAAAATGAGACGGTATATTTTTATTTTATAAATATTTCAATAATTAATATATTAAAATGACCTCGACGCTAAACCGTGAGCAAAGTCAACTATAATAAAATGTCGGGGACTGCCCCGAGTCGACCCTATTTTATTTTATATTTTAATTTTCTTTTTAAAAATTTGTTCCACCCCGACTCTATACCGTCACCAAACCGACCTATAGCGCCAATTTAAACTATTCAAGCAGTAAAGCCCGACACTCAAATACTTGACCGATTTAATTTAGCCGGATTTTAATTCACACGCTTCGGCCCGTATTCTAATAGTGGTCGTGTATCGGGTATCCTTTACTAATTTCAAAAAATTCCCATTCGACTGCTTCCGGTTATAGTAAGGATTGAGTTGAGTTAAGTTGAGGAGACAGTTAACTTTTCACCAAAGTGAGGTATGTCTAGGTCTATTTATTTAGAAAAGGAATAAGAATCAAGATATTCCCCCAATCTTTAACAGTTCATCTTTTACCTCTCCCCCACCTCCATTGTCAACACCAAACTCAACCACCACCATCATGTCTAACATATATGAACAATAAAAAATATTGGATGGCTCCATTAGTTTGCAATTTGTGTGGTTTTGCATTCGAACATAGGCTCATAAGGAGATGGAAGCTCCGGTTAATTGGTATTTTTGGATGTCATGATTACGAAAGTAACCTTTGTTATTGGCTTTTAGCTGAATGATTTGAAATTTGAAGCCTAGTTTTTATAGTCATTTGGGTTGTACCATCCTTAGAAAATATGGGATGGGCTAGTATACCAATGTATGATCAAGCAAACCTTATTTGCCAACTTCCAAGCTTGGCTCTAATCTAATGTTAGATACCTTCAAGTTAATTTTATCTATTATCAAGATCACCAGAGAGAAAATTGAATTGATCATACATAAAGACCATGGAACAACTCTTCTATCTTAGTAAAGTAGTGGAATACATTTGGACAATTATGAATATAGAGTTTACAAATGAAGCACACCGCCGATATACGTTGTAGTATATATAAGTATACTTAATAGCACATTTAAGGATTAATGAACATATAATCAATTGATGCGGCGGCACAAAGTAATACCATCACCAACGGGAAGCATGCAAATCTCGATCCTTGGATCAGCAGCTAATGATTTGTTAAGCTCCAAAACAAAGTCTCTGTAGAATTTTACGTATTTCCTCATCGGAGCATCTGCCGCCGAAACCACCGATCCGTTCCACAAGGTGTTATCGTACCCTATAATTCCTCCAACCTTAACCAAGTCGATGAGTCTCTTGTGATAATTTATGTAATTGTCCTTGTCGGCATCCACAAATATGAAATCAAATGCCCCATGATTCTTTTCCTGAAAGTAATGTAGCCGTATTTGGGAAGTTAAACTAATGTCAAAAGATGTAATCAAGAATGTGGCATTTGTGATTGACAATCATTGTCATTTACCAAAAAAATTGACAATTATTATATGAATTAATGACCATTACCTACTCAAGTAATTATGAGATTTAAGGTAAAAAGGAGTTTTTAAAGTATCCAAAGATATGGTAAAATAAATGATATTATCTCCGTGTGTGGTGGGGCAAAAAGGAGTATGCATTTGGCTAAACTTGTATGCATATCTTTACTGAGTGCTGAGATAGATACGGAGTATGTATTATATTATTAATATGAATAGGAAATGAGTAATTATTGTATGTAGAGGATATGACATTGAATCAATGGACTTGTTTGGTAAGAGCCTTTAGGATGCATCACCGTAACCTTCGTAAAAGCTAAGCCAAATGTGTTTATTGTGGTTTTGTGTGTTAAGAATGTTGCAAATACAAAAATGTTTATACAGTAGCAGACTTGGGCTCTAATTCTATTAGACTTATTATATCTTAGACAATTTATAACAATTAGCATTTAGTGAGAAAAAATGAGGACATGAATGATATACGTACATCTTGGAGCATTTGATCAAGAACAGGCAAAGCGGGACCTTCTTTAAAATCTATCTTGTGGGCAACTCCAGCTTTCTCGATAACTGGTAGACCCAATTCATAATTTTCTCTATTGATGTCCATTGCCAATATCTGCAAGTAAATGTATCATAACTAATTATTTATATTCCAAAAACTCTCTAAATTGTTTTTTTAAGGGAACATGCTGTATTTATCTAGAAGCTTAAGGTTACACTAATTAATTCACCTTTCCATCTTCTGGAAGAGCAAGTGCAGTTGCCAGAAGAGAATAACCAGTGTAAACACCAATCTCCATGGTGTTTTTGGCATTGATAAGTTTGAGAAGCATGTTCAAGAATTGACCTTCATCAGCAGACGTAGTCATAATGTTCCTGATCCAATATTTTAGGAAATATTTTTAGTTGAATGATATACTCCGTATGTATTATTACGTGCCACATGACCAGACAGAATGATCAATTAGCACGTGTAATAGTAGATCACAGATTAAAAAGTGTAAAATTATCATACTAACGACGATATATACCTCAATCGATCATTAGTTTATTTATGTAATAAGTAATTCGAAGCATTAATATCTTATTGGAGCTCTATTGTTTTTGGATCTTATGTTACCATTAGTTTACTTCTATATGTATCCACCATTTGAGACCCGAATCCTTTTTTTTTTTTTGTAAGAAAACGCAGTAATATCATTTTCAAGATGTATTCCTATCATCTATAGCTTTCAGTGCTTTGTCGATGATAAGCCAAAATCGACTGGGCCAGTGCTGCTTAATTTTCAGCAGCCTCCGTTAATCGAAACACGTGAACATCGTTTATTTATCTTTTTTCGAGGCATTTTAGTCATTTCATCTATGTTTTTTTTAAGAAACAGCAAAAGGCAAGGAGGACTGCTATATGTTTGGGCTATTGGCCTCTGCCGATCACTTACGTTTCAAAAGGCCATTCCGACGATCACTTATGTTTCAAATAGATTAGCTTGGAACTTTGCCTAATTTCTGTTAAATTCCACAATTGATCACGTATCACACGACACACCCTTCGAGGGCATTTCAAAATCGATCACTTATCTTTATCAACAGCTTTGATAAAAGATATTCCAATTTACTAATATTTCTTCCTAAAACTTACATATGAAATTACTAAAGGTTCTTCAAAAAGTGTCATACGACAATCCACGTGACCCACTAATCTGAGACTTAATGTGAAATTAGGCTTAAAAGTGTACCAACCCAGACGATTTTGAAACATAAAGTTGATCGACGACTTTTGAATCGACCGACGACTGACTATAACCCAAACATACGTGATCCTCGCTCTTTGCCTTTTAAAAAACTTATGTATAAAATTACTAAAATGCCCTTAGAAAGTGTCATACGATGCCCAAATGACTCAATTAACGGAGGCTTAATGTAAAATTAGGAAGTACCAATTGCATCGATTTCAAACATGTCGATCGACGGAATACTTGAACATAAATCATCGACTGAGACTATAACCAAACATAAGTCAATATTTTAAGATAAGTATTGTATCATTTGTGTGATCATACAATGAATAGTGTATAATCATATGAACGGCGGGACACAAAAGTGAATATCGGAAGGAGCACTTGCAAAAGGCCTCTTTGTGATCCAACTTCTTGATGTCTACTAACTTGGTTTTCATCCCCTTTACCATCTCCATTTTGCTTCATTTGGTTTCCATTTGTGTGAACAACTCCAGCAACTTCTGCCATTTCTTTTGATTTACTAAAACAAATAATGAATTTCTTGATATTTTCTTATATATGTAAAATGGTAGCTTTGGATTAATTGCTTCCTCCTGTCTTGGGAAAGCAATGGTGAAGGGTGGTATATAAGGATTCAAAATCCGGTTCCATTGGACTAAACTCTCCCTATCAATGTTGGTGAACCGCTAGTGAACCCGGTCTGTAGTTGGTTACTGGGTCCCATACTAGAGGGCGGGTGGGCATGCTAATTCAAATTCCAACCAATAAATTAGAGGACACGGTCCGTTTTGGTGCGTGGTTGGTAAACAATGAACTTCTTTTTTTCAATTTTTTGCTTGCTTTTCTTCTTTTTTATTTGCTTATATTGTAAGGGAGTTGGTCATCCCAAACATTATCTTTTGAGTATGTAAAGCCATACATGACTCTCATAATCCTGTCGTCTGCCCATTATATTATCTTCTAACCAAGACCACATATAAAGGTGGAGCTTAAGTAAGGAGTACTAGCTAATGAGGGCAATTGCCCTCATAGTCGGACTCCAATTTAATTCAGTACTACAAATTTTGTATTCTGATATTAAAATTTAGTTTAGTATTATAAATTGAATTCCAATTCTAATGACGCTAAATGTTAGCTATAAACTAAGTTTAATATTAATCATTAAAAATAATAATTATTGTTAGTTCTAAAAAGAGTGAGAAAAACGAAATATACAATCATAATTCTAAAATCATGGTGTTGCAGTGGTGTTAAACACCACACCACTAAAGTGTTTATAGGTTTGTGCATGTCGCTCCTTCAACTTTGAATTTTTTTCATTGTGTTACAATCATTAATTTTTTTGCACAAATATAATGGGAATTCCTTAATGATGATAACTTTTCAATTGCACCTGACTTAACATTATTAAATTCTCCTCAATATTGGTTTAAGTTCCGTCTTTTATAAATATGCTATATATATTCTTAAATAACTGAGTATGAAAGACTCACTATTACAAAAATACATATATGACATTCGTTAAAATGCTATCTAAGAAGCACTTAAGCCTTTTGTGTTTTAAACTTAACCCCCTCCTCCCCCCATCGCCAGCCCCCTCCTCCCCTCGATAAAGAAAGCAGCCTCTATCCTCTGCCTCTCCCTCGCCTCCCTCCATCAACTTCCACTCCACTTCGTAAGTAATTTTATATATTTTATACTCCCTATTTATATATATATATATTTCCTAAATTTTAGTAATATTTTTTCTAATTTCTATTTATATATATTTTATTTTTATTTTATTTAATTTTTGTGAGATTCATAGTTTCAAGTAGTATATGAATTTTAAATTATAATTTTCAAGTAGTATATTAATCAAAAATAGTTGAAATATATAGTTTCAAGTAGTGGTTGTATTTTTTGAAGTGCCTTAGTATATTTTTGTAGTAGTGACTATTACTCACATGCATCCTTGTGTTGGGTTTTTCAAATATGACCAAAACATGCATTAAATGAATGTTTGATTACTGGTGAACTACGTATCAAAGTGGTCTTTAACAGGGTTACTGGTGAACCACTATCATAAAAGCATGATCGATACCTTAATTTACGGCTAATTTCGTATGTACATGAGCAGATTTAGGTCTTATGTTGTAAGTAATTAGTTAAAAAGGTAGAGATTAGTTTAAATTAGCTACCCTTTATAGCTGTGCACCCTAACTAACTAAATTATTTCAACAAAAGATTCAACTATTTTATCTTTCAAACAAAGACTCCTGACCGCATTTTCTACTTCCTGACTTTTTAAAATCATGAACTAATTTCGAAAATTCTATCAAAAATAAAATAAACATTATCATCTTCAACCTTATACCCCACCCCCATCCAAATCATGCATGTGATCTATCTTTAGTTTTAAGCTGATTACATATTATGATTGCTCCAGATAATGAATGGGTGGGGGCAATAAGCTACTTTAGTTATCCTCACCAATGAAAAGCTATCTACTTTTCAACTTCAACCATTATCTAATGGAATGCTCACACTTTTCAATCTGGTGGTCATGGGAAATTGGCAAGACTAGATGCAGGTATAGTTAAGTTCATAAAATCTTGTTGTGCCTTCGGATGAATGAGCAATCCATTTTGATCGCATGGTCTTTGCTATGCGAATTACCTATGCTTCGCCGTACAAGATGACATTATTTATTTTTATTTATTTAGTTAAAATCAGCGGCGAAGTAAGCACTTAAGCAGGGCCATGGCGAATTATTTTGACGTTGTTGCCTAAATTGCTCTTTTAAAATTGATTTTGGTTTCGAAAATAATAGATTTCACGATTAAAGCTTGTTACTAAAACGCAAATCAAGTGCTCTAATTGTTACTTTTTGCATCTATTCGAATGATTTCGTTAGCTCGTACAGACACACAATTTAACCTTTAAATTATTACATACATGAATCTTTATTATTTTGAATAAGTAATCAATTGAAATAAATAATCCAGTGTAATGAAATGGAGTAACTAGTGTCAACACCCTAATATCTTACAAATTGAAACTAATGAATTATAAATTAGTTAAGTGAGTGTGATTTTAGGTGGGGAGTCCCATTTCTATAAAATAGTAACGTAAAAGGGATAGAAAAAGCTGAAAATTGTAGGTGAAGTTGGTGATGATCAGGTATGGATGTATCATAGAAGCCATGAAATAATTCTTCACAAAAACCAACTACAAAGACAAAGTGGTCCAAACACAGACCCAATTTCTATTCAACTAAAGAGAGTTTGTTCATAAGTTACTCTTGTTACTCAACAGAAGCAACAGATTAAAATGATAACTCAACTAAAACCATCATCATTTAACCCTTCAACAGATGCCTTCCAATCACTCCTGACTTGTCTATAATGCTCCTCTTTGTTTTTCACATCAAAGTGGATCAATAATATGTATAATGAGACAAACCATTTGGCACAAAAGTCAAAGGGTCATTTTCATCATTGTAAATTAATCCAAATATGAAGGTAACATTGACAATAAGCAGAGAAGCCTGGAATCTTCAATTCTCCACTTCTATAAGAGCCAATAGATTCATTGTGTGGTGTTAGCATTTGTTAATCTCCAATTAGGTAGATCATGAAGCACTAATAGAGATTCAACATACATTCTACTTGAAAAAAAAAACAAGATTTGCAGAACCAATACAACACATGACTAGGACCCGGCACATTCAAGAAAATAGAGCCTTGGAAAGAAAGAACACTCCCCGCCACTCCTTTACAGTTTCAAGTAGCCATTGGGGGAATATGGTAAATGCTACGTAGTATATGACAATACATGATTTGTTCTACAATCTCAAACATTTGCATTGTTGAGTTATAAGAAAATTTAGAAGGCCACTTGTTCTGTTTCATGTTCGTATGTATATCCCTATTTCAGAAGATTCGTTGGACATCGAACAAGCTGACTATAATTCAAAGTAAATGATATAGATATCACATTCAACTTTCGATGATATAGAAGAGAAGCAGCTAATTCCCAACGAACTCCTTTTAAGTATGATTTACCAGAAACAGAAAAATATGACCAAACACGACAAGCAAAATTATCGATTCATCATAATGCCTGTGAATATACAACATTTCTGGGGATTTATGTAGCTTGCAGGACCTGTAGGTTTGCCTCTTTACAGTGACTTTAAAGTTGCAGGGAAGAATATTAAAGATTATGTACTGCTTGCAAGAGTTGTACCAAAGGGGATGGTCCTGGTTTACTAATTTACAAGTCACTGTAAATAAGAAACATGTTCTATTGAGGGTAATCACATTTTAGACTCTACAGTGAATTTTGCTCTTCAATTAATCCTCCTTCCATCCCATTGATTTACTTATAGCATCATTTAATATTTGACATACGTTGGATAAACCCATTATATCGGAAGGTATTCTCTCAAGTAATGCATATTTCTCATGATTTTCATGCTTAGAGCTACAAACAGAATTTAATCAAACATGGAGTAATAATCAGAGTAGAAAAATTAGTTGAGGTTACAAGTTCACTTATTGATATTTTTTCATAGAAGTGTGTTTTCCAGCAACTTGAAGTATACTGAAATTCCATGTTAAACTGCTCCAAAATGAAGCAGTCCATCACATCTCAATATTTGCCTTCTTCCCTCGCCTCCCTGAATTCCCTCTGAAGGAAAAGAGGCCTAAAGTCTCATGATGGTCCAATGAATATCCTTTCATCTAGTGATGTTTCAGACTCTCGGTCTCTTATGTAATTTGGCTAACAACAATGTCAGTGAAGCAGAGGTTTAGTAAGAATGATTTTTCTTATAAATTAAGGTAACATCTACATCCATTATGCTCCACAGATGTTCCCTAATACTCATCCCAGTTATATTTCATACAAACCATAATTTGACAGGAATGGCACATGGAACTCAAATAAACTAACAAATATACTCGGAAAAAGATCAATAAATCAGATTTAACAAGTAATGAATTACTTAAGTTACTCAGTACTAGTAAGCGAGAAAGAGTATTAACTACATTCATTCGAAACATGCTTCATTGATAATTGATTAGTGTTGAAGTTCACAATGGCCATTGGTGATTCATTTCAAGGGTGAAATTGCCCCAGCCAATGAAATGAACAAAAAACAATTATTAGGATATGAATGCACTTACTACAAAAATGTTTCTTCTGTTACTATCTTTCTGATCCCAAATCTTACAGCTGATTTAATTGACCTCATGATCCATTGAATGAGATGTTCTTGCTTTAGTAGCCAATGCACTTCTAATATCTGATGCCAACTCCTTATTAACAACTCCCCCTTCTTCACTACCCCTATCGCTACTAAACTGAAACCTATGACTAGAAAGTATATGGTCATCTACATCCTTAGTACATGTTGTATAATCCTCTTTCATTAACAACATATTATGAAGAATAGAACAAGCACCAACATAAGCCACAGCACTCTTAAAATCTGCCTCAATCGGCCTACTCAAAACATGCCAATTTCTCAAACTAGTAACTGTTCTATGCGCTCTAGAACGTAGAATATCAACTACATTATTGAAATTTTCTTCATTTGACCCTCCAATTGGATCGCTAAAAGGTACCACTAACCAACGCAACATAGGATAGCTACCATCTCCTACTAAATACTGAGGTACAGATACTTCATTAATTGAAACAGGGCTGGAGTTTAACAAAATCCCATTTTCGATATCATTATACAAAGTTGAGGCCTTGAGCACTTGAAAATCATCTTTGTTACCTCTGAAACCAGCGGCAATGCTTAGGATCCTTGATGATGAGTCAACAACAATTTGAGCTGCAAAGCTATCAGAAAAATTGTTTGTTTTCACTTGGAATCTGGTACAATGTAGAATGCCACAGCAATTAGGCAAGCCGGTAAGGGTCTGGAATTGAGTTGACACAGAGTCCAACTCGGGTCGACTAGGGAAACCTACCCAGAATCTATAATTTGTGCATAAAACCCTGCACAACTGTTTAACACAAAACTTTGCAGTTGATTGAGAAACAAAAAAGCGGGTAGAAATCTCCCCGTGATCGGCTCCGGTAGCGAGTCTAAAGAGTCCAATACCGAGTCGTGACTCGGGCTTGAGGTTCAAGGGTGAGTGAGCCGGGTCCCGACATTCAAGTAACGGTTCAAGAAGACTACACAGCCATTCAAAAGTGGAAGAATTCATGTTAAAAAAGCTCTTGAACACATCCGGATTACGTGGCATCATCAGCGAGTCGAGTTGTTCGTGGTCCCGCTTCCTTTTTCGTGAAAATGGAGTTAGGGAAATTGTGGAAGCGATATGAGAGATGGAGTCGAAGTGGTGGAGGAGGGGGAGGGTGGTGAGAGGGGTATTTTGGGAACAAGGGGGAAAGAGAAGAATGAGGGAAGTGATGAGTTGTGAAATTAAGGTTGAAAGAAGAGCAACCAAAGTACGAGAATCAGATTTGTCAGTCATTTTGTGACCAAATCTTTGAATTCTGGGTTTGTGTCAGAGTTTGTCAGTGAAAAGTGAATGTTTTCTTCAATCTCAGTGGTCAACCAACATAGCCGCCACCCTTTTTATCCACAACCTATTTCGAACGTTCCAAACATCCTATACTCCTATTTTTTTACTCCAATTCAAATATATTTTTATTTTATTATTATATCAAACATATTTTATTTTTTAATTAAATTATATAGAGATATCACTTTATCAAATTTAGTAACTACTTTTTAATTTTTATACAAAACCAGATTCCCTATTTATTGCTCTCCAAATTAACATTCATCATTAAAATCCTAATATAATTACATTTAACAGTTAATTTTTTCAAAAAATAAAATTACCCGGACATGTTATTTGGTATTATTAATACTAAAATAAATTTGACAAAATTTAGAAAAATAGCTAAATCAAATTTCTTGATTGAGAATAAAAAAATATAGAAAAAGCACCAAATTCTTTTCGATCTTTTTTGACCCCGTCTGCTTGTGATGAGAGATAATTGAATCATGATTTAAACTCAATAAAAACCAAATCTTTTTTCCTCAAAAGAATAAAAATCAATCTTTTTCCAAACCAATAAAACTCTCCAATCTTGTTGTCGAATCCAATAACAATCGATCTTTTTTTCAAAAAAACATATAATAATAGTTGAACTGTGGTATAAATGAGTGATATTGAATCAAAATAGCTAGCCAATTTGGCCAGCTAAAATCAAAATTGAAGAACAATAGCTCGCGAATCGTAGTGATTATTTAAAATCAGGTCCAAGATAGGTCCAACGGAGAAAGAGGCTCTTTGTGAGATTTTTTTTAGAGAGAGAGGTTGGGAGTCCCAACTTTTAGAAATCTTTGGAGGGTATACAAATGAGCGGTAATGTTAGGATAGATAAACTGAAAAAACATTATTTTTGTTAGCTCCCACTCTATTTTAGAGATGGAAATGTGTTTAGGGACTACACTCTGAATGCTGCTTGGAGTAAGATGTGTTTATTTGTTGTCTCATTGCATATTAGTGGGATAACTAAACTGGCCAATAAGTGTTATATGAGTTATTTGATTTGGAAGACACATGAAAACTCGACTATTGAACTAAGTTTAGGCGTAAATCATTGTCTGCCAGTTTTAACAGATTGTCATTGACCCGGTATTAATCTTAGATGTCGATACTCGGTGGGTTATGCACGCATTATGCAAATTGTTGTACTATTACAACTAGAGAAAATATGTTTGAGACTCGAGGCAAAGACCTTTTGGTTGGAGTTTGGGATGAATCTTGGTAAAAAGTCGTAATGCGAGTGTTATTAGGTTATTGGAGCATAGTATTTATAAAATGAGGGTATTCATATTGAAATCCTAAAAATGAAAATGATGTAGAAGTAGTAGAAAAACTTTTTAATTTCTCCATCATCAGATGCTAGGATTGATGGAAGAAATAAAACTCATCTAAATAAGTCTCAATTTCAAAAAGTAAGATGGCAAACACATAATTTTACAAATTATTACAGTCAAAATGTAATGTTCGAGGTGTTTTATTATTCTTGTCTTAGATGATTACGGTAAGAGTCGACAGCAATCCTGAATAGGCTTGTTAGAGACATGCCATAGAGATTGCTTTATGCAGCCCAGAGAGCATTTTAGTATTGCTTTATAGAGCGTAAATGAGCTTAGAAGTTCGTTTCGATTCGGAGTATTAAACTTGAAATAGTTGATTCGATGTTTGGCTGGGTGGATAGAAAGCATTAAACCCCTGAGAGATGTATGTGATATTCGTAGGGACGAGGCGAGTGGTCGAAAAGGCTCGACTCGGATGAGTTGATTCAATATAAATAAATGGTTATTTGGTCCCGATATATCCGCCCTTGATCCGTTTAGATATGTCCATTCCACCCAGCCAGTCCATTTAAATACGTCAATACCCCCACAGGTCAAGTTTCGTATGTCCGTTCCATACTTAAACTCATCAGCTAACTTAATTCTACCATTCTACACTCTGCCCTTAAATTTTGTAGCAGCCGATTAGTATGTATAGAGCGTTGTTAACGTTAGGCGAAGGTGATTAAGATATTACAAGTGTCTTATTTCACTTTAGATCTGGGATTGCTTTTTAGTTTGACTTTGCTAGCGCTTCGATTTTGTTTGTGTTTGGTTTTATTGTGAATAGAGTTAGATGATTCTTTCATGTGTTTATTTTTGATTTACGGTTTCAAATAACACTTTTGACTTTTTGTACTTTGACTTTTATATTTGACTTAGATTTTTTAGTTTGCATATTTGGCTTTGTGTTGTAAATAAGTTCGATTGAGTTATTTCATGTGTTCTTATTTTTTAATTTCGTTCAAATAATACTTTTGACTTTTTTGTACTTTGACTTTTATATTTGACTTGATTTTGGTTGTATGTTTGGTTTGTGTTGTAAATAGGCCGATTGAGTTATTTCATGTATTTTGTTTTAGATTTACGGTTTCAAATAACACTTTTGACTTTTGTGCTGACTTTTATATTTGACTTTGATTTTTAGTTTGCATGTTTGGTTTTGTGTAAATAGGTTCGATAGGTGTTTTATGTTTCGTTTTCTGGTTTCAATTGACAATTTTGACTATTATTGACTTTGACTATTATGTTTGACTTTGACCTTTATATTTGACTTTGATAATTGATTCAATTTCGGTTTGCATGTATGATTTTCAGTTGTTATTTGTTATTAGGTTCGATTTATTGTTTTGATTTTTAGGGTTTTGATTAATTGAGTTAGGGGTTCGATTAAATGAATAAGAACTTAAAAATTAGTTCAATTATTGGTTAATTTGGGTTTTCACTTTTAATTGATTTAGGGGTTCGATTAATTATTTTAATTACTTAATTAGGGGTTCGATTAATTGATTTGTTAACTGATCTTCAGTTGAACAATGAGGATGTTAAGCATATGTAGAATATGGCAGTTAGAATGGCTCATAAGTTTGATATAAGTATTAGGAGAAATGTAGCTTTATTGATTTGTTTGGCTACATCACGGATCCCACAGATATAAGAGAAAAATGATCGATTTGCATGTGCATCGATGTATCCTATTGACTATGAGTTTAGGATCGAAGCTTTTAAAATAGTTTTATTGTTCTTTATGAGCAATATCTGTGAGCATTTATGGCGATGAAAAAGGAAGGAGCCAAAAACATATACTCATGCCAAAATAGCCTCCGTGTTCCATAGTTGGCAAAAGAGTTTGATGAATATATCAAACAAGCGAGTGCGATGGAAATGATAAGCGACTTGGAAACTTATTATGAGGACAAGTTTTTTCCTAATGTGGCCAATTTTACGATGTCCTTGGTGGAAAGGAATGAGAATATAAAATACTTTTTCAAGATGGTAAGGATATTTTATCTATTCATTTATTTGCATCGGAATCTACATTTGAGTGTTGGTGGAAGGGTAATTGATAAGAAAAAGAGTCTCAATGAAAAGAGACACTATTGAGGATTCTTTGTCTTGGATAAAGGAAACCTATGGAATATAAGAAGTCCCGAAACCCGGTAGAATAAGTTTTCCTATCTAAATATTAGTTTTCTTTTTCTTTTTTAATCGGTTTCATGATATAGGAGAATAGAGGATCCCGTTGAGTTGGAATTTGAAAAAGAATTTGAAAAAGAATTTGAAATGGAAGATCCTAAATCCAATGCTACTCGTAAGAATTTTTATTAAGTTTCATTATTGTTTCATGATTTTTTTTATAATGTTACTTACTTACTTGTTTCCTTTATTGTTTGAGTTGTAGTTTGGCTGCGCTTCCCGAGCCTCGTGATCGAGATCGACGGTACTCGTTGTATACCTTGACCGCCCCAAAGCAGAATCACAGGCAAAGTCATGACCCCAGCTGGCGGAGATACTGCAACTCCTCCCAGCGGTCAAAAATACAAAGGGCGGCCGTGTGAGCCACGATGAAGAAACAAAGCATCGAGAAAAACATGAATGCTTGATTCGTGCCCGGTGCAGGGATAACTCGTTCCTTACGTTTGGCTCATTGTTTCTTTTTATGTTGTTTAACCTTATTCTGGATTGGTTTATCTTTGGACTATTAGCCTCTTAACTCACACGTGGTTACGTGGCGATGATGATATTACAGGTAATACTTACATGATACAATTGATCTAGCATGTTTCTTAGCGTAAGCGACACTATATTGTTTGCGGCCGTAGGCGTGTCCGGCCAATTGATCCGATCGTATCTTGGCATGGCGTGGCATAGTTGTTCCGGCCGTGTCTTGTCGGACTTTTGCTTGATAATGACTTAATCACGAGCTTTAACCTATATATTTTCAAGTTTGGAGAAGCGTAATAATTAGTATTTATATTTTGTCTTTAGTTGGCAATATTTAGTAATGCGGTATTTTTTACAAGTCAAGTTTTTAAATTAGGATGTCATTACCTTTTTGAATCGACTTTTTAGAACTATTCGAAAAAAATCAGGCTGATCATTTAACAAAAGAATACAAATTTCGAACCGAACAATAGTTTTTGAGGTCGACCAAATCGAGCCATATGACCAATGCGGTAGAAGTAGAAGCGAGAAGATATTCTGGGTTCGATTGTGTTAAGTTTACCGCCCTAAATTTGCTTTCACTATTAATAAAGTTGGGTATGATGTACATAACACGCAGTCCTCTAGAATGTTTAACACTTGTACACTTGTCAAGGATCAGGAAAAAGTTTTGTTAGAAAAAAGAATGAACACGATGGATTGAAGTATGAAACCATTCAAATAAAAGTAACAAAAATAGAAAAAGTGAGAGACCGGTAGCATTAATTTAAGGATTAAAGGGGTTAAGATTTAGCATCCAACTAAGGGAAGTCCATAGTAATCCGTGTGGGACCCAAATGAATGGTTTCTTTTTAAGGATTGTGTTTTAGCTTTTATTTTTTTAGTTTTAAAACCAGTAACAGAATTCGTGGTTTATGATTGCATTTTGGTTTTTTATTGAAATTCCAGATAATTATCCTCATTACTTATTAATTTTGTACCTACATGAATACTTACAATTTCAACTCCCTGCTTTGTATATAAGCAATTGTTTAGCTTATTAGAACTGTACATGTTACTTTCCCACTTAAAACATGCATTAATATTCTTGAATTTTTTTTATAATCTCTCAAACACATACAACAAGAGAGAATATTTCTTTATATAATTGCTAGGTATGTCTAAAGGAGAAGTTGGTGGTCATGAGGGTTATTTTCTTGAGAATGAACAAGTGTGGGAATTTGCAAATTCAGATAATAGTAGAACGATTGAAGAGGAACTTGATAACAAAATGGAACATAGTCTGCCTAGTTACACCGAGGAAGCGAGTGAGAAAGGGAAGGAGACAATTAAACTCGCCGGGAAGAAAAGAAGTCGAGAATGTAGCAATAGTGCAAAGGGATCAAAGGGTGGTGATGAAAAAAATGATGAAACTAGAAAAAGTGAATCAGATCACGATTCACATATATTGACAGAAAGAGAAAGGAGGAAGAAAATGAAGACCATGTTTGCCACTCTCCATTCTTTGCTTCCTCATCTTTCTCATAAGGTAATTTAATTTTAACTTCATCTTTTTCCTTCATAATTATGAAATTAGTCACTGAAACTATGAGAGCGGTGCTTATCAATTGTAACGGTGGAAATGTATTTCAATGTGTCTTAATAATATCTTTTTGAAGATTATTATAATGATATTAAAAATTGATAATTACTTTCCATTTTAGTGTATTAATAATTAATTTAGTGGATATTTGAACATACAAATAAAGTATTGAAGTATAATCAATTTTCATTTTCCTAAAATAAATGAGACAACTCATCAATATGATGATCCATCTTTTTTAAAATTTATGCATGCCTCTTTTGTCTCGATAGTTACTTATGATGAAATGTAACGAAACATCCAATCGATGAAATATACCATTCCCTATAATCAACTTTTCGTTACCGTTTGGCTTTTTGAAATTAAACGCTAAGCATCGTTATTAATTATTTATTATTCTAAAAAATATAAAATTTATTTAATTATATTCATATTTTAAAATACTTTTCATAATATTAATGTTTTAATTTTTTAATAATATAATTAAAGAATAATTAATTAAATATTTATATCGATATGTGAAAAGTCGATTAAAATAAGTGGAGGGAATGCAGATGTATCACGAGATGCGCTTTAAAGACGAGAAATTTGGTAGGGAATGCTTTCTAGTAAAGGAAGTCGTGAAAATAACGTCACAACTGTACTTTTTTTTCTTTCTTGAAATGTAGCCTCGAAAATACTAAATTACCTTTACTTTTTTTTTTGAATCTTTTCTTCTTATTTTTAAACACCTTACCGTCATCCTTTGCCCCAAACCGCCCGTGGCGCCCTTGTACCGCATACCGCCTCTGGCTTCTAACCACCCAGCTCCTACTGCAGACCTAAACCCCGCGTAACACCATGAAATATCACCGCACGCTACACCAAAAAGCATAACATTCAAGAAAATATCACTAGACACCACTATACACTAATATATACCAAAAAAGACTAATATACACCAATATACGGATAGTGATATTGTTTGGTGTATATTAGTGTATTCTACTAAGCAGTCGATACGTCGACAAAAAAAAAGCAGAGTTTTACTTCATTAAACAAGAAAAATTACCTTTTTTTGCACATGAGGAAGGTGGGTGGCCATGGTTAGGATTTCAGGAAGAGGGGGTGGCGGTCCTAGGATTTTTCTAGGAATGGCGTGTCGTAGATCACAGGGTTTCGAGAAGGGGTGGCGGACCTAAGATTTTAGGGGATGGGGTGGTGGGTACTGGGGGAGGGTGCGGGTTTTTTACGGGGAGGGATGGCGGTTTTCCGACGAGGGGGAGAGAAAAATGTTGGAGGGGCACGATTTTAGTGGAGGAGGGAAAAAAATCGGGGAGAGATAGATCGAAGTGGGGGAAGGGAAGAAAGGGATGGTGGTGGTCGAGGGTAGTGTGTGATGAAGATGATGATGGTTATAGATGATGGTGGTGGTGGAAGAAGAAGAGGAGGAGGAGGAAGAGGAGGAGGAAGAAGAAAAAATTGAGAAGAAAGAAGAAGGAAATGAATTTTTAATAAAATGAGAATATTTTCGACTTTTCATGGATGTGTGTTATTTTGTCCCCCAAAAAAAAAGAGTATTATTGTTACAATCTTTTCCGGACCATATTTTTCTACCAAATTTCCCCCTTTAATTCACATGATTTTACGTTCTTCTATGTCTCCCAAAAGGTGTCAATTATAAGAATCTCTACATATATAATATATTTATATAATACGTTTCTCTATAATTTGGTAGAAATTTCAGTAATCTCAAGAGCACTACAAAAAAGGTGTCAATTATAAGAATCTCTACATATATAATATATTTATATAATAAGTTTCTCACACCCTCTGAAATGTTCCCTTCCTCGTTAAGAGTTTCTGCTAGAGTATATATGAGTTGGTAACATTAGGGAGTACAAGGTCTAGTAAGTGTTAAATAATATGATTAATGCTATCCAAGTTTGACTATTGCATTGTTGCAGGCTGACAAATCAACAATTGTTGATGAAGCAATAAACTACATCTCAAAGCTGCAAAACACTTTCCAGAAGCTTCAGAAACAAAAGTCCGAAAGGCTTAATTATTCCCATTGTATCAATACTGGGAATAAATATCTCATTCAGAGAAACTGCATTGCAGGGAACTCAAGGGAAACGTTTTTGGCAGATCATGGATCATCTTCAAATAATTTGCCTATGAGCTCGTCAAGTTCATTTTCAGTTCCTCGATTCCCAGTCAACTTTCGCTCTTTTACTTCTCAAAATGTGGCTCTTAGTGTATGTGGAGATGTTGCTCACATTAGCATCTGTTCCAGAAAAAAGCCCGGTCTGGTCACTGCGATATCTTATGTCTTGGAGAAGCATAAACTGGAGCTGGTTTCCGCTCATGTCTCATCAGATCACATTACCAGCTTGCTCATGATTCAAGTCCATGTGAGTTTAAATAATGTTTCTTAAGAGAAGTTTAATTGTTTTAATCATCCCTTAAAGAATGCTCATCCAAATTCCAATATTATTTACGTCTGCCTAATGTCAAAATGATCATCTTACACCCATGCACACATAAATATACATCACTTTTCTGTATACCATGATCTCACAATAATTTATACGGTAGCCATGGTTTATGCATCAGGCAAATGGAACTCAAAATCAATTCCCTGAGGGATTTCAAGTGGAAGAAATATTCAAACAAGCTGCTGCAGAGATGATGTTATGGGTGACTTCCTAATCTCAACACATGGAAATGCTTTACTCCTATATTAGAACCCTTCTTCTCATTGGATTTGACAGAGATTATAGCAATGTTTTACTTTTGTGTTGAAGCTGTTTTGGTGTGCTTGGTTGGACCCACTCGTTATTCTCTCGTAGTTTTTAATGTGTCTTCAGTAATATATTTGTTTGTTTGCATTCTTTCTTATGACTAGTAAACTACACCTGCAATATACGGCATAGATTAATTTTACATATTTAAATACATTTTTATGTTTAATTGAAAATCGTTATAAAATTATTAACAAAATTATACTTTTAATTTTTTATAATTAACATTTTATTTTTTTGAATGAAATATAACTAATAAATATAAAAAATTATGGCAAATATGATGTCCATAGAAAGAGATTATCTGAGAAGCTGAAGGAAATGTCGTAGAGATCTGAAATATTCTTTGTAATTTCATGTCATCGACTAAATGTATTGACAAATTGATTATGATATTGTATGCGTAATTATTTGTTCTTTCTAGTTAAGTGATATCATTTAAAAATTATATTTAGAATTTTTTGTGGATCTGATATATAAAATTCATATCTACACATGAAATTAAATGATAGTAATAATAATAATTCTACTCAAACCATATGGTTATTTAACTTTCATGCAATAATAACAATAGTTCTACATAATAAATAATAATAATTCTACAAAAAATCACGGAGTATGATTATTTAACTAATACTTATTATAATAATAATAATAGTTCATAAAATATATTATTTAACTAATACAAATTAGTAAAGATTGAAATAAATAAAGTAAGAAAAGCAATATTCATGAAAGGAGTAATAAATTAATAATATATAAATATGAGACATATTCTTGTTAATTGAATCGTGAAAGTTATACATGCAAAATTGAGCAAAAATAATTGTGTTACTCAATATATACCTTTGAATCATTAAACATTATTCGAAGATAAATAAACAGATTAATTAAAAAGTGAGATCTTGTAGCAATTATAAAGTATATATATGTCAAATGTATATAATATATCGTCACCAGGCAAATGCGTAATATGCTTCGATGATTCACTTTGATTGGTAATGCTACGTATATGCAGGTATAAAGTATGTTGAATTCTTATCTTACACTAACTTTTTTTATTTGGCGTTTTTATTTATATCGAGATGAAAGCTTTTGAGGCCCACGTGAGTATTAATACTTATTATTTTAATAAATATAAGTTATATCGTTAGATTGATTAACTTTAATAGTTTCGTAATATTATTTTTTATAATTTTGAACATATAAGCTTTAAAAGAATAATTGATGGTGAGAAATTCTTTCACGATATCTGAAAACGTCGAATAAAATGGAGGAATAATGATTAATTACTGATGGCTGCAAGCTTAGATTTTTTTAAATAGAAGTATAATTTAATAATTAATAGTATGAAAAGGGAAGAATAAATATGTATTAAACATATATGTTAGTGATAGTGATTAGTGATGTTAGTGATAGTGATTAGTGATTAGTGATAGCTTGAGTTGTCCTTTATCCTCATCCAGCTCTTTCTTTGCTTTGGTAATACTAGTATGACATTGAGATATCAGGAATTCAGAGCTCTCTTTCACTATCTCTGAGATAGAGTCTGTAAGTTGAACTGTTGCATAGTCGTGTAAATTTGAAGCATCGGTACAACCAACTCTTCTGCTTAGAAGCCTTTAAGCAGTGCTCTCTAAGCAACGAACTACATACAAAACTGTACAAATCGAAGAAATCTCCAAGCTATACAATTTGTTCTAGTATATTGCTCGACCAAGAAAACAATCTGTGTTTCACCCCTTCATTTTGTTGGCAACCAAATTCTATCCTTCTACTTATATAATGATAGCAAGATAGCAGCAATTAGTGACTGGAACAGAAGATGGACCGGAATTGATATACTCAAGCTATCTGCAAAGCTACTGTCATTTTCGACTCCATTGGCAGGTGCGGCCTCTGGTTCTCCACAAACACCATGTGTCATATTCTCCTAAATACATTAGTAAATAACTAGTAAGAATTGATATGCTCACAAAAAATAATAAATAGTGAAACTTTAGCGCGATAATAACCTTGCAAAGGCCAACATTGGAGCAGCCACAATTAGTTGACTTGGGATTTAGGCATCTTTTTGGCATTAGGAGCCCCTCTTTCTATGCTTCTCTATGGGAATTCAAGCGAGTCCAATTTTAATGATGATGAATATAAATTTATGTGAGAATGAAAATGTGAAGGGACTTATAAGTAAGAGAATGTGACCTTATAGAAGTCTACTGCTATAAATTCAGGCCTCTTTCCTGCAGCAATACATATTAACATCATTTTTTTAACAATGGGGCTGAATTATACTTGCAAGCTTGAGCAAAATCAGGAGCATCTCGAAAGTAATTCATCAAGACGAGTGACCTTGTTGTAGTATTCATGGGGGACGATTCAGCTCGGTTGGGACATGATCCATCTTCATTCTCATACCATCACATAATCTCGAATTCCCATGCATCACAACCATTGTTAACTTCATGTGCACTTCAAAATCTCAAAGATATTAAGCAATACTCATATTGGTTTTCTACCAGGTACCTCCATTCATAAGCAATGCCTTCTGAGGATTCTTTAGCAGATTTAGAGGTAAAGACTACCAAACGCTGGTTTTGCTGGACCATATCATCAACTGTTGGCCATTTTCCACCATTTTTGGGCATGCGAGATACAGGGACAGAGCCTCTTCCATCAAACACCATTAAAACCTTTAGGAGGAGAGGTAACATAGTCTTCAATTATAATAGTCACAATTTCAGCAGGGTTGTTTCATCTTTCGAACCTCATTTAGACAGAATGCAGCAGTTGCTTTAATTAGAAGGAAATGAACAAGTATTATCAATGATCTTGAGCCAAGAAAGACGAGAAAAGTTGCAACTTCAAGATGAACATGAAATTAGTCATGGATTCATGATTGCTTGCTTGTTATTTCAAAATCGTTTTCATTGAACAAATGGTGATCATACTTACAAAAGCTGTGTTGTTGTAGCACTGCAAAGAATGACACAACCAGCATGCATTTTTGAAAGTCATACATATCGACATCGAGACCTGCCATTTCAGATTCTGCGTAAAAGCGTTAAAAGCGTGCGGTTTATGCAAAAGGTCATTCTTATTCCATGGCGTAACATAGAACCCTTCATCACGAATTTTAAGCAACTAAAGCTTCAAACTGAAGAAACCTCCGTCAACAAAAAATTTGTATGTTGAATATTGTTTTGTTTTCCAGCATCAATTAGTTTTTTGTTGTAACTAATAAAGGGGCCAAATAGAAGACATGAGAGGTATTAATCTTATTGTTACAAACATCCATACTCTATGATGGAAAGGCCAAACTTAGAATTAGTATGCTGGACTCTATGATTGAATCTGCATATATCTAAAGCCTAAAGCAATGTCATGCATTAGATTGTGTAGTGCATTCCAAAAAAAGCTATCCAGGTTTTGTCTGCAAGCATAAGCAATGAATATGACAAGGCTACCAATGATTTACATGACAGATATATCTTCCTTATTCTTAGTACTAAAGTTTAACAAATCATACCAGCGTTACTGTAAAAAGATGTACTCAATGAGGAAGGAGTTGGGCAACTAGCATGATGATGAACATTTTTTTATTTTACTCAATTGGTTTGCACTAAAGCTATTCTTCTGTACTGTAGTTGGTACCGCGACCGAATGAATATCCTTGTCCCTACCACTTTCACCGAATTTGTTCGCCCCAACAGTGCTAATATTCAGTACAAGCATCAGTTTCAGAAACAATAATAAAATAAACCTTCTACTTTTTGAATGTTAAAACTTAGACGATCACTTTATAAGTCCAGCATTCCCATGTGCAACCCATTGTGGAATAATTTTGTTAAATATTCAACTTTTTGGAGTGTGATTATCAAACTTGGGAGTGACAAAGCCAGTTCCCTGTAATCTCATGTTCTAATTTTCATTTGCTTCACGCCTTCACCAATTAGTTAGAAAACAATTCAAACTTAGATTACAACTTACTCTCCATTTGATCATGAACCTTCTCCGCTACATACTTTTACAAATAACAACCAAAGTCGACTCACACAAATTGAAATTATAGGGGAATGAAAAGAGATTTACGTTGAGCTGTTGAGTAATGGAGTCCTGCTGATTCATACCAGTCACCAGAAGAGACTTTGTCCCTGATTTTGCCCCAACTTTCGCAAACGAATTATGTGTCGTCAACCATGAATATCTATTAAAAGGCAATCCTTTCACCTAAATCGATTAAAATCACCAAAACTCCAAATAAGTAATCAGAAACACAAAACTGGAAAAATATAGAAGATTTTATAAACATGCAACAACATACTAAATACTTTATCACATTGCATTATTTAAATATTTAACCAAATACTTAGTACGTAATATTCATATTCAAGCCTGAAGGAATAATATATGATACCTTTGATAATGGATTGAGCGGCTGTATACGAGTACATCGAGGGCGGATGTCCCCGTTGGCGATGCAGGTTTCACAATGCAGGCCATCGTCACACACTTTGTTCACCATACAAGTATCTCCTTGCTTTTGTAATAACCAGTTCAAAACAATAAAAAAAAACGAGATACATAAAACATACTGTATATATATATATATATTTTTTCCCTGTATATTTCATAGCATTCAAACTTCAAATCCAAAAGAAGATACTCATGGATGTGAAAACGTACCTTGAAAGCTGCAGAGTAACTACAAAAAAGTAGTGCCAACAAAAGCTTAGAAACGCAATAATTATGGAACTTCATTTCTAAAATGCTTCTTGCTAAGGCTAAGGAGTGCAAACAAATGAGAGGTTTGAGTGAACGAGTAGCTTCTTATATACATCCTTTGTATTTTGAATTATCGTTTTAACAATATCCTAAATTCAATGCTTTGAGGTAGTTCTTTTTTGCACGTTACATTAAAGGTCGTTTTCTTGCATAAATTCTGTTCTTCAGCTATATTTTCTGTTTCTTGCACAGTTGCTAACTGCATTTGTTCGTTTAAAAAATACATATCTGCCTCTATTTTACGCCATCGCATAATCAAATGTGGCTTATCCAGGATGATTTTTTAACAACCTCGGGGAACGATGAGACCTCAGTGATCTAACTAATATTTGTTCCAAAAGCATATCTGAAGTATCTACCACGGCCCTAAACTTCTTGAGGGTGCCCTTGTAAAAAAACCACTCCGTATAAAGAAAAACACAGGAACATGGCACATATTGCAGATGCATCCCATTTTCGACACAAGTGTACCTTTATTCGGATTTTGCGTGGTAATGCCACACATTTGGGAATTGGGAATAGAATCAGAAAAAATGAAACATAACTTCTGCATAAATCCTTAGTATATTTACTAATAAGAGGGATTTGCTGAACTTGTTCTATTCCAAGACATTTGAGCAAGCTATAATAAGAAAAACTTCAATCTCAATCCTTCTCTTGGATACCGTGCACCCTTATGTAAGTACATAGAGCAATGTGCCAACAATTAACGACACAATTAGCTACCGACAGCAACCATATATTTCTTTCTGGTACATGGTTCCTCTTGCAATGTCACTACATCTTTCATCTTCCCTAACAGCTCTTCAAGAACATTGACGCCTAAACTCTTATATTCGAGAGGTCTTTTATGGCGTTGTTGGTAAACAGCTTCGAAGCAACCTACAAAGATTCGACAAGAATAACTCACTAGGATCTCTTGGAGCTCATACTTGAATTTTTCCAGGTTTTGGTTAATAACTAGAGATCTGCCAGCATCACATTTCGCTGTTCGTTCTTCAAACACTACCTTCTCATAATCTGAAGACTCATCAGATGAACCAAGTCTTGCCATGGTATCAGAAGACTCCTTCTGAGAATCTTTCCTAGTTTTCTTCCCTTTCAATAGAATTGAAGGAGAAGAATTAGGTTCAGTTCTTGATTTAAGGAGGTAAACAAACCTCTTCTGGCCTTTCCCTCCTACAGCCATTGTATCAGACATCTTCTTCAGAAGATTTACTAGTTTGGATGCACCATATTCTGACATATAAAGAGGTCTTCCATAAAGCTTCTGATATTCTGCAGGAAGACATGATAGGGGTAGACAACCCCCAGACAACTCAAGCAACTTAACCAGTTGACCCTTCAAACCACTTACATCTCCAGGCTGCACAAACATCAAGTCATTCTGTTCACCCGAAGCAGGGTTTCTGGCTGAAACTTCATTCATCCCAGAAGGAAGGCTGTGTGATCTTATTGAACAGGGCTGAGAGATTGAGGTACCATTGTATTCAGATAAAGATTGTGACACCATTGAACAATCCCATGTATTGTCATAGTTTTGTGATCTCCCTCTGTATACAATTGCTTCTTCTTCAGTCTGATTATCAGAAATTTCATTTTTCTCGCATTTCCTTAGATGGCTGGAAGAACCTCCTGGAACTTCACAAGGTGGTCCTAAAGCCTTAACATGGGGTACAAAACCTTCCCCACGTGCCACGCTAGGCCAGTCCCACACAAACCTGCCTGCATTACTCAGAGCCGATGATACAAAAGTATTAGAGGGAATGGCAAGAATCACAGTGTATCCTCGCTGACCAAGAATGTGAAGTGCAGGAGCAAAGTCCACATCACCAGAAATCAACATAATTGTAGAAGGAGGTGGATTATCAAGAGCAAAAAGAAACATATCAACTAAGATTGCTTTGTCTGCTGCATCTTTCCTTCCATTGGGTACATCAACAAGTTTTACACCAGTTCTTTGGCAACCTTCTCTTAGACGCCGAGGAAATGCATTGAAATCTCCATATGCTGAGAACAATGTCACAGCTCCTTTAATAACAGGATGAACACGCAGTGCCATTCTAATATTTCCAGCAATATTGTCTGAACGCACATCACTAGGAACAGGGCAGTTCTCAATGTCCCACAAGATAGCCACAGGGCCATTAGATAAATCACAAACTTGTTGTGGAGGAGCTTGAGGAGAGCTCATGCAAGAATTCAGCATGTGTTTTCTCTCTTGTTCTGAGTCTGCAGTTACTACCATAGCTGATGAAATTAAATTAGCCATCTGTTCGCAACTCAAACTTTAAAGAATTCCTAACAAAGAAAATGTCAAGGAATCAATGTCTAGAATATTCTAACTGGTATTGAAACAAAAGACAGAAAAAGCTAGATATTTTATGGAAACTAAAACAATTTCGAATATTTAGAACAATTTAGAAGAAACATAAATGACCAAGTATGGCAGGGCAGTACAAAATGAATGCAAGATATTGTATTCTAGGCTTTCCAGCAGGATAAACAAAGTATCATGTAAGTGGCTTCGAAGATTCTACCTTATGCACAACAATGACAATACACAATACGGAACACGAGCAATACTAGGTTACATACAAAAATCCACAACTTATCAGAACCATACTATAACTAGAAAATTATAGTTTTACCAAACACATTAAAACCACAGATATCTCGAAAGGTCGAGACTTGAGTTACATTTTCCATGTGGCAACACATAAACTTTTATACAAAAGGGCAGGCAACATTAAAAACTTGAAAGATGCAAACTTTTTCCTTTAAAGTCCACTTCTGTATATAATGTTAACTGAAATTTCACAACCCAAATGTTCTTTCAAATAAAGAAAATGGTCTGTTGACATGTTAAACCCCCACTATTATTATCTCTTTTGTTTAAAGAATGGACAAAGTCTAATTGCAATCAAACAATTGAGTTCAGGAATGAGTAAATCACTGAATCAGCTACCACATAATAACATAAACTAAGATTAAAAAAAAGAAACACAATTTGTTAAATAATCTGAATTAGAATCCTTTTTTTCTGGATTTCCATTAGATCGATTTGCTAGACATAAAGTAATACTCCGGAGTAAATCCATTTAATAAAGAAAACATTATCTTGAGAACCAAACAGTAAGGAAAGTGAATAAGAAACAATAAGGTAATAAAAATGAAACCTTTATTGAGGGGTGATGTATCTAACAGAGAAGGAATTCACAATTCACAGATCGAAAAAACAAGAGTTCTTTGCTTCTGATAACTCATAATACAACCTAAAGAAGAAAAGCAGAGGTTTTTTATTGGTGGTGGACCGACTAGGGTGAATACAAACTTCAGAATAAAGAAAATAATATTAACTAAGAACAACACTGGTATGAAATTAGCGGAGCTGCTTTCGCTTTGAATGTAAATATATGCTATAACGCTATTAGTAAAAATGCAGCCACGGGGATAAAAAGTCGGTGAAGGAAAAGAGTGCGTTGATACCGTCATATGTCGCTTTATAATTTGTCTTTATTAAGCATATGAGGGAAAAGCTGGTTTGGGACAAAACCTCGATTTAAGGAAAAAAGTATTGGCGTGTGCTTCACCGTGACAGCGTCGATTGACATCATTTAGTCGGCGTGATGCTTATAATTCTATATAGCTTTTAGAATATTGAGTTAGGGAGTGATTTAGTTAAAATATATGCCGGATTATCACAAATCGATTTGTGGAACATCGATTTAAGCTATTTTAGAAGATAGGTGGTGAAAAGAGCAGCAAATATATTTTTTGTTACATCTGCGTTCTGATATATTATTATAAATCATAAGTAATATGGCCTCTACGGATCGTATTCATATTGATGCGTGCCGACTGCCATACGTTTGAAGATTTACTGGCGTGGTTTTTATCGTTTAACTTGATTTGGTTTAATAGTCATTATGAAAAAACCTTGTAGGACAAGATTTCTCTTTAGATATGCTTGGAGTAATTGTGGCATTAAAACCTTACCAAAAAAACTCAATGGGAAAAAGCAGTGAAGGGAAAAAAAGTATAATAAATATCGTATCTCCCCGATGAGATCATCATTATATCATTGTACATCCTTATTATATCACGATGAGATCATTGGTATAGATTATTCAACTAGAATATCCAAATAACGGCTACGGCGTTTGTCAATGCATGATTAATACTGTCGTATCGGTTGTATGATATACGTTAGAATTGATAACTGATACGAGTTTATGTCTTCGGGCCGAATCTTGAATTATCTCTTATGAATCTCGGTTAGTGAGATTAAACATTTCTATAAATGTCCAAATATGATATGAGTTTATACTTACATGCATAATTGTCATGTATATATCTTTACAAAGTATTTAATTCGAAATCTAGATTGTAGACATCTTGTCGACAATTGAGAACTCTGAGGAGTACAAATTTATAATTACATGCTCAATTGGCTTGTATATACTTTATAAGGTATTTGATTCCAAATCGATTATAACGTCTTGTTGCTGTAGAAGCTGCAGAGTTGTTGTGTTATTCATGATAACTTGAGTGGTTGATAACTCTTAAGAGTCTACATAAAGAATATGTCGGATCTTCGGTAGTATCATGATTATTTATGTCTGATAATGATAAATAAATCAAATCATCAATAAATGTAAAACTCTCGATATCAACTTACTATTAATAATTCGTATCTCATGCAACTTAATAAGAAGTAAGCAAATATATCATCTGATCACATAAAATATAATATAATTAGAGCTAAAAGCATTAGCATGCATTATCTTATCAGTAAAACATATACATGCGATGTTGAATAAAATGATTATGCAAATAAATGTCTAATAATGGGTTAGAACTTGCAATCCATGCGGATGACTTTAAATATTCCAAATATTTTCATATTAACTTCAGCGAGTTAAGTTCAGGAATATAGATATGTGCTTAAATGCATCATAAATCGCCTACGTGTTTTCATGTATTTAGGTGCATGCTATATTATAATTCATACACACGCCAAATCGAGAATTATCTTTTGTTGCTACCAAACATTTATAATTTTATACCACTACATCGAAAGGTGTATGTGTCACCTTATAACATTTAGTGCTTGAGGGGCACAAATATTATATGACAAATCTTATGTCGTTTATTCTCACTTGGTACCCCAGACATAATCTTTAGTCTCGTCTTCATTAGACTTGAGTCTAAATTTCTCACTTATATAGTGCGTTTAAATTTAGACTCGCTAGTATATCTTTTACTTAGTATCGTATTTCATTAGATTTCAGAGTCATTCCCCATTATATAGTGAGTTTTGTTTACTTCTTGATTGCGTCTTTTCTCTTTGGCCATTCATAAATATACACATCTACTCACTTAAGGAGATAGATTTAAATCCTCATATTGCTTCATGATATAGAGCTCTTCATTGTATGCAATATTTATTGTCGACAATCCTTTAATTTTGGTTCCACCATGTTCATGATAACTGAGATCTCATTATATTCATGAATTTTGTTATGTAAATGTCTTCTAGACATTAATTATAGATTTAGCTTATTCATGAGATATACTATTCATACACCTCTTCTAGATGTGACATTCTTCTAGGCTTAAATCTTCAATGTTATATCTTCGATGGTGGGCTATATCATTTACAACGATTGCCCCGGGGAACCTCACTTTTTTAGTGTTTACAAGCGTATAAGACTTCGTTGCTTTCTTGAGGTCGAGAAATATGTTTGGTAATGAACTTCTAGTTCATATCATCCATATTCATATTTATCTTGAACTTCAGTTCATATTTATTCATTTTTAGGATCATCTAATATAGGGATATTTCAATTCAAGATAGTCTATTTTCGGTTGTCTACTATTCTCCCACACTTTTCAATGTTGGTATTGATATATTACAATGAAAAATTACTTGATAAGGTAATTTTGATTTTTGTATTTTCAAGTATATAGATGTACGTGCCTTACGGGTATAATCATTTAAAAAAAAAATCATCATTTGTGCATAGTACTCAAATATATGATGCCATGCTTGGAGGGTAAAATATGTGGTTTCGGCCAAAACCAACTATATCGGGGAGTTTTATAATAATTTGGCATAAAAATGCGAGCAAGTGTTGCTACGTAGTGTAACATTTCCAATGATCGGTGGGGTATTGCATGTAATTCAACGTCTTGCATGATAGTCGGCAGGAGTTTATACTATGAAGCTCACAAAAATTCTTCAAAGTTAATAGTTTATTGACTGTGATGAGTCTCAATTAAATATTGATTATTAACATGTGCTTAGCCACGAAATGGTCTAACGGTTATGCCAAATAATAAAATTTCATAATTCTCAAACTTCGGTTGATAAAAGTGTATTTGGTGCATCTTAAATACATATTTTTGAGGAGGCTCACGTCGTTATCTCTTCTAGAGCATTCGGTCAATTTTGCCTTTGCCTAATATTGTAATAACCTTCCGACTTGCTGTGTTATTAGATAAAAAAATATTTCTCTTTAAAATTGTATGAGTTGTTTATATCTGCGAAGACATATTCTCTTTTATCCATGTTATTGGTGGCGGTCTATTGAAAAATGAAATCATACACGAGGCGAGTTACGGGGAAGATAGGTGTGTCGCGAGGATTGTAAAATACCAAATCTTTCCTTAGCGAGAACTGGCCAGACATGCTTATGTCAGCAATACCAATATGATTAGGAAATTCATTGTTCCTTCGGAAATAATATGTTGGCTCTTCGGAGCATTACAAGGTAATTTTTTACACTCTGCATGTGTGATAGCATTCGACACTGCAGTTTGCTCCAGTAAGAAGATTTCTTCTCTTTAAAGTGGTATGTGTTGTGCCTATATACTCGAGACAATTTACTATCTCATATGGTTACATCTTTCGAGACAATATCGTTTGTAAAAGTCTTACAGGCAGAGAAATCGGTAATAATCAAATTCATAAAGCTTAATTCATGTAATTGAATGTATTTTCAATTATATGAGTTTTAGAGGGGCTCATAAGTAAATTCATCAGAATTATTTCTTTTAATTAATTATTTGCTAAATCACTAATTTCTCCAAGCAGTGCGTAGAAATGGTTTATTTTCTTCTTTATTATAAATTCAATTTGATTAATTGCGAGAAAAGTTTGCCGTTCCACGATAATCTTTCACACTAATCAACTCAATCAAATCATACATAATTCATGCTTAGACTAGGAGATAGTAACACTACAAATGGGAGCATGCAATAACTTAGAATCTTAAAATAAGTTTGTTTTGAGTATGTAGTAGTTCTCCACAAGCATTAGATTAACACATTACCATTAACAGTAAATAATCGAGTAGACACTGTATTCTCAAAATAAACATGCAAAATTATGGATGCTAATCTTCCATGTCAGTTTAAAGCATTATCGCTCGCTTTTAATAAATATCCTAATTAATCAAACCGATTCCTTACATCAAACGACAAAAAGTACTCATGATTCAACAAGATCACTATATATATTCCAAATTAATAACTACTATAAAATTTCATACCTTTAATTTGAAGGAGATGAGACGTTTACTCCGTTGGCCAGTCGTCGTCTTGATAACGTGTTATGAATATATTAAGAATAATGTAAATAGGCAGGAGAGAATAACAAATAAGGAGAAGAATATATTTTTATTGATTTTTTTGTTGTGTTGTATCTCTGTCTGATAGTATGTATTTATAGAACTTACGATATAATATACCCAAAAATTATTGATGTGTTATATGATATTATCAATAATTTATAAAAAAAATATCATCAATGCTAATCGGTAATTATCCGCTAGAATTCATAAAAAAATAAAATATAATTTAGCTTAATTATTGACCACAAGAATTACCTATCTCCTTTATAACTTTTATATGCATTTAATGTTTTAAAAATTTGCTCAATATGTTATGTATATAATTGAACAAGTAAAAAATGTATGCAAACGCCCGGTGGGACTCAGACACAATCCGCCTGATTAGAAGTCAGACGCCTTATCCATTAGGCCACGGGCGCTTGATGTTTCTTCGCATTTAATCGAAGTTGACCCACGTTAAACATACAGTGTTAAAAGGAGCTATGAAATTACTATTTTAACCCCCCTATTTGTAAGTGTAGTGTTTGGAAATTCAGCTCTCTTTGGTGAATCCATTTAACACTGCACATTTACAGGTTGAGATGGAAATTCAGCTCTCTTTGGTGAATCCATCACCATGAGGTTGATTTTTTCTCAGATGACAGAATAAATATCGACAGTTGTCATGTAGTCATGATACAAGTAAAATTATTCTGTGTATTTCTAGATTTGCTGTTTCATTATAGCCTTGTTCCTGTCACATTTCTGTCCTACTAGTTGAGAACAAAATCTGCAGTACTACATCCTGAAGATGCCATATTTTGTGCTTTCTGGCATACGATTTGTAGAAGCTGATAGGCAAAACGCCAACACTTTCCTTGTATCTGCTGGATCAATAATGCCATCATCCCAAAGTCGAGCTGTTGAATAAAACGCAGTCCCTTCTCTATCATATGCCTCCACAACTTCTGCACTGAATTTTTCCTCCTCTTCTTTCGTCCACTGAAAAATTTGCAAACTCAGGTCAAGACTTTTGCAATATCAAGACATGAGACTAGTTGAGTGACAAGTATATTTTACCTGAATTCCACCTGTTTTCTTGTTGGCCTTCTCTATCTGTGTGAGAACTCCCGCAGCCTGAAGAATTAATTTCCGACATATGCAACTAAACATTAGAGAAGACTAGAATTCTGTGTTTCCTTGAACGAACGGCAAAATATGTCAAACAGCCACAAGTATGCAGCTGTTTTCCAAAGAATGAGAACCTACCTGAGTGCCTCCCATCACAGATATTCTAGCATTTGGCCAGAAGAACATGAAATTAGGACTATATGCTCGTCCACACATCGCATAATTTCCAGCACCAAAGCTACCTCCAATCACAATCGTAATCTTTGGTACCTGCTTGGCGGATGACATAATAACAATAATTGAAGAGAGTGCACAGGAAGTTGGATAGAACACTATGGAAGTTATTATGAAGTATCAGGCACAGAAGATACACAGTATAAATCTTCTAATAAAATTCCAAACAAAATTTGAAGAATAAATATAGGTGGTGCTTTCTTATGAGCTGCAAGAGAGTGAAAGGAAAAAGTAAAGGACAGTCTTGACCTTCGCACATGAAACTGCCATCACCATTTTAGCACCAGATTTGGCTATTCCATTTGCTTCGGATTTTGATCCAACCTAACATATGGAAAAGAAAATTAACAAACAGTGTTTTAGCAGGGAGTCAGTTGAGAGTGATGGATTAATTAATCATATAATTCTACTTTATTTCAAATCTCTCATATGCATCATGTCTTTTATGTATAAATAGATCATCAATTACTCAGCCAGTCTCTCATATATAATTTCAAATTACACCTCCACAAAAGACCTCTAAATTTGATCAACCTGACTCCCTGACTTGCATATAACTTTTACAACAGTTTGAAGAATTTTATAAATAAGGATAACTACCATATCACATACCATAAATCCTGTGATATTCTGTAGGAAGATTAAAGGAATATGGCGCTGAGCACACAGTTCAATGAAGTGGGCCCCTTTCACAGCAGATTCATTCAGTAGCACACCGTTGTTTCCAATTATCCCTACAGGTTGCCCATGAATTCTTGCAAAGCCAGTGACGAGGGTCTGCAAGACAATACACCACAGTTCAGATAGTAAAAGAACACCGGCTAGAAGGAGATAATCTCAACTGCTAAGGGCTTGGAAGAATGTTAGGGCCTCACAGTGCCATACAGTTTCTTGAACTCATCGAATTCACTCCCATCAACTAGGCGAGCGATAACTGATCGTATGTCAAAGGATTGTTTGAAGTCTGTTGGAGCAATTGCTCGAAGTTCATGTACATCATATAAGGGCTCTTTGTAATCAGCACTAACATGTTGTTGTGTGTTTAAAATTCCAGACATGTGCAAGTTCTTAACAATATTTCTTCCTATGGAAAGTGCATGCAGTTCATCTGCATTGAACAAATAAAACATCATTTGGCATGAATGCCATATTCAGAAATGTGACGACCGATACTTCCTATTCGCCTAGGTTGGCATTATGTGATCAATATCAATAACATGATGGTTAAGGAGACCAACAAATTGAAATGCAACCAATAAACCACTTGCCTTGGGCGAAGTAATCAGAAACACCAGATGTTTTACAATGCACAGCAGCACCTCCTAAGTCTTCTGGAGACACTTCCTCCCCTGTGGCAGCCTATGTAATACTCATTCAGTCTACAAACAATAGAGACAAATATAGACAGCAAAAAAAGACATATCTACTTACAGCTTTAAAAATTAGGACCTAACCTTGACAAGAGGAGGACCGGCAAGAAATATGGTACCATTGCCTTTTACCATTACACTTTGATCAGCCATTGCGGGAATATAAGCACCTCCGGCAGTACAAGAACCTAGTACCAATGCAATTTGTGGAATACCTTGAGAAGACATGACAGCTTCATTGTAAAATATTCTACCGAAATGTTCCTTGTCAGGGAAAACCTGAGACTGCTTAGGGAGAAATGCTCCTCCACTGTCAACAAGATAGAGGCAGGGAAGGCTGCAGTGTGCAGCAATTTCCTGAGCACGGAGGTGTTTCTTGACAGTTATGGGATAATAAGTGCCACCCTTGACAGTTGGATCATTGGCCACAAACATGCAGAGCCTTCCATGGACGGGCCCTATTCCAGTTACGATACCGCCGGAAAGTAATGATTCATCATGCCCTGCCAGCTAATATCACTAGAAAATGAATTTAGGAAGTAAGAATTAAGGAATGCGGATAGGGATAAACAAGCTGAGAAAGTTCGAGAAACGAAGCAGCAGGATCCATGAGTCGATAAATTCTGTCTCTGGGCATTAGCTTATTCCTCCTCTTATTCCTCTCAACCGCCTCCGGGCTTCCGCCACCCATCACCTAAAAACCTCACTTGTCAGTTCAAAATCAGAGCTAATACGACCAATTCACTCAATAATATTGGAATTGCACCTTGCGTGTCAGTGATTGAAGCTTGCCTAAAAGACCATCCATAGCATCCGAGTTTCTAGCAAATGAATCGGAGCTCCGCTCGACCGTGTCCGCTATTATAGCCGATGAGCATAACCCTCGATTCCGCGTAATTAATCTCTTCATCATCTTTTGTTAATTGCACAATGTTTTTGGAATGTAATGGAGTGGGAGTTGCGTGCCCCCCTTTCTAGCTTGCCTGTAATGCCAATCCTAAACTATTTTTAGTGCCTCTAGCTGCTTAAACTATTTTTAGTGTCTCTTTAATACGGTTTTTAACACAAAATATTGATACCTATGTCATTTGGGATTTAGGTGAGGATAAATTAGTAATTTCATGTAATAATTAGAGGCATTATTAGTAATTGAGGATAAATTGTGTCTATTACAAGGAAACATCACTAGAGGAGATCATATCTTAGATATATAAGCAGTATGTAGGTTTTATATACATAATACTAGCTAGAAACATTAACAGAGGTCATATATCTAGCTACAAAGGAGATTTATTTTGCAAGCATGGAGTCAGCTGGTGATTATTTGGTGGTTTCTGCCGGAAAGCCACAGCATCGGTAGCCCTCACCTTCGTCGTCACGCTATGCTATGCCTGTCTTTTATTGATCTTATCATATAGACTCTTCAACAAATATGATCCTCCTGTTAGCTACAACCCCAAACAAATAGAGATTGCTGGATCCCAAAGCTAACCACCATCTTATAGCTTGCTTGGAGAGTTGGGAAGGGGAGGGGGGTTGGATCTTCAAGTTTGAAAGGTTATAAAGTCTTAAACTTGGGGAATTTTCGCACATTGTCATATGCATTACAAAAACAATAAGAGCATGTTGTGTTTTTCTTGTTTATGCAAAATATATGTATTTTGCTTCCATTTTCAACCCCTCGGAAAACATAAAAGAACTAAATTACAATATATTAAATCATTAATTTAATGCTGATCAAATCTAAAAATAGAGTTAGGAATGGAATCCGGAAATCCGTGACGGAGCAAATTGCTCACTCAAGCTCGGATGAGCCAAGCCTTGAAGCTCGGATCGTGTTATTATGCTAAGCCTCGTGTGACCACGAAGAGCCCATGATTTCTTAGCTCGGGCTCTGCTCAGGAGCAACTCTACTCTATTCAGAAGTCATCAATTGACAAGTGAATGGAGTAATTGTTAGCAGACGTCTAACCATCCAAGTGGTGTAAGTAATAATCGCCATATGATTGAAGCTTGGATAAAAAGAGCAACCATAGCATCGGAGTTTCTAGCAAATGAATCGAGGTCCATATAATCGAAGATGATTGCGTATAATAATGTTAATGGAGGGACTTTCTTGTATTTATTTCAAACAAATGGACCAACTCATTTTTATTATTATTATTATCTCAACTTTTTTAACATCGAATTAAAAACACTAGTTCCTTCTCACTTCTAAAATCACTATCCCTCTTTTTACATATTGGGATTGTTGTGGTCAAGTAAAACCAACATGAATACATAGTGTTAACTGTTAAGCTCAAGCTCCTCTCCAAGCGTTTTTCCCTCCTGATGGCATCTTCAAACAAACCAAATACATCACTCATCATTACTCGTAGCATATCACTACTTTTTTAATACTTGACTCGGTTCTTCTGAATCCTTATAGTTGCTTTGAATTTACCTAGAATCAGATCTATTATGTCTCAGCTATGCTAATATGTATATCAACTTCAAATCCTTAAGAATCTCCAATACTAAAAGGCATAAGTACCTCATTTTTTTATTCTTGCCTGCAGTAATCGTGGAAATATAAATGAGAAACTTCATTTCATGGCACCATTGTTTTATATTATAATGATGGAGATACATTTTAATACCACTAATAAGTTTACCTGTTTTTTCTGCAATTCTTGATTAATTTCTTTCAGATTTGCCACTTCTGTTTCTAGTTCCAAGGTATAGGCCTGATAGAACCACATTAAATTCATTAACAAGTCCATTGACTAGCATATCTAAAACTGAAATATAATACCCTTAAATTACATAATGCTGTGAAGATAAAAAATCTCAACAAACAATAAGAAACGATAAAGCCTTGTTAATGCGGTCGTAAAGTTCACCTGTTTCCGTGCTCTTGATCTAGCAGTAGATTCTCTATTTTTTATCATACTTTTACGCCTTCTCTCTACCACTTACTCTAAACTGCTATTTGACCTTCTTCCTCTAACACCCTCACCAACAGTGTACAAAGGAACCATTGGTGGAATATCCAACTTTCTTTTTGCAATGACAGTAGATGATATATGATTTTCCGGAGATATAGCAACACCTGATGCAGGCAGATTGCACAAACTGGCTAAACCAGATGCTCCATCTAGAATAACACTATGTTGAACTAACGTAGAATTCAATGAAGAATTTGACATTGCGATTCCTGGAACCTTTGTTTGATGACTAGTGATCTGATAATTGTTGGAATTTGACATTACAATTCCTGGAACCTTTGTTTGAGGACTAGAGATCTGATAATTATTATTCAATACTGGCACACCAGAGGAGAATGGCATACTCACTTCATTGGAAAATAGAGATTGGTGTTGCGACTCAACTTCATTGTGCTGCTCCTGTCGAGAAATCTCCGTGCCACCCAAATTCAGAATAATATTATTAGATGAATTAGGCACTGGATTACCATTCTTCAAAAACTGTTTACCAAGTACATTCTGATCTAGGCCAGGTTGAAATCTTGTACTCAAGCCAGAGCTATTACCATATGGCTAGAGCACCATAGGGCTAGTCTTTGGCAACCCCAGCTCTCAGTAGGAACTCCTCCAGTGTCATCTCGCCCAAAGTGTTTTGTCTTGGACCGAGGCTTGACCCTCCAAGTTCAGCAGTATCTCCATCATTTGAGCCAGCGGTACTTTATTTAAACATGTCTCTCCATACGTCATCTACTGTTTTCTGACTGAGAGTCCGAGGCAATGTTAAAGAACCCTGCCTTTGTAAATTTCCACTTGGAGCAATACCATTTCCTGCTCCAGCAGAAGTTGCAAAGGCTTGGTTCTCTTCCAGGGTCCAAATATTCTTTAATAGATCCTCTATATTCAAGGAACCATAGTCCTTACCAAGCCCACTAAATGTGCTCATCAAATGTCAAGGAGTATATAGAAGACTGCCTAGCCAACAGGGCATTCCCGGTAGTCGTCATCTTCCCACTGCTGCCCTCTAGCGGTTGAATGTCCCCAAAATTGACAAAAGATCCCATATCTAACAATGCTGAAATTCGAGAACTGATAGAAAGTAGTCTAATGGTTAGCATTAAATTGGAATAAATCTGATTGATCAGCAAGTATGAATGTACAAGCAATATTATTAGAAAGAAAAAAGGAAAAAAAAGTTTTCTCCACTAGTTACAACTTTCTTCTCTTTTAACAATAGGTAGTTTAACAACACAACGAAATCACATAATAATACGAACGAATCCACATGCAAAGCAATCATGTTTAACCATATTAATCAAAACGAAAAAATACCATAATCTTGGTTACATGTAAGAGCAATAAAACAGACACGATAGGTTAGAACACATATTTAATAATGATATAGTTGGTACCAAATCCAACACAAGAAGTACAAACGGCGATCGCATGTAGATCCTACCCTAAATAGTAACTGTCTACACTACAAAAGTATCTGCCTTCTTGTTTTCAACCACATACTTTTCATTCACAACTCTCAGCAGATCAACAAGAGAAATGCAGGGGGGGCTATGTATGTATGTTTAGTATCAAATTAATTAGTATCTCTAAATTTGTAGATCAGAGGATAATTAAATTACTGATACTTTATCTATGGACCAGCCCAAACTACTCAAGAAGAAGATGATGATTGTTCTTAAGGAGGTACATTGAAATGTGCTAAGGGATTAATAGTACATCTCGGATCTTGATCATTATCTTAAGGAGAGGTCCATTGAAATGTACTAAGTGACAGCCATTGCTTAATTTCATGATTTAATTAACGGCTCAAATATCCGCTTCTATGAACGACAACGACATTCTTCTATTCCAATCGCCAATCATACTGTAATCAACTTGGGCTGTTAATAATTGATCCTAAACGAGCTTCTATAAACACTAAACAAATAGATGAGCATGACTTCAAAGAATGTATTGACTTAAGAAGGTCATGACAAAGTATTGTGTTAACTAAGCATTACTTCATTTATGTTATTACTGCTTTAATTTTCAAATAGTGTAATCATTCAATCGACTAATTCTTTCATTGTTTCAGACAATCTACTAACAACCAATTCTGATTTAATTCCTCTCAAGGATATGATGAAAATTCAAAGACCCACAACAACTTCTACCTCTTGACTCTTTGAGCAACCCGTTGTCTGTTCCAAATGCCTACGATGAAGCTGTTCTGAAGCGCTTTTTGATAAATGTCAAACATTAGACCTCTACATTTTGCTAATCTGTCAAACATTGACCAGATTTTGCTAACCTGCAGCAGCTTCTACCTCTTGACTCTTCACAAATTTGTATTTTTGGATACATTTTGCTAATCTGTTCAAGTAGCTTGTTTTTTTAAATCAACCTAGTACCTAAGCACTATCCTGGCTCAAACCGCTGACTCCAAGTATCCGCCCTGCTCTATTTCCACCTGGCCTCGATCCAATTTTTTTGGACCGAAAATAAGCGTCCGGTCCCGAATTACCCCAAGTAATATTACCTGATAGTCAGCATCCTTCCTAAAACCAGTAATCGAACCCAGTCCTAACAGCACTACTTGGAATAGTAGAAATTAAAAAATTAAATTTGAAAAGTAACAATGTAATGATTATAATGTCTCAATCTCCCGACAACGACACCAAAAAAATTGAATAAAATACCACAAGTTTCACTTTTTTGACTCTTTAATAAGAATGATATAATCAGTCATACAATAAAGGAGTAAATACATATGTATAATTCTTGCATAACTTTTGATAAAGTGATAACAATTTAATAAATATGATGGTGAAATGCAAGAACCATAATGGATAATTGATTCACATAATTTGAAATAATTACAATTAAATAACATTAATAATCGACATCATTATTCAAGTTTTTCTTTCACCATAATATCATAGAAGTAATTAATAATAAAAATAATTTTCATTTTGTACTTGTTTTTGTAATGAAATATTGTTAGTTATATATAGACATGCACAAGTACATGATATTATTTTTAAAATTAGTAATGATTTGTGATCATCATTAAGGGTTATAAAATTCCATTAACATCTATTCAACTAAGCAATATTTTTTAAATATATTATAATGTACAAACTAGGTATGTCAAAAAATGATTTTTTTTTTTGCAAATTCAAAAGATATTCTAAAAAAATGTAAACACCGTGAACAGTATACTCCACTTCCCAAAGATACATACCTTAAGTGCTAACTCAAGCGATGACTCGATCCCGAAGCCGCAAATTTCTGTGAAACGAAGAGAATTAAAATGTATCAATTAATCGGTGCCCATATTCTGACTTACTTCGCCAAGCCCACATTAATCAAAGTGAACGCTCGCCATAAATTATGCCGACATCACGAGATATGTGTCATCCATCCTCGTAAGAACTATCAAGTGATGACTCATCAATCATTATATAAAACCTCACAATCAGCAGCTAAATAAAAAATATTGAGGTATACTTGGTAGCCTCAATTTCAAAAGTCAATTTCATCCTTTCTCCCCTTCTTTTCTTCATCCTCCTCCTATTATCACGCACATGTCTCCTCTGAAAAATGACATATTGAAACAAGACCAACAAACACAACACCACCGTAAATCTCACATTCCATTACCACTACACAAAGCAAAATCATGGTCTCCTGATATCCATCGTGAAAAGGCATGGCTCATGCGTAAAGAAACCCACCTTAAGCGCAATCACTGTAAAAGCAAAAACCTAATTGATTCTGACTTGGACGAACTAAAAGCATGCTTTGAGTTGGGATTTGCCTTTGACTCGTCATCTAAATTGGACCAGAAACTTACTCAAACTTTTCCTGCTCTTGAATTTTATTGTGATGTATTAAACAATAATAAATTTCCTAAAAGTATTTCCAGGTCTACCTCTTTACCAGCTTTTATAAATAATGATTTATCTCCTAGTAGCCCTAACTCCATTATTGAACCAGGTAAGATCTTCCACTTCTTTGTTTATTTTCATCATTTCTCAATCTTTAGTTTTTTAAATGAACACATGCAAATACTCTATTTTTTAAAAGCTTCCGAGAAGTAATTTAGTTTAAAATTCAGGTGATGACCCGGAGATGGTGAAGATGAGGCTAAGACATTGGACACAAGTGGTGGCATGCTCGTTGCGTATATCTTCACCAAAGTAGGGTTGTTGATCATATACCAATAAAATTAAAAATGAAGATTGTATGTGTCTCTTATTTGATGTTGAACGGATTATATATGTAACAATGTGGTTTGCCTTGTTCTTGATTTGAATCAAGTGAACCGTTGAATTCGATCTAGTTTATGAAATTATATTTGTATATACATATTTTGTATTACTAGTAATCCATGTTTATTATTAATGTGCTATAAAAAAACTCTTAGGACATGTAGTACGTTATAGATTTCTTTATTTTAGGGAGTTTAAAAATAAAAAATTCAAATAGCATATTCTTCATATAATCTTCAATAATTCAAATTAGATATGGTGTTGTTGTGATCCTTCATATATGAGGTTTCCATTTTATATGTTGTGTTGTTTTTCTATACTATGCACAAATTTCTTTATTACTAGCTAGGGATTAAACGAAGCCTTATAATTGATGTATTTATCCATTATTTTTAGAATTTTCTATACAATTTTTAAATGAAAACCTCATATATGATGATTTGTTGAAGATACACTAACCTTAACATAACATTTTGAAACCTTAACGAAATCAAATTTTAGACACTCTATTATTTTAATGATATATAGACAAGAAACACGTCATTTTAAAATCTTACCAAAATAAAGTGTTAGACATTATTATTTTCATGATATAGTAATATAAATTATTAAAGTCGAATCACCTAAATGAACATTTTGTTATCCAACAAAAAATTAAATTGAAATAGTGTTTTTCAAGTTCCAACTTGTTGGTGTTTGTTTTTCTTAACAATCCTCAAACGAAAACACTTTCACATTATTTTTACCATGATATAATAGAGATTTTGCAATGTACATCATACTACAAAATAGTTAACAATATGATTCGCCCTAACACAAAAGGTTTAAAATTTCTTTAGACAGTCAAATTTTATTAATTATTTTTAATTAAATTTAATTTATTTGGATTAATTAAAATAATTAAATAAAGACCAATCGTACAATTACATGTGTCAATTAGGGTTTCGATCGAGTCTCTAACTAAAATCGCACACGTGTAAATTAAGGGTTGCCGATATTTTAGCCACCTGAAATTAATTACTAGGGTAAAATTAGGGTTTATTATTAAATTAAACCTAATTTTATATCTCGTGTGATGATGTGACATTAAAATATTATTCCCTAAATTTAATTGGATTTAAAATCTGATTAAAATAGATTTTCGACATACGGACTCAAAATAGCTGCCCGATAAAAAGGGAAGCGAATTAGGCACAGTGCAACTGGGAAGGGCTACGATACTGTGTAGTGTGTAGTTTTATTTACAAATCCAACTGTGAATGGACCCAATTGCAAATTACTCTGGGCCTGAGACACAATTTGCAAATTTCGTTGGGCTTGGGAGGACAAATTGCAAATTTAGTAACTCACTCATTAGTCTCATATTCAGTAACTCTCATTAGCCAATTTTTCGCCCCTAACGACCGCCTCCGTCAATCCACCACAATGATACCTCCTCCATCTTCCAGCGAAGCTAAAAAATGGGAAAAGAAGCAAAAAAAAAAAAAAACTTATACAATCAAAATTGTTTGGTGAGAACAAAAAAGGTACATTTTAATTATGAATTTAGATTTTGTACTAAGTTGACTTTAATTTTAGAATTGTTGACATTTTAATTATGAATTTATATTTTCATTTATTATTATAAAATAGTTTACTTTGTGATTTTGATATATAGTTGGAAAGCAAAGTATATTGATTTCTATAATTATGTCCGGCTATGCATGCATTGTCAGAATAATTCATTTACTAGTTTTAGTTAAATGAGATTACTCAAACTATGTTCAATAATAGTAATTGTAAATTACTAAATAGGAACTGTATGGGTGCAATATTATTAGGGTTATGTCATTGCTAGATCTCATGCATAATCAAGTATAATAATAATGATGACTAATTATTATACAACCTGCTATTATCCGAGCTCAGAGGTCACACATACAACGACGTTAAGTTTATTTCATGAATGAAATTAAATCGTGATTGCTAAATTGAGAGTTGATTGAAATCAACGAGATACTCAATCGAGAGTTTTACACTTAATAGTGTAAAATATAAATGTGACGACAAATTAATTAACTTGTTAGATTAATTAATGGTTTGACTAATGGAGCTCATTAGTGACTCCTTGTTAGTTACCAAAGCAATTAATTAGTTAACGTTTTAACGAGTTGGTTTGTTAGTTAATCCAGTCGTTATTCGGTTAAAGAGGAGTATGCTCTATATAGTGAGAAAAAAAAAGATGAAACCTAATCATCTTCCCTCCCCTCTTTTTCCATAGCCAAAATCAAGTCGTGGTTTTAGCTTGATTTTGTTGTCCAATTGCTCACAAGATTCTTAGCAAAAATCCAATCGCCGATTCAACCGCCTTGTGGGACTAACCGGAGATATCAACCTTTTGTGATGCAATCGTTAGGGAGTTCAATCTGAGGCTTCGTGAGAGAAAAGTTGGTGATATCCGCTACGTTGTAAGTACTTGTTTTCATACGTATTTACATATACATATTTTATTGTAATTCGATTATATACATTTAAACGATTCTGGATGCATTTGTTTATGGTTTTTATATACAAGTTGCATAGATTTTCCAACAATATGCATTCACCAATTTTGTGATTTTGATTATACATTCTTATTCTAAAATTAGAGTTTGTTCTCGCTGATATTATGCATTTTATTTTCATTTGAATATGTATATTATGATTATGAAATTTAGATTTTGTACTGTTGACTTTACTCTTACAATTGTTGATATTTTAATTATGGATTTATATTTTCATTTCTTATTCTCAGAAATTAGGCTTACTTTGTGATTTTGATATATGCATTCACCAATTTTTTGATTTTGATTATGCATTCTTATTCCTCGAAAATTAGAGTTTGGTCTAGTTGATATTAGTGTATTTTATTTGTGAGTTTTACTTAATGTGCTAATATTTTGTGAATTCGATGTATCAAGAAACAAGAAGTTATTTTGTTAATTATGTGACTTCTAGCACAAAATACACATGAATATATATATTATGAAATCTAGAGATTTCAGATGTAAATTCACAAAAGTTGCATTTGTTTTGAGTATAGGTAATCAAATTTAGGTTTAGTTTTGGAATAATATGTTTAAAGTATAAAAAAATATCAATAGTTTTGTGCATTTTCAATATTTATAACTAAACTTGAGTGTTTTTTCTTGATATTATGTCTAAAGTACCATATAAGTAAAATTCAATAGATTTGCACGTAACTACAAAACTATATCAATATATTTGTGTAAAAGTACAAAATATGTCATTAGTTGATAAGAATGATAGTAATATAAATTATATTGAATAAACTCATGAAATATATGGACAAACTAGCTCCATATTTATAGGTACAATATGAAATACTTATGGTAATAATATTAACTTGATACTCAAGTTATTACTAAAACTAATATGGTAATAATAATAATTAATTCTAATAATATCGTATTCAACACCCACTTCTCAAGTTTGGCTGCGACGCAAATCGGTGGAATGCCCAACTTGGCAAGCGTATATTCAAACCGCGGTCGTCCTGCTGGTTTAGGTGAACAAATCGCCAGTTCGAACTCGAGTCGATACGAGACGCAGATATAGTCCCATCAAGCAACGCAGATCCCGTGACAAAATGACAATCCACTTCATATGTTTCGAAGGCCAACACCTGATTCTAAATAAAATGCAACGCCGACTAGCTATCACAAGATACCGCATAGGCTTATCACCCACGACACTCAAATCGCCAACAAACCTTTCAACCATTTAGCCTACACGCCACTCCAAATAAAGCTCGACATCCGTCAGATTTGCGGAAAGAGATAATCGATCCTCGCTTCTTCGACTTCCATTTAAATAGGGCTAAGAACCAAGATAGACAATCCACCCTCAGAATCGATCGTCTCGTTCGGTGATTACGCCGCCTAATCTCGAAATACCCATCCCGACAAATGCATCACAGCTTCCCGCCCAAAGAATACACCCCCGCCTGACCCTTTTCGAGATATCGAATTAGCCTCGCAAGGCCGCCGCCTTCATCGATCTTCATTCGGTGCCCAAAACCGAGACAAAACATGCACCGAAAACACAACTGGGTCGAGTAGCCAAATACAACAAATAAGCCTACCAGCGCCTCGATATTTACCACCATCGGCCGTGGCGGGCTCAGAGTAGCACCGAAGCCCATCTTCTGGGATCTTCATAAAACTTCTTCATCGCCATTTATCATTCTCTCAAACTCATGATATACCTGATAGAATTGCCATGTGTTTGCAAATAATAAGTTTAACGGCAGATATACATCGCCGACCATCAACGAGTCGGAAATAAGTGGACTAAAACCAGAAAAATCAAAATACCAAAACATTGAATAAACTATATTGAATAAGAATGATAGAAAGAATATAAATTATATCAATAAACTCAGCGAAATATATCAAGTAAACTAGCTCCATATTTATAGGCACAATATCAGCCAGTTATGGTAATAATAGTAACTTAAGATTGTTATTACTAAAACTAATATAGACAATAATAATTAATACCATTCCTATTCAACATTAGTTTTGTGTACAAAAAATGTCATTGCCTTTTGTACTACGACAAAAATACTATGTCATTAGATTTGTGAAAAGTATAAAAATATGTCATTAGTTTTGTATACATACAAAAATATATGATAGAATTTGTATAAAGAATAATGAGCAAGTTATTACTAATATTGTACATGAATTGTAGTATAAATTGGCATATATAAACACATCTCAATTACCATCCTAATTAGGCACACTAATGCAACATCTTCCATTCTGAGTATCAAAAGAATGCAAATCAGGTGAAAAAGTAGGCACACGAAGACGAAAATTGATGTTCGATACATCCACGAAGACATCAGCAAGATGCAAACTGAAAAGTGAACTACTATACAACACTATCAAATATTAATCCAACAATCAATATCATTGATAACTAACAAGAAGCAAACAGTAAAGAACACACAAAGGTAAACCCGCCTGGATAAACCCACGCTTACAGCCTCTCGCCTACGGTACTTTTCACTAATGATCCACATTTCATGACGCTCTAACTAACCTTCACTATAGAATTAAGTCTAGGATCCACCTATTACTTTTCTCCACGATCGACGCTCACCAAGTGTTCGATTCAAATACAAAACGAGCCCCGAGGATTGTCGAATAAGGTGTTGTAACAACCGACATTGGCCAAGCATCAGAAAGAATTCTTCTAAACACAAAACACGATCTACACTAAAACAAAACAGTTTTTATTCTTCAATTTGCGGCAATGCTATTTTTATTAATTTGTCTTCAATAATTGCTTCTTCAATTTAACACCCATATATAGTGTAGAACTCCTAGGATTTTCGGTCTGTCTTCTGGAAGGATATTCGATGAAGATCCGCCGCTTTCCATAAGTGAAATGAGTCCTACCAAAACTCCAACACTTGCCTTTTGCTAGACTACTTGACTATCAAGCAATTTCCTTTCGGATTCTTGGATAGAAAGAAACAGACTTCACACGGAATTAACAAGGCCCAATAAGCAAGTGACACAACCGAGCCCTTCATCGTTTTAACACTTGATCGAATAAAGTCCATATGTTCCATACGTGACACGCCATCCAACAAATAAACCTGGCCATGTAGTACTCTATCCAATCACACACTAACACAAATCCAATGTATTGCCTAAATACACATTATAGATGTATAGAATTTGGTGTCCACTTGTTGCAAACCACCAGATCTTGTATGATGCTTCCATGATACATCAAGGAAGAACAAAAATGACACGATCTTCGTTGGTTTTTTGGATGACTTGGCATAACGGACAAAGAATGCTTGTGTTAAGCCTCCTATTCTGTTACCTCGCTTCGTCGCCTGGGAGCATACCTATCAAATAACATTAAAGAAGAACAAAACAAAAGCTTATTGTCTTATCAAATCATAATCCTCCAAGAGCAAGCAACAACTTTATCACAGCAAATTCTTATGAGAAATGATTTAAAGTAAGCCCTTAGATGTCTTGGAACCTCATCGGACATGTTTTTGTAGGATGAGTCAGGCAGCGCACACTCGGAATTCCTCATCATAGTTGCCGTTCCCACAAATAAGGAGTTCAGATTGCTCATGCTGATTGCGATCCGCCTTGAGATTTTGGCGGAATCACATAAAGATCTTACCCACCACCCTTCTCGATCCACCGACTGTGCTGATCTCGTATATCATAGCTACACTCAGGCTATATAACCTAGTAGGTTGCAATATAACATATAAACTCGGGATTAGGTTCATTCGCTTTGGTGGAGGTTGTCGCCCATGTTGGTTCCTCGTTTTGTTCCAACTCCGATTGTTCCGAGGAATGTTTCGGATAGAATTGGAATTTGAGTTATGCCCTAACTTTAAAATTTTTACCGTTCTCGAATTCTAATTGCTTGTATGTGATTCTTGTTAGTGTTGTTGTTTGAAACAACAAGCACTCTATGTTTCGGTCTTCTGCTTCCTTGCTTCCTCCTCATACGGTTAAGCGGTGATCAAACATTCTAAGGAAAATTCCTTGTCTTATAAGCTGAGAACATTCTTAAAAAAAATTCCAAGAAGTGGGTAATTTATCTAATACAAAGAATTTGAAATTGTCATATCTTCCGAGATAATCTCATGTGCAATTTTCAAGTTCATGAGGATTGAGCCTACGTACTTATTATCCACTATTTGATACTCTTCAGCGACTAATGCCTTATTTTTTTTATTCCAAATTGGGGATTATATTTCTTTTGGTAACGCCCTATATTTCTTCGCCGACTTATTCGAATTATAATAGTCATAGAAATTATCTGGCAAACCATTAAGAATAAAGTTCTTACAGAGAAAGTCCTTTTCAGTCCATGAATCCAATTCCTTTTGTTTCTTTTCAACTTCAGGTTGTTTGTCCTTGTCTGTTGACGATTCAGCGACATCCGGCTTCACAGTATCGAGGACAACAACAACCTTCTTCACCGTTAAATAAAATAGAATCTTTGTTTCCAACGCTTAAAGTGCACTCCCTCAAAACGAAACGGCTTGTTAATATCATTAGAACTAGAACCAGAAAAATCAACGTAGCAACATAGCGTAACGAGTTTCTTAAAATTGTTGTCTCTAAAATATAAATTGGAGATAGAAAATTTAGCCGAGTCGGACAATGTCGCCTCTTTTAAGATGCTTTCAGTGGATCCGCCTCGAAGTGTGCACGAGGCCTAGCAACTATGTCACCCCCTGTGGATAAACAACCTATATGAGTTGACAAAATATTGTTTGTCAAGCTTCTTTCTCGATTCATTATTGTTGGTATGAGCCAACTTATAGTAAGAAAGTTGGCCACCAAAGCAAGATGGCAAAGTAAATAATTAATTCTCCATTCAAATAACTGCTTTCGTGAATATTCATTACATCATTATACCATTCAATTTCAAAAAACGCTTCAAGACAATTAGTAGAAATAAAGAAGCAATCTTAGGAAATCATGTATTATTTTTAAAATTCACAAGAAGTTCCAACAATTTCAAATTATTATTTTAATAGAAACACACATTAAAACACATGGGGTCAAAACTGATATAGTCAACCATGAATATTCAATTGAATATAGAAAAATGGAATTAAAATTAAACCATTAGAATGAGATGAATTCTATATGTTAATATAACTGGAAATAAAAAGAGGATTATATAGAAGAAAACCCTCGAAAAACAAAGAAGAAGATGGGTGGTGGTGAGGAAAGGTCGCCGAGTAGAAAGCCGAAGAATAAATAATGGAAGAAGTAATACTTCGGACAAAGTGGATGAATCATGATGTAGGCGTAAACGCCGAGGCGGAGGAGATAATGATCGCTTTTATTTTGTGTTTAAATATGTAATTAATTGTAGCGTGGTCCTTCAATTTTATAAAATTATGAATTGATCCTCGCATAGCTTGTACGTATCGTAAACCTTTGCACAACACCTAAACTTTTACGGCAAATCAAGTTGAATTTGCACAAGAAAGCCTGCACTTTTTGTCGTGGTCTCCAAACAAAGAAATATTAATATTATTTTAATATTAAATATTTGACGGTCCAGATCTTGCCTCAAAATAAACGATTAAGATCGTAATTCATGTGATCGTGGATCAACCAATCAGAAGAAGGCCCGAAAGCGTATAAATAACTCATCCCTCATAACAGAAATTTCACAACATTCACCACCAAAAAAATACTACAAAAAGCTCCTGAGAGAATTTAGCATAAGAACAACTCATAAGGTATTTCTTCATAGAAAATCTTTGAAGATTGTTGCTTTCTTAGGTGAAAAACACCACAAAACATATAAATCTTCAACTATTCCACCACTTTAGGTGGTGGAGGAGGCAAAAACACTCAGATCTTCATCCTCCAAACCAAAATATGCTCTCAAAGCCAAGAACGGAGGCAAAAACACTGAAATCTTCAACCTATAAACCAAAACAGGTGCCTAAATTGAAGAACGGAGAAAGAACACAAAAATTCTTCATCTCCATCACCAAAATAGGCGCCTAAAACAAGGCACAAGGTTGAATTAATTGCACAAACGCACAATTTCAAGATTAAAATAAAATCGGGATGAGAATCGACTATTCATCTCATAAATCAAATAAAACTATAGATTAAGCTTCAAAAAGCCTCCAGAGTAAATCATAGCGTAATATGTTGCATGACCCCTATCTCCTGGCTAAGAAACACGGAGTAAGCCGCTAAAGGACCCTCCTTTGACAAAGAATAAAGCATATCTACACAGATAGCACTGAGATCAAGAGAAAGCCGCTTATGCACCGAACTTAGTCTAGCCGCATGTAATCAAGCCGCTAGCACCCTAGCCAGACATAGCCAAATCAAGTCTAAGTCCCACAACTCAAGTCTAAAGACCAAGATCAAGTCTGCATAACCATATGAATATACGCCGCTATGGTTTCCTGGCTAGACCATATCCAAGTCAACGACCAAGTCTCGATACTAAGTATTCTATCCACCGATTACATTGTCCGCATCTCTATCCGTCTCACATCCAAATCGAGGCACAAATCAGTCCAGCTTAAGATCATATAATGATCCAAGCACAAATTCAAGTCCAGCTCAGGATCACATAAACAAATTCAGCTTCATTCCAGGCGCCTAAATCAAGACTTAAGTCCAACCAAGTCCAAACTAAATCTAAGCCCTCCAAAGATCTCCGCTAAATGGCAATCCGTTTAGAGAACAATATATTAATAGTCGAACCTCAATCGATTTGATAAATTATTTTTACACCTAGAAGAATTTTCCCAAAGAATTTTTATTATATTGGTACGAGTACATTATAAATAATAATTAAAATCTGTCTACGCGTTACAACTTCTTAAATCCATGTACATATTGGTCCGAAACAAGTTAACAAAGTAACTCGTATACATATATCAAAATCAAATTATTAGTATATTAAATTTAATGAATTCCTAAATCCATGTCAAAACCCGAATCGTTATAATAATACTATTCAAAAACAAGAAATGAATGTTGTGAAATTACTATTTTACCCCTACCTAACAAGTTTCATGTTTGTTAAGAAATAAAGTAATTCTTTTCTCCATGTTAGTTAGTAAACAAGCGAATGAAAAATTCAGTTAGTTCCATAACAAAGTAATTCGGCTTGTTACAAAACAAGCATGGCTCAAATTAAGAGCTATGAAACAAGCATGGCTTGAATTCGCTTTGTTACGAAACAAGTATCAAGGGTATCGCTTGTTCGACAACAACCACATTTCGAATTTTGCTAGTTTGCAATAATAATTTCATAATATTTTAAGCAAAGTGAAAAACGCTTCATTTTCTTACAAACATGAGAGAGTAATTGCTCATTAATTAATTCATTATCTAATCTATTTTCATGTAATTAATTATTTGATTCATTGTTTAATGCATTCGCTCATTATTTAATTCATTCGCTCATTATTTAATTATTTAATTTATTGTTTAATCTATCTGCTCATTATTTAATTTATGTAATTCATTCGCTCATTATTTAATTTATGTAATCTATCTGCTTCATTATTTAACTCATTTTTATGTAATTACTCATAAACATGAGAGTAATTCGCTCATTACTTAATAGTGAATCATGTCGTCATGCACGTGAATCATGTCTCGCTTCAGGTTAACTTAGTAAGCGTTAACTTATTGGTGAATTTGCATTAATGTAAAAAATAGTAAACATTTACTATAATTATCGGATAGAAAAATAAATAAACGCATCAGAACATGTAAAAACATCATTTATCATATCCGAAAAATACAATTGAAACTAATCATTCCCGGTTATCCTTCCGGGTTGTTTTGGTCTTGGATTCTGGTGGCATTGTAACTCGATAGCTATGCTACCATAGCCGAGGGGCAGAGGAAATCGCTTCGGCCGGAAGGCCGCGCCAAGTGATCGCCCCTACCATCGATTTCATCGGATTCGATGCACACCGGCAACCTCCTCGTCTCCGGCAAGTTGACATAATGCCCCACTCAGCTTGCATGTACGGACGATGTGTCTCCGTAGCGCCAGATATCGAGGAGCTGCTGTCATATTTGAAATCCGTAATGAAACGCAAGAAAATAATATGTTAGTATATGATAATAAACAATATAATATATGTGATGAAAATACACTTTAACAACATCATACCGCCGCGAGGCCGAGAACACGATCTACGCATCGGCACAGAATTTATATATGTGGGGACCCATCATGTAGGGTTGAACATGGTGAAATTGCACTAAATCTGTAATCCGAATCTCCAGACACTTTCTTGAATATTCGCACATTACCTACAAGTCAAGTCCCTCTCTAAGCCCAACGGGCTGGGCTGATCAAATAACCTCCCGAACCTGTCAGTAATCCTTTCTCCGGCATATACGCTCATTGACATTCAAGAAGCGCATAACCGTGATATGACATGGTGGGGATGGGAGGAGATGGGCCCATAGGTGTCCACACGATCCGGTTAAGATAAATGGGAACAATTTAAGTATTTTTCCATACAATGTTATACAAAGCAAATATATATTTTTCATACATGTCTCAATGTCATCCGATCCAATCTTTCCTATAGCAGCCAGCCTCGGCCGTGGTCAAGCAGGCTGGTGGTGTCGTCACCCATCGCGCCTCTTGGTTGGCCTGGCAGCCACGTGGTACCTCCGGGTCGGCTGAACAACGGGAAGTACTCATAGATCCAACACTGCAATACAAAAACAATAATGAGATTAGTTTTCTTCAAATATAAACATGAATAATTGAGTTTAATAAATACATGACTTAGTACCTCAAGTAGAGTTATACACCCAGCCAGTTGCCTTGATTCACCTCGACGCCTTTCCTAGGCGCGTGTAAAGGTACGCGAGGGTACCGGCACCCCAAGCATATTCGCCGACTCTATCGACATGCTCCAACGAAGTCTAAGTATCAGACCGGAGTGTTCGTCCTGCATTTATCGACAAAACAATGTCGTTCCCAAAGAATAATAATGTGTAGCACGAGCCTTACTATTAGGGTCCACTACGCCCCGTATGCCAAATTTTGATGCTCTTCAATAGCAGCACACTCCTATCAAGCTTCTCGTCTAAACACGACTTATCAAGTATGGCACCCAAGATCAGATGGCCCGCCCGCACAGATCTAATTACAATAATGGGGATTCCTTAAGATAGCGTACACATCAAGCAGAGTACTGTACATCATTTCCAAAAGGCATATGGAAGGAGTTCATTTCGGATGCCACCGCCACAAAGCCGGCTACCAAGGCCGAGTTTGGTGTCTGAAATGTTATTTCCGGGACATGATCGATCCCGCCGCAGCGACAAGTATCCACCTAATGCCATTAGCGGGCAAGACCAACCGTTGTTGCTCTATCCCTTGTTTGAAATCCAAGTACGACGCTCGCCTGGGCCGGATCTTTCCCACACGCCGCTAAATGAATCTTTGGAAGCCCATCGTAACTTCCGGATTTCGGGGCCCCTGTGCACGGGCTCATTAGTATACCGGGCCTATAGTTTGGCAAACCTATGTTTTGACGTCTTCCTCGCGGGCCGACGCCGGGACGGGTTGTTGTACCGGGTATGCTTCCTCGCACGCAGGGAAACGATGGACTGGCCGCTGAACTACAGATGTTTCTTCGCACGCGTTTCCATTTATTAGAATCGGGTTGCTCGACCGGGTATAATTCTGCATTGCCAAAGGATTAACTGGGTTGTTGAATCGGGTCTTCCACCGGCTGACTTTGCCTCAATCCGACTCCGCAATACTCCTCGCCTCCCGAACATTCCGACATTAGTCGCCGTCTACGACGGGCCATCTTTAATATCTTACTCATACTTCATGGCATAGTTGGGCACAATTCATATAGAAATAAATTCTCAAGAGAATATAAACAAATGGTTAAATTTTTACTACTTGTTTATTGAATTGTTAATTGCTTTGATGAACACAAAATTTGAGTTGAAAGCTTCCACAACAAATCTCACGAAATTTATTGAAGCCGATGTGTCAAATGGCAGAATTGGGTTGTATTTAAGACGGTACAATTCGGCTCGCTTACCATCAAAACCATGAAAATTCAGTCGCTTACCATCAAAACCGTGCAAGTAGGCTATAAAAACCGGGCGGTATGTGTTGTCACATCGCGCCGTTAGCGCGTTGTCAACCGCGTCAAGTTGTTGTGCAACAACCCAATTCTTTCCATGGTTGTCAGGCAACAACCGGTTCTTTCTATGGTTGTTGTGCAACAACCGACTATTTCTATGGGTTGTTGTGCAACAACCGAATTATTTCTATGAAGCTGTTGACAAACAACCCAATTCTTTCCATGGTTACCGGTAAACAACCGAATTCTTTCATGGTTGTTTAATCATGAATATTTTATTTAGTTGTTAGTTGAACCACGCAATAATTTGGTACTTTATTGCATCGATTTACCAAAATTGAACGTATTAATACAAAAATTTATTATAATTTCATAATCTTGATGCATTTTCATATTCTTTGATGCACAATTTATCATAATTTCATATATTCTCGATAATTTCATATTAAATAATTATCGATTTGCAATAATACCGTAAAAAATTCGATTGGGATTGATATTTATATTAATGAGACTTGCTCGCAAGGCTATGGCCACATCTAGCCTTGGCCACACAAAGGTCATTAACACTAGGCTCGGCTCGTTGTGTGTCAACCGAAGTTCTTTCCACGGTCAAGGCAAACAAGCTTAATTATTCACTGCTTATTTTACAAAACAAGTTTAAATTATCCATTCAACGCTATTAATGGACAACCGAATTATTTTCTATACGAAACCATTAAATCTAACATTATATTTAGTTGTTAGTTCAAATAGTGCCATGGAATTCAATTTGGTATATTGCATTTATTTTATAATCATGTTGACACGTATTCAAATCAAGTGAAGCTATTTTCTTACTGTTAATTAATCTATTCTTATGTAATTAATTATTTAATGCATTTTATGAATTAATTATATAATTTATTTTTATGTAATTAATTATTTAATGCATTTTATGTAATTAGTTATTTATTCATTCAATGTATAGTATTTAATTCATTCTTATGTAATATATTTAATTCATTCTTATGTAATAAAATATTTAATATTTGTTATGTAATTAATTATTTAAGTCATTCTTATGTAATTAATTTATTTCATTTCACTTCAGACAGATGCATAAACAAACAAGCTAATACAATGCTCATATCAAACAAACACATAAAATTCGCTTGATCCGTAATAAGCATAAATATATCTGCTATATACAAAACAAACAAATAATTGTACGCTGCTTAGCAAACAAGCGATTCGCTTGTTTTTATACAAGCAATGGTCGAATCACAAGTTGTTGTGTTTTACATCCGGTTAATTCGCTATATGTTTATAAACACCTATTATGTTCGGCGATGTGTATAGCGGCAAAATACTATTTCACCTTGCCGAAAATATCATCGCTTTGGTGTGTGTATAGTTTCAGTCAATGCATTTAAGTCATATTTGTTTTATAAGAATGAGATAAGGTTAGTTTTGTCATTTCGCCCTTGTTTTCTCTAATCTTCGTTTCTTTATTTTCTTGATTCATTCTCATTGATTGAATCCCTAAATTTCATTTAAAATCGTGTTTAATTAATTCCTATAAGATGAGTAACCAAAGATTATCCAGAATGGAAGATTCAACAATTTCAGTTAGATCTTCAATCAATAATCACATCAATTTTGATGCAAATAATAATAATAATAGTTATAAGAGAAAATGTACAAATCTTCTTCCAATATTCGTGGGGTTAGTAGTGATAGCTGAATTAATGTTTTTGGGTAGACTTGATTTGGTGAAAAATGCAGATTTGGTTAATTCGTTTTACCAATTTACGACGTCGTCTTTGTCTTATAAAATGCTTGCTTATAGTGGTGAAGATGAGCTTGAAAGCTGTGAAGCTTGGTTAGAGAAGGAAGATTCGGTTCAATATTTCAGGGATTTTAGGGAAAACCCAATATTCATTAGTGGTGAAGAAGAGGTTCGTTTCTACTTTCATGTGTTTTTTTACTCACTTCATCTAAAGATTGAATTTTGATTGTTGGTTTTTTATTTTTTGAACTAAAGTTAGTATTTGTATGTATGTGGTATTGTATTTTGTGGAATATTTATGTTAAATGCTAGTATTTTGATGTACTTCACTATTAACATAATTATATATGTTAATGAAAGCTACAAAATTGGTTAATGAGTGAATTGTTTACATGCGAGGGAGAAGAATCAGAACATTGAAGTGCATTATTTATCTTTTCCTTATGTGATCATTTCTCTGTTGCAGAGCTTTGTTATACGAAAAAAGAAACGATCTTTAGTCTAGAAACTAATAGCTGTAGTAGAAAGTTAGAAACTGAAGAGGACTTATCCAAAATGTTATGTATTTTCTTTGAGTGGTTCTTCAGATTTTAAGTCTTGTATGTTTGAAAGAGCTGTGGAAGAAAAATAAATTCACAAGTGAAGGCTGATGCTAGGACAAATTGCTATGTATAATAATCAATGGCTGGTGTATGTCTAATGATTAGAAATTTTGAAAAAAAACTGAGTTTTAAAGTAAGTGTGTTATTTCCTTTTGGACGGTACTTAGGATTTCAAGACTTGTGACGTGGGTTGCAAGTTTAAAGATGGTTCCAGTGAGAAGGTTGATGCTGCATTTGCAACTCATGGTGGTGTGTTTTCTGTGCTTCGATCGATGGAGTCTTCTAAGTATTATCCTGAGATCAACATTAGTACAGCAAGACGGTGGGTAAGCACCTTGGTATATGCCTCATAGCAAAACCAAAATGCCATGTACTTGTTCATTTGTATTTGTACAGCCTCCTTCTAAAACAAAACAATCTTCTCTTTTTTCATCTTTACCTTATTTTCTAAGTTATCTTTCATGCTAACATTCTTAGACCTTAACTGAGACCTCAAACTATGCTTCTCTGGTTGCTAGCCTCCCTTAGATTCACATATTATATTGAAGGACAGAGCTCCCTGTAGACAAAATCATGCCCATTGTATGCTAGCTGCCAATTTAGCAGTTTCAGTTGGTTTTGCTTCATATACCATGTAGAATTGTAATAATTTGCTTAATCATACTTAATATTAAAACTTCAAAACCTGCTCATAGAATGATATGCATACCCTTCATGATTCCACTCTCTGAAACATGTGGTCGCCATTATTCCACAGGAATTAATTTATGTTAAATGTTAAATTCATTCAGGAACGGATACAATATTGTTATGACAACTAGTCTCTCTTCAGATGTTCCTGTTGGTTATTTTTCTTGGGCTGAGTATGATATTATGGCTCCTGTCCAACCTAAAACCGAGAAAGCATTGGCAGCAGCCTTCATTTCTAATTGTCAAGCTCTGAACTTTCGCTTACAAGCTCTTAAAGCCCTTGAGAGGGCTGAAGTTAAGATTGATTCTTATGGGAGCTGTCATCGTAATCGTGGCGGTAAAGGTGTGTACTTAGATAACGTACTCCATTGAAAATATTGACTTCTCTTGATATTGCATTACGCCTTGGAAGAAGCAACCGTTCGTGGTATGCTTCCAGGATTATTGATGTTAAAAAAAAACCTTATATTGAATTCTTAGATCACACTTGAGCATAAGCCTTTTCTTATGAAAAAACTGAATGATGTGTGATTTTGACATTGTTATATTTCTTTATACCATATGTAGTGGTTAGACACTCATTTGTACTTGTGGAGTCATGGGGTGAAGGGTTTGGTGTTGTGGTTAGACACTCATCTGTAGTCTCGGGTTCAAACCTCCTGCTAGGTTTTTGAAAAAAGAAAAAAAATAGTAGAGGAGTTCCTTGCTTCAAATTGCCAAATGTTTTTCATTCTCAGAAGTGAATTATTGGACAGTGGTTGCAGATATTTGAATACCCATTAGCTGATTGAAACTGCTGCAAGAGCTTTTAAAATATACTTCCTCCGTCTCAGTTTGATTGATCATCTAGCAAAATCTTCTTGTTTCATTAAATTGTTTGTTTACTTTATACTTATTGTATTGGAGTTAAAAAAAGTCTCTTTTGTCTTCTAATATTCTTATGTTCATTGGTTAATATTTTTCTCTCTCATTAAAAATAGTAAAACCAAATATTATCTTAATAAAGTACTTTTGAGTTATGATTAATTAAACTGAGATGAAGGGAGTAGTGCTTACTCATTTGTTGTCTTAGTGAATTATTTTTGTTTGCCTGGCGATTTATTCTCTGATTATGGTAGATCTATAGCCCCTTCTCAAATGTAATTCTTACATTCCGTTGTTACAGTGGACAAAGTTGAAACACTGAAGCGGTATAAGTTCAGCTTTGCTTTTGAAAATTCGAATGAAGATGATTATGTCACTGAGAAGTTCTTCCAGTCTCTTGTAGCTGGTACTGTATCTATTTATCTTCAAGTCAGGGCTTATTATTTTTCCTAGTGGTCGTTCCTTTTATTTTGTCTATTCCTATTCTTGTTAGTTTTTCTTTGTTTAAGTTCAAGCACATTTAGTACATGATATATTATGCACTCATGTGTCCCTACGGCATTAAATGCTTTAGCATTTCAAACTATGAATAGTCTGCATATAATCCTTGAAAAAGGTGACAACGCATTTGAAACAAAGTAGATACCAATATCATCTAGGTTAGATGGATCATTAAGATTTATAGTGTACATTTGAAAATTCTTATACAAAAATTATGATCAAATAGGATATATACAGCTGAAAACCTAATGATAAGCACTGCCAATTGGAAAATGTTTGACGCTTGTGATTCTGTTCTCTTTCCAAAATTTCTGATCTATGTGTCTATGACAATCTCGACATCTATTTTTGTAATTACATGTACTATGAGACAATGCATACTAAGTAGATGTTTTTTAAGAGAAGGCCTGGCTAGCAGTCCTCGGCTTAGCATTGAACAACGTTTTTCTATTGCATCTGTTGTTAATTATTTGAAGTGTGTAGGATCTGTTCCCGTGGTTGTAGGCGCTCCAAATATCCAAGATTTTGCTCCTGCACCTGGTTCACTCTTACATATAAAGGAGCTAAGAGAGGCTAATGAAGTTTCCAAAACCATGAAGTACCTGGCTGAGAATCCTAGTGCATACAATAAAACTTTGAGGTAACTAAATTGATTGTTGTCTTCAATGGAAACCATACATTTTCACATGTCTGACTTGAATTTTTTAGGGTCTGCTTAGTTAAAGGAACTTGCCCCTTCCCTAAAAGTCAAAACTGATCCATATAAAAATAAAGAATCTGTGTAATGCTAAATTGAAAAACATTGCTGATAGCTCCAAAAAAATACTCGAAAGGGAAAAAAATATTTTTTAAAGATAGGTATAAAAGTTTTTTGAATCTAAGCAGAGCCTCATGTTTGATTTGCAACAGATATTATATGCAAGTAAAAAAATTAGTTTTTTAATATGCATGGTAGTTCCAGCAGTCTAGCTCTGATTTGATCTTTGTTATTTAGATGGAAATATGAAGGCCCTTCTGATTCTTTCAAAGCCCTCATTGATATGTCTGCCGTTCACTCATCTTGCCGATTGTGCATTTTTCTGGCAACAAAGATCCGACAAAAAGAAGAGGAGAATCCAAATTTAAAAAAACGACCTTGCATGTGTACTAGAGGCTCTCAAACTGTCTACCATTTATATGTCAGGGAAAGAGGGAGATTCGAGATGACATCCATTTTCTTGAGGTAATGCTGTCTCCTGTGTTATTTCTGTATTTTCTTGAGGTAATGCTGTCTCCTGTGTTATTTCAGTATGTACTAACCTTGGCCCAAAAAGATTGTCAAGGTTTAATGAAATTTAATATATATAACTTGTCAATCTTTTGGGATGAGGGAGTATAATTTTAATTCCGTATGCTGATAATTATGAATGTCAAACAATAAAGCTGGCCCAAAGGTCCTTATAAGCATTGAGTAATTCATTGGTACTGTTTCTTTTTTATGAACTTGGTAAACGTAATGTGCAGAATCCTCGATGTTGTTTGTACCCTCTGAAGTCTGTATGATCTTATTTTAAATTTTTAAACGTGAACAACAATTTCTCATTACAGGTCGGATAACTTGACCGTGGAGGCTTTGGAAGCAGCTGTTTTGTTGAAGTTTAAATCTCTGAATCATGTACCTGTTTGGAAAGATGAACGCCCCAAGTCAATAAGAAGCGATGAACTCAAGCTTTACAGAATATATCCACTTAGCATGACGCAACGGCAAGCGTTGTATACTTTCAAATTTAAAGGAAATACTGAGTTCGAGAATCACATAAAGGAAAACCATTGTAGTAAATTCGAGGTGATTTTTGTATAGTAAATGCAGATTCTCTTGATGTTCTGCAAGCAGAGGCTCGGTTGGTTGTAGTTTTTTGTGCTCTCTGCACTCATTGTAACCAAAATTTTACCTTTGTCTTGATAGATCAGAGTTCTCATTTTCATTATATATCTTGTACATATTATACCTGTTTTTTTAAGGGTTGAGAAATAGTCAATTCATTTTTCAATTAATTCATAAATATTTTTGACAAATTAAATCATTTATATGATTTGATTTTTTAAGTGACATAAAAAGAAATCAGAAGAGACAATAAACCTATGAGCCTCATGTGTTGAATTATAGGGTGCATGTGAGGCGGCTACAAGAGTCGGTTTTGCCCTTGCCCTTCTTAAAGGCCATTGCACTTCACACATATCAAGCCCTCAAGAATATCCATTCAAGCATTTTCAATTCGAGCATCGATTTGTAATATTTTATAAATTGTATTTGAAATAATAACATCAGTTAAGTATCATCCATTCAAGACTTTCAATTTGAGTTTCAGATTTGTAATATTCTTATAAGTTATATTTAAAATAATATCATCGTTAAATATCAAAAGTATCAAAAAAAAAAAAAAAACAGTGCAACTTCATTTAACATTCATATATTTTCTCATTTACTTGATCATACTTGCCAGGTATATTAGGATCAAGTTATTAACTTTCAATGATTTCGTAATTTAATTGGAACAAATATTAGTCGTTATATATACCGTAAGAGCAATAGTATATACCGTTGTCCAAATCTATCTATATACCTTATAAAAGTGTGATAATATAATTGGAAGAAACTTTTGTAATGCCTAAATTGATCCTCTCAAATGCAATTAATTATAACACATCTAATGATTATTAAATTTCAATAATTAAATAACAATGAGAGCTAAACTCACTAAACATAAAATATCTTTTGAAGAAGTTACATTTGATGTTTTACATCACTCTTAATATTCATTAAATCATTTTTAATGAATTCCTCAATCCATAATTTATATCCATAACTTATTTTATATTATAATTATTTTTAATAAAAGTGTGAAACGTCATACTAACATCCCTTCAAGGTCCTTGTCCTAGATATCTTGGAGGAGTTCATCGCTGGATGTGCCTCGGGGAATAGCTCAACTAAAGAATTAGAGTGCTAAGTACCAAAGAACCTCGCTGCAAGTAAAAGGTGGGTTCGACTCTCATAATCATTTTTGTGTAGAAAAGGAAGACATTTATTTTTAGGTTTTTGAATACTTAAACATCGTTTGTTTCATTCAATGATTACATATTTATATAATTAAAATTTGATTGGGTAAAGATTTATTTTTCGATCTTCTAATTTGTAATAATATTAAATATCATTTATATGTCCCCTCTTACATTGTTAAAAAAAATTTCAATATATTTATGATGAAACATGACTTATTGTCTCATAGCTAAAAGAAAGTTATACATTGTAAGAATAATAACAATATTTAAAAATTAATATACGAGTTGTTAAATAAATAATTTTAGGAACTAATATGATTTGAGTGAAATAACATTATTAGAGGCAATTTAAGTATTTTTTATAGTGAAATATAAGGACGTGAATATATCTAAGAAAAATAAAATAAATATGAAGTCTAATATAATATCTCTTATGAGCTATCACTAGATATAAAATATCTCTTGCTATATCTTGATGTTACATGACTCTTAATGTTATATTATATCATTTTAAATGGATTCTTTAACCAATAATTTATATCTATAACTTATATTATATTATAATAATTTTTAATGTGCAGACAAAGAAAGCCATTTCTTTTTATTTTTTTTGAATACCTAAATAGCTTTGGTTTCGTTCAACGTGATTGCATATTTTTATAACTAAATTTGTTTAAAATATTAATTTGATTAAAAAGATTTATTGGCAACCATATTTATGTTTGGCTTTGAGAATTTGTAAGGTTATTAAATTTCATTTATATGTCTACTCTTATATAGTTAGAGAAAATTTTAATATTTTTTATAACGAAAGATACTACTTAATTGATCACAACTAAAAGAAAGTTGTATATTGCAGTAATAATATTTAAAAATTAAAATAAAATATGAGTTATCAAATCAACACTTTTAGGAACTAATATACTCTAAGTGATACAACAAAATTAAAGGTAATTTCGAGTATTTTTTTAGTGAAATATATTACCTACCTATATTTATGGAAAAATAAAAAAAGAAAAATAATAAGTGAAATATAATAATATATTAGTTTATTTTCTTATGAGGTATATTTTTTTAATTCAATAATATAAAAAATATCACAAAGATGTATATGAAAGTTTTATGTCACATAAGTATTTAATGAAAAATTAAACTCATTAAGTTCAAAGTAAATGAAAGTCTAGGTTACTTTATTATTTAAGGAAAATTAAAAAATTATTCATAGAATTTAATTAGGACTATTTACATTCCTTTGACACAAACAATTCTCAAATATTTTTTATTTTGATAGATTGAATTTACTTTATTTATGATGCAATAAACTCTTAAGCTTCATCACTCTTGAACACAATCTACAAGACAATTGACAAGAATCTTGGTAAGTACTTATATACTCCCTCCGTCCCAATTTACTTGATCATGGAGGTAAAAAGTACTTTATTAAGAGCTTAATTAATATTACATATATCCTAAAAAGGTACTTTATCAAAAATACTTTAATTAATCATGAAAATAAAGTACTTTATTAAGGAATAAAAAGTGGAAAGATCAAAATAAAGTTGCATTGAATTCTATATGATCAATTAAAAGGGCAATGAGAGATTTTGCTATACTGACGTTAAATTAGATGGATGGAGTATTATTCTTTTCAATATATTTTATTTTACACGGTACAAAATAAATTTTAATTATTTTTACTTTGATAGATTGAGTTTATTTTATTTTAGGAGGAATAAACAAGAAGCTAGTTGTACACAATTTCAAATATAATTGATAAGAATCTTGATAAGTACTTACATTTCTTCTTAATATATTCAATTATTGTTTTATATTTTACATAAATCTTGTGCAATTTGACTTGTACATCCTAATGAATATATATTAGTTTTATGATTTTTGAAAAACATTTATTATGTATTTATTAGTTGTTTTTTATTTTAGTAGATTATATTTTTTTTAAGGATAAAATCAGTTCCTAAACTTTTTTTCTCTTGTAATTGATTCTCCAAACAATTAGTAAGAATCTTCGTACGTATATTTTTCATTTTCAAATTTACCAATTATAATGTATTTTATTTTTGCTTATATTTTATGCACTATTTTATGCTAACTAATGTATGATTAATGTTATTATCATATCATATATGTTTTAAAATTAAAAAAACTATTAAAATGATCTCAATGATTATTTAACTTTAATTTTGATGACTCTGTTTAGCTTGAAAAAACGTTCTTTATAGAATAAAATGAAAGAATTACATGAATAAATGAAAGATCCCTAAACAACTTGCGAATAAAACTTAACAAATTAAATAACTTCACATGCCAAATCGAAAACTCTTCAAAATCTTTCATCTGCTCCATCTAAACTACAAAATAGACAAAATTGAGCTACTAATCCGTAACTTTTGACATTCTTTCACCATCTATTCATATCATCTACTTTAAGGACCATTGTCATGAATTAAAAACCAACTATTTATATTGATAATAATAATAATAATAATAACAATAAGCATAGGTAAAATATGTGTTTCTTTCATTTTTGTTTTGACTATATTTACTATTTCTATTAGAGTTAATTATTTATATTTTATTATTATGATTATTATTATATGTTTAAAATTTTAATTATTTATATTTTATTATTATTTTATATTATGATTATTATATGTTTAAAATTTAATTTAAAACTACAACCACATCATTGTATTAAATTATTATAATAAATTGATTACGTAAATAAATGGATAGAGAAATTGTATTAAACTATCATTATAAAAACAAATGGATAGAGAAATTGTATTTTTTAAAAGTTATTAAATCTACCATTACACTTTTGAACCATCATTCTCAAACTATAGACCAAGAAGAAAAACACTCATGTACAAAATAAGAAGGTAAATTCATAACAAAACATAAAAAATATGTACTTGCATGAAGTTTGAAGCTTGAACCTGATTATAATTTTTTTTAAAGAAGTTACATAAAGGTAAAAAAGATAACCCAACTCACTAAATTTTTGTATACATCTAATAAGTATGCTAACTCTTCTTTATAATGGTAATGATGTAGTGGAAATATGATGATTAATATTTTAAATATGAACTTCAACTCTAGCTACTTCGACTCTTCTATTATTGTACTAAAAGAAATAAATTAAGTTATATTTATGAAAATATACTTAAGTTTAGTTGACTCATTTATCTATCTTATAATACTTACTATTTAGATAAAGATGAATTGAGATAATGTGATACTAAATATTGTTTGAGTAAACTAAATATGTCATTATCAAAAAGAATATGTAAAATGATTTCTTGAATATTCTTATATGTTCGAATATGTAAGATAAATACGCTTTCTTGTATATCTCTAATCATGTTATTTGTAAAATAATAATAATAATATAGAAACGTCTATTTTGATTTATTTCATCATATTAGAATTAAATCATAGTTATCCAACATATAAGTAATTGAAAAATCACATTTAAATTATCACTTAATTTTTCTATATTTCTTAACAATTAGCATACATTAAGATGATAGTACTTCATAATTGATAAATGATTATTGTTTCTCGTCATATGTGTTCCACGTGCAACGCACCTACGAATTTACTAGTACAACAAAAATGTGAATGTTGTAATGTGTTTCTTCCATTTTTTGTGAAGACCTAAATATCCCTTACAAATTAATTTAATTACAAGAAAAGTTATTACAATGATAATGATAATTATATAACTAAATTAAATAATTATATCAATATATTTTATTTATGATCATTATAACTCATTAATTTGATTGGAAGTTATGTAAATCTCATTATTTCCACAACTTGGGAGTCACACAAAGGATAAAATTATATTTATGTATTTTAGTCCCGATTATTATAGAAAAGACATAATGATAATTATATAACTAAAATAAATAATTATATTAATATATTTTATTTATGATAATTATAACTTATTAATTTAATTGGAAGTTATGTGAATCTCATTATTTCCACAACTTGGGAGTTACACAAAGGATAAAATTATATTTATGTATTTTAGTTCATGATCATTATAGAAAAGTTATTACAATGTTAATTATATAACTAAAATAAATAATTATATTAATACATTTTATTTATGATAATTATAACTCATTAATTTGATCGAAAGTTATGTGAATCTCATTATTTCCATAACTTGGGAGTTACACAAAGGAAAAAAATTATATTTATGTATTTTAATTCATTATAATTATAAGTCATTAAATTGATTTGAGGTTATGAAACTTTCACTATTTCCACACCTTAGAGCTAGGGATAAAGATTTTAATATTATTATTTCTTTTTTCCTTGCAGGAATTAGTTACCCTATTCTACACCATACCCAAAAACAACAGTTATTTTCGTTTATGTATCTTTCACTGTATCTTTTTCTATTTCACCATTGCAAAAAGCTAATGTCTCAATCTTTGAACAAGATTTAATCTCTATAAATCGAAGTCAAGCAAATCATTTCAGTGAAGATAGACCCCAAAAGTAAATTGAATTTATTATTATTTCACTATGATAAATCTTATAGGTTGTAAGATTCGCCTAGACATGCAGGTTTAATGGGACTCCGCCCACAAGCACTTCAAACATGGAACTATTTTCAAAATCATTTCTTCCAACTAGCAAAATGATCATGGTGGAAAGATTTCTATATTTTTTTTGCTGCACTGTGACGCATCTATATTTGAGGTATTAAAGTTGAAAGTTCTGGTTTCTGAACTGATATACCTACTCTGCAAGTCTTCTTCCATCAAAACTATTGAAAAGATTGGATTCGAGAGTAAAAATGACAAGAAACGTGTTCATCATGAAACATGAAAATGTCTTTGATTTCAAACTTTACATAATACAAAATAATCAAAAAAAATTGTTACGTACTATATATTGCTCATCTTCAATGAATTCCGTTATTTTATTTGTTTATTTTGTTTACATCTTATGTAATTCGTCTTACACTTATTAATGTATATGAACAAGTTTGTAATCATACTGGCAAAATTTATAAAAAATTGTCTTGTTTTTGCAACACTATTTCAAAAAAGCTTTAAATGATCTCAATGAGTACATAATTTTAACTTTAATGTCTTATTTGTTAATAGTTATGTTAGTGGATATATATGATCAGTGTTTATTATATCATATTTTGAGGACCTAATTGAATATTAATTGATGTTATTTTTAATTTAATGAGATATAATTTGTACTTGTTTTCATCTTATTCGATTTCTAGGTAATTATCTATTAAAGTGAAGTAATTGGACATTTAATTGAAGATGTTGAGCAGTCCATGAAAGTTTAAGTGAGCCATGACCCAAAAGGAAGATGTCCGCCTATCAAGATTAGGTTATGGAATTATCAAATACAAAAAGGTGATGGAAAAAGAGAAAAGGAGAATTATTCACTATTGAAGAGTCAAAAGGGGAGTGCATGTGAGAAGCAACAACAAAGAAGACAATCTTTTGTCCTTACTTCATTTGCTATGTATGGTCCTTAAGATTAGGATCAGTTTGGTTTGAATAATATCTATTTCAAGTCTATTTTTATTACTTAGGATGATTTTCATTAATTTCATGTATTTATTTTTGCTCGTTATTATGAACTAATTTATTATTAGTCATGACTATGATGTAACTGATCGGATGACGGATTTTCTTGGAGTTAATTTGATCACGCTTCATAATTTGGATTATCATGAAGTTATAGTTTAATATCAGCGATATCAATATTAAATTGCTTATATAAGTGATTAATTGCTAGAAATAGGTTGTCACTTAGAATTAATAATCGTAACACATGTTTCATTTACCATAGAGATATAGGTAATGCCGCAGTAATTTTATAAGCGTATGTTGTTAATAAGGCCTCCTATTTTAAGCTATCATAGATATAGTTAGGTTCTTAGGACTTAATTTATGTTAACTGAGAAGTAATATCAATTGTGTAGTAACGCTTTTGTTAAGTGAATTAATAAGTAATTACTATGAATTGAACCGAGGATCCATTTAAATCGTGTGTCCTGGCTATACTTCACATATTAAGTACAACCCACTACTTTTGCATTTAGTTAGTTTAGTTAATTTAAGTTCTTAGTCAATTTAGTTGAGTAGTCTAGATAAAGAATTCAATCGTTTATTATTAGTTACTTAAGGATTAAGAATAGAGTTAGTATTTATTATATTGGAATTTGTGAGACGATACTGTGATTTATTCTACTCATATTGACTCCTAATCTTTAATTCTATCCTAACACTTAAAAATTGTGTTGTCAATATATAAATACATCAAAGGAGGTCGATTATAAATATATAGCGTATTAATATTTAAACATTATTTTATATTATGTTACTAAAATTAAATTAAGAGATTAATAAATTATGAAATACTTTTCATTTAAGAATAAACTCACTTATCAATTAGAAATTCTATGAAAAGTAACTAGAGATTCATGAGTAAATGAATCATTCTTATATTAATATAATTAGATTTTATTTTATAAGAGACGATTCTTATTCACTACTATGATGATCGTAATAAAATACAATACTTGTCTAATTATCTAATAATAATATTAATAATAGGACTATTAATAGAAATCAATTTATATATGTACCGTAATCATGCATTCACAAATCTAAATCGAAATTCTAAATTAAATAATTTTATTTATAAGTTTCTTATATTTAATTCACTTAATATATATAAAAAAACAAACTATGTTATATACTACCAATTTTAAGTGAATTAAATAAGTTAGGATAATGAACACTGATCAATAATATATGTGGTACATAAATGTTACAAGACTAATTGATATTGAAGATAATTTGTTTTAAATTGCATGAAGATGTTTGACACATTATTCTTAAAACATCAAATGTTCTTTTGTATAAGTCACATTCAACCCTACTACACAATCTTTCTTACATATGTTGACATGAATAAGTTGAGTCACACATTGACATAACGAGTGCATGCATTTCAATATGTGATATGTACTACAAGTAGTTTTAATAATATATTTTTAAAATTATCTTATAAGCAAAAACTCGAATAACATACACTGAAATATATATGAAATTATTTTAACTCTATAAAGATGTTATACAAAATTTTCATAGTTTTTAAAAAAATTACAGAAATTTATGCTAATTTATTATTATTTTCACTTAAAAATGAGAATTAGTAATTTATCACTTAAGAGCTCGTTAAATCAATAATACGCATTTATCAACTAAAATAAAATACAAAGAAATAATATTTTAATATCTTACTAGTAATAATGAAGAAGCCTGATTAGAGAGAGAAGCAGGAAATCACTAGGTGTGGTCGAGAACTCCCTCATCTTGTAGACTCATTACCTCCACACTTCTTAGTGCTAACCCCCACCCCAAACAAATTATTGTCATAAATGATTGCGACTCTTGGTTATAAATATTGTATATCATATTTTGTAAATATTTTAGCTAGTTACATCAAAACAATCTTATGGTATGTAAATTTTAAACAAAATGAAAGATTAAAAAAAAAAAGATGGAAGATATTTTGCGAACAATTTTCTTTATCTGCCGCAAATTTCACGTAGCACTAATTGAAGAAAAGAAACGAAGACGTACGTTTCCTGGTCCCAAAGTCAGAAAAATGGCCTCTAGCATTGCCAAAAGGTCATCAAAAGATGAATCACACACAGCTCTCTTATTATACACCCACCATCCAAATCCACAACATGGTATTCTTCCTTCATCCATTTCCTCCACCTCTAACCACCAACTCAACGGAGCTCTTCAGACAATCACATTCACGACGAATAGTTTCCAAACATGACATCACTTTCAGTTAAGTTCTTCTACCCATCATGGTCAAATGGCAATAGGACTACTAGACTGCAGCTGCATGCAACTCCAGCTCAAACAGTGGCACTGCCACCGCCTGCCGGATCATCAGACAGGCTGGAGCCAAGAGTGGAGGAAAAGGATGGCTACTTTGTACTCAAGGAGAAATTCAGGGGAGGTATAAATCCTCAAGAAAAGATCAAGATTGAGAAAGAGCCTATGGGACTTTTCATGGAGAATGGTATTGAGGAGCTAGCCAAATTGCCTTTTGAAGAGATTGAGAAATCTAAACTTACAAAAGATGATATAGATGTTAGATTGAAGTGGCTTGGACTTTTCCATAGAAGAAAGCATCATTGTAAGTAAAAATCTTAACTGGTTCAATGTTTTCACCTAGATTTTGATATATCCACTTGTTTCTTTTTATTACTTCATGAAGTTTTACTTTCTTTATTTGTAGAAGGATGACATCTATGTATGCAAAACATAAATGATTATCTAATGTCTTTGTGAAGTGAAGTATGAATATCTTTCTTTATATGATCTAAATAATGATAGTTACTTTAATTTAGAATATGATATTAATTTAAGTTCTTTTGGTAGGTCTGAGAATTTCCCCTGCCTTTTTAACAACAACCGCTAGGTAGATTACAATAGGAATGAGAAAATGATCATTTTCCGTTGGAGAATCTATTTTACATTAAAGCGTTATCCATGAGCTCTATTCCTCTAGTTATCGAGTACAGTGCTCATCATAACTTCTAATCCACATTTCATGTCTTGTGCATTGTATGATTGTACATCATGTATACATATTCAATAAAAGTGAGGTCCTAATTTTTGTTATAAACAGATGGTCGATTCATGATGAGGTTGAAGTTACCAAATGGGATTACAACAAGCGCACAAACACGGTATCTTGCCAGTGTTATAAGGAAATATGGTAAAGATGGCTGTGCAGATGTAACTACTAGGCAAAACTGGCAAATCCGTGGAGTTGTTCTACCGGATGTACCTGAAATTCTGAAGGGACTTGATGAAGTTGGATTGACTAGTGTGCAGAGTGGAATGGACAACGTTAGAAATGCAGTAGGGAATCCTCTTGCAGGAATTGATCCCCATGAAATTGTTGATACAAGGCCATACAATAACTTGCTCTCTCAGTTCATCACTTCCAATTCACAAGGAAATCCAGCATTCACAAATCTGTAAGTTAATGACAAAGTAATAATTTTGTGGTTAAGGAAATTAATTTATGAGTTTGGTATTTATTACAGAGTATCATTTAATATTTTTAAGATGGTGGAGACTAGCATCTTATTTGTTGCCTTCTTTTGCAGTCCAAGGAAGTGGAATGTGTGTGTAATAGGGTCTCATGATCTATATGAGCATCCCCACATTAATGATCTGGCATACATGCCTGCCACAAAGAATGGAAGCTTTGGATTCAATTTGCTCGTAGGTGGGTTCTTTAGTGCCAAACGGTGTGCTGAGGCCATTCCTCTTGATGCTTGGGTACCCTCGGATGATGTAGTCTCATCATGCAAAGCAATTCTGGAAACATTCAGAGACCTTGGTGCAAGAGGAAATAGACAGAAATGTAGAATGATGTGGCTAATTGATGAACTTGTAAGTATATTTTTACGTCTACCGTAAATTTGTTTGATACAATATGACATATGAGAAGCTTACTTAAGATCTGAGATCAATAAGGGCAGCAAGATGCATGAAATCTTTTCTATGGAGTGTTTGGAGGAAACTTGAACCAATTTCATACTCCGTTGTATGTCTTTTGACCCTTTTCCATCAGGAGATACTACTTTTGCGACTTGAACTTATGACCACTGGTAACCGACATGAATTTTACAGTTCTTTTTGTCAAGATTTAAGCTGTTTGATCATTGAATGCAGGGAATAGAAGGATTCAGGGAAGAGGTAGTAAAGAGGATGCCTCGCCAAGAGCTGGAAAGGGCATCCTTTGAGGACTTGGTTCAGAAACAATGGGAGAGAAGAGATTATCTTGGTGTTCACCCACAGAAACAAGAAGGTTACAGCTTTGTTGGACTTCACATCCCAGTAGGTCGTCTTCAAGCAGACGAAATGGATGAGCTAGCTCGCCTGGCAGAAGAATATGGTTCTGGAGAACTCCGTCTCACTGTAGAGCAAAACATCATAATTCCAAACATCGAGAATTCAAAGATTGAAGAATTACTTAAAGAACCACTTCTCAAGGACAGGTTTTCACCAGAGCCAAGTATTCTGGTGAAAACATTAGTGGCATGTACGGGCAACCAGTTCTGCGGACAAGCCATCATTGAGACCAAAGCCCGCGCGCTGAAGGTCACTCATGAAGTTGAAAGGCTCGTTTCTGTAACACGACCAGTAAGGATGCACTGGACAGGGTGTCCTAACACCTGTGCACAGGTGCAAGTAGCCGATATCGGATTCATGGGTTGCATGACAAGAAAAGATGGGAAAGTTGTTGAAGGGGCTGATGTCTTCTTGGGAGGAAGAATCGGCAGCGACTCACATTTGGGAGAGGTTTACAAGAAAGCTGTCCCTTGTGATGATTTGGTGCCTTTGGTTGTAGACATATTAGTTGAAAAGTTTGGTGCTGTCCACAGAGAAAGGGAAGAAGGGGAAGAATAGTTGGGAGGGGGAGGCTAGAGATATGAAGAGCTAGCTATGAATAGTTAAGGGACAATTAACAACTTTTATTATCCTCCCCCCCGGTTTTGGCATGATATACAAGACTTGGTGCTTATGTCAATGAATAATTGAATAAATAAATTATCATCTCTAAATTCGTTGGATATGATCACTTATTCTTATATATTATGTCAAAACAATCTAACCCGTAAATTGTAAATTGTAGATTATAGTTTGATGAGTAACAAGTTCGTCATCCAAATTTGGTACTTAAAAGTATTTGGCTTAATTTTTTATTACCCCCTAAATTATCGCATAAGTTCAAATTCTTTCACTGTCCTTTAGTAAGTTTTAAAATTCTTTTTTTAAACTACATTAAGTTTCAGAATCCCCTTCAACTATCAAATTGCCCCTCAACTATTCAAATTGCCCCCTAATGTGATGAAATTTATTTTAGCAAAAGGACAAACTTGGAATTACACTTAACAAACTTTTGGAATACTTTTAATATAACTAAACATGGATACTTATTTTAATAATAGCAAAATCCCTATCTATCACATATACTTTTATAGAAACACGGGTTGTCTTAAAATTTTACAAATTTGTTGGTTGAGCTTTCAAAAAATTTTGGTATTGAAAAAGTTGAATCTTTATTTAGAGATGGATTTTGTATGTATTCGTAATTTAGTGATTAAATTAACTTAAAATAATTTGTTGACAAGAAAAGAAAATGAAACAATGGCTTTTAGAGATGGAAATTGGTATATACTATTCATAATTTTTTGGAAATTTGTTATTTAAGATTTAAATAATTTGATTATTGAAAAAGAAAATTTTATGATGCTTTTAGAGATAAATTTAGTACGTAATATTCGCTTAACTTTTCTATTTAAATGGTTGAAAATTATATTGGTTATTTAGTTAAATTCTCAAAAGATATAATTAATTAGATTAATTTCTTAGATGATGCATGGTGTCATCATGCTTGTGTTAAATCGATGAATATTAGTTTGCACTGATTTTCGCTCCCGTAATATTCTCTTTTGGTACCCTAACTTTTACAATTTAAGACTGAAATTTATTATTTCACCCATAGTGGTCCCTCTTAAAAAGCATGCTTACTATATTATCCTGGAAGCTTGTTGTGAATTTGTGATAGCCACACAAATGAAAAGAAGGTAGTAATTGGATACATCTGAAACATTAAAGATTGCATCTGGAATCTGGACATCCTTGAGTATGCACCTGTCATATAAAACTCAACAAATCTTGACTAACTGAGCCATGTCTTAGAGCTATAGTTCAGAATAAAACAAGATTCATCATCTAGTAAAGCTTAAGAAAATGTCTCTTCAATAATTCAGACCATGCTATGTCACTTCATAGTTCAGACAATTATTTTCATAACTGAAAAGCTTAGAAATGATATCTCCAAAAATTCAAAACATATGTCATTAATAACTAGTAGAGCAGGACATATAACGATTCACTCTAGTGGAGATGCTGACTTAAGTTAATTTCAGCGATCCCAGTCCAGGAAGGATTGCGTTTTGTAAATTTGGAACACCGTTTCTTCAAATTTGGTGGACGTCCTTTGTGCGCTATGAGCAGCAGACTCTTTAGTTGATGGGTGAAAATCTAGAAGTTCAAAATACTTTTTCCAAAACATACTTGCGTCACAGGCATTCGTGGATATTTTATACATTAACTTCTCCGATAGGCATGAGATTTCATCATCTTCGTCTTCCCATCTACAAATGATGCTTATATCGATTTTCCATTGAGGATGAAAGAATTATCATGTCTTAGTGGTTCACCTTTATCCATTGCAATTTTATCATGTGAACAGGTAAATCCATTTGTCATTTGATGATTAACACATTCAAATGGAAGCTCATTTGAAATAGCCACTAGCTCATATTGTGATACAATTCTTCATTACCATTCGGAGATGAGTCTTAAGTTCTTCAAACAATTCTTCAAATTTCGATGAAACAGAATTTGTTCACTTGCAATTTTGGTTTAATTTCATGAGTGATTTCCCAAATAACTTAAGACAACATATCTTTCATCTGAAAGAAAATTTCAGTAGATACTTGCAAATCTTGTTTGATTGACCCAGATATTACACCTTCAGCTCTAGAAGTAACATAAGTTCCCTAAAATGCATATATTGTTCCAGTCCATGCATATACAAACTTCTCATGAGTGGAATCAAGTTTTTTGTGAATGTATAAACAACAAGCGAATTCCTTATTACTCTTACATTGCGTAAATTTCCAACCTAAAACCAAAAGCTTCCTTCAACACTCCTTATCAAATTAGTCCATCGTTGCAAAAAAAGCAATAAAATTTCTATAACATTTGGAAAATCTTGCGACAACTTTGGATGAATAATTTTCTGATATACACACCATGTAGTTGTTTATCCATTAACAATCTACCGATGGATAATTTTCTTACCCAAATGTAATCATTTTTCTTTTCCTCTTTTCCATGGCACAAAGCATGCGTTAGAAAAAATTCAAGTAAGACTTATTTACACGATTACCTCGAGCAAAGACGTTTGTCTTTATTTGTTTTGTATTTAATCCATCACAAACACATTACCCAACGCTAAATGACTCACAACATTTGATTTATATGGATAAGTATAATAATAATTGTCCAAGTAGGGGTAATATTTTCACCAAATATTATATAAGCTATGAAAAATATTTGAAATCGGAATTCAAAAAGTCAACATATCAAAATTGAAAAATGAATTAAAATTATGAATAATAACTTGACTTGGAAGTATACTAATATTAGTTTGTGAATCCATATATGAATTAAAAAAATTTAAAATGAATTATTGAATCTATTTCTTTGAAATAGAACTAAATTTGTATTCGCCATATTATCATTAAATTGACTTACGCGTATATATAATATTAAATAAATACATGGATCTAAGTCTGTGATCATCTGGGTTAAATAATAATTAAAACTGAAAAAATATGTGTATCGTTCTTTGATATAATTATCAAAATAACTTGATGGCGGAATATTGTATGATGAAGACACACGAACATAGCGAGAATGGTATGAATTATTATAAATAGTGAGCAAATCTATAGAAATTTTACTAAAATAGCACAAAATAATAGCCTCGAAAAGATAGGAAATAAAATTCAAAATAATTTCTCCACCTACTAGTATTAATTAAAAACTTCACTCCTATCATATCCACATCCCTCACCCCTACCCCCACGCCCACCACTATGTATTCTTCGACCAACCTCCCCATACACACACAATCCACTACCACCATATCCGCCACCACCTCCGACCAGAGTAATTCAACCCCTTTGCTCTGCCTCCTACAACCTCTTCAGGAGGCTGAGGAGCACCACCAGAGGGAAAATTTTGAAGCAGATTTTGGAGGATTGAAGTCGTGTCTTTAGATTCTCCATATAGATCAGCCATTTTTATACAAAAAATTGAAAATGAATAAATTATGAAAAATCCAACAAAAAAATAAAATAAAATAGTTATCACAAAAAAAATTTGCACTAACAAATGATTGAATAACTTGGGTTTTTATTTATTTATAAAGTGTGAAAATGGGTTATGAGTTTTGAGTGCGTGTGTTGTGTGTTTGGGAAATGAGCAAAGAGAATTGCTTTTGGTGAGTCTACTTTGTGTTATCATGTCAGAGAGAGAGAGGGAGGGAGGGGGGGTGTTATTAGTGAAGATGATACTAGGAAGCTTAGGAAGGAAGCAGCTTTCACTTCAAGTGAATTTAGCTTGACAGTTGCACCTCACTGACACATCAATTATATTTGGAGAGGTCGAAGGTGGTGGCTGTAGGGGGGTAGGGGATATGGTAGGGATAAGTTTTTAATTATATGTAATTAATTAAGTTATTTAGATTTTCAGTCTCTATATTTATGCGAATTTTTTAGTTGATTCACTATCTTTGTGATCTTTTTATTTTTAGTCACAAAACTTCGTATTTTTAAGCGTGCATTTTATTGATATTTTACTTAAATGAGTCACTATCTTATTCTTTCTACCTTGAAATAGTATTTTGTCACAGCAACTAAACTAAAGTATAGGGATATTTTACGTAATTAAATAGAGCACTTATCTTCTTGGCACCCCATGGCATTCTTTTTATCTCTCTTACCCTTAGCTATGTCTACAGAGCCTAGTCGTTTTTATCTTTGTGCTTCTTACTCTTTAGTTGGAGGCTATAGTTCGGGGTAATGCTTGATAGGGGTGGGGAATGGAAACAGATAAAGGTGTGTCAAATAGCAAAATGACTATAGTTCGGGGAATCGTAGGGGTAGGGAGTAGGGTAGGGATATGGTAAAGTGTCGAAGAAGAAAAGTCTTATAGTTTAGGGTAGAGGTGGGGGTAAAGGTAGGGTAATGTGTGTCAAAGAAAATAGTATAGTTCGGGGAATTTGTGGGAGGTAAGGGTGGGAGTAGGGGTAGGGTATGTTATGTCAAAAATAAAATAGTATAGTTCGAGGATTTGTGGGGTAGGGGGTGGGGGGTAGGGGTAGGGTAGGGTAAGGTGTGTCAAAGATAAAATGGTATAGTTAAAGAGATTGTGGGGGTGGGGTAAGGTATGTCGAAAATTAAAAATAGTATAGTTCGGAATTTATAGTTTAGGTGAGAGGAAGCGAGGGGTAAGGTGGGTGTGTTAAAAGAAGAAAAATGTGGGGTTCTATTTTAATTATGTAAAATACCCTCTATACTTTAGTTTAGTGTTAGGTCAAAATAATCATTTTGTGCAAAAATCGATAGTATACTGTGGGGATAAGGACCAGGCATGAAAAGATAAAAGTTTAGGGGCCAGCGGCGAAAGATCATGAAAATGGGGCCATTAGAAAGACTCATTAGTATGAATACATGAAAATACTTACAATAACATCTCAATACTTGCCTTATACACCATGCTTAACTATCATGTTTTAAAAATACTTTCGCACTCCAAAGTACTTTAATAAGATATTATAATTTTTTTACAATAATAACACTTCCAATTAATTAAACTAATCAATGTTTGTTCATTGGCATGTTCAATAAGTGGAATCATTTTTATTAGGCTCAAAGACAAAGTTCACTAAAATCCTACTATATCAAGTGAAAGAATACTTGCAATAACATTTATCTAAAATGGCACAACAAATAGTTAATACTCCGTATCACGTCAATTCGCTTTGGTAAGGCCACACGTAAGCAAAGGTATTCTATAATATTTCATTCGTTTCAAATTTAATGGATAAAATTTATTATTTTATTATAATTGATCATTTACTTTATTCGTGCAACTTTTTATATTGAAGTTAAAAAAATTCTCTTTTGTGTCTTAATATTTATTTTCATTGGTTAATATTTTTCTCTCTTCTTAAAAATTACAAAAAAATTAATTATTATATTAATAAAGTATTTTTGAATTTGATGATCGATTAAATCGTGACGAGTGAGCAACTAATAACCCATAGCCGGACGCATGAGTCAAATTTAAGTGGTGCAAACTGCAATTTTTTTTTGACATCGTTTAATCAATTTTTAAAAAACCTTAGGCCAAAAGCAACGTCGTTTTAAGCACTGCGTTTTTATCTTTCTTAATCAATCAATGAGTTTATACACTACTATTTAGAGTTGATTTTATCGAGCCGAGCCAGTGATTTTTGTTCCGACTTTGTGTTGGCTCACCGAAGCGAGCCAAAACCGAGATGTGCTCCGAGCTAGAGAACTTGATTCTTCACATTACTAAATTATAAGAGGTCAATTGACAAATCGAATAATTTATTAAAACCTAATATATTGTACTTAATAGAAAGAAAATAACCTGATTTGCAAAAATTATTAGAAGTTTTGAGATATTATTTCGTAATTATACAATGGACTATCAATTTATAATATAAATTTGGCAAATGAAAAGGCTCTAAGTTATCAGTAGAGTTATAGAAAACATTGAAAATATAAATTAGGAGCGACAAAATTGAAACTATTATCTTTTTACCCTTAGCAACATGCCATGTTGCTCTAGACATCAGCTTCTTTAATTTTGCAGATGTTTCATTATCAAAAATGATATGGTGCCTGTATAATAACCACGTGCAAATTTAAGTAAATCTACACTACTCTGAAGTGTCCCCACACAGCCGAAACACTTGGCCAACTCGAACAGTCGACTTGTTTAATGTAGGAATAAATCAAACTCCGTGTGCACTTTGTGTATGAGTTGTCATCTAAGTATCTAATGTGCAACACTTTCCATTTTTCCCACCCATATAAATATACCCCCTTTGACCTTCTCGTCAAACCCAAAAAACATTCAAGCAAAAAAAAAGAAATACTCACTTCATTTCTCAAAAACCATGCAGAGGTCAACCTACTTCAACAACCACCCATCGCCTCCTCTCAATCCTCCTACTCAGTATTTGGACAAACGAACGAAATCGACTAATAGCTGCTTTGTCAAATGTCTTAAATGGTAACACTTCACCATCTACATATTATGATCACACCACATCATCTTCTTCTGCCTCCCCTAACGCTTCATTTTTCGACCCAAATGATGCGTTTTTGCCGGTTTTAGCAGAATCTGATACTTGTGAGTTCTGCAAGATTAAAGGGTGTTTGGGGTGCAATTTCTTCGCACCCCCATCAACTGAAAAGGATAAGAATATGAAGAATGTGAATGATGATTTGAAGGTTAGTAACAAGAATGGGGTGATCAAGAAAAAGAAGAAGAATTACAGAGGAGTAAGGCAGAGGCCATGGGGAAAATGGGCTGCTGAGATAAGGGATCCAAGAAAAGCTGCTAGAGTTTGGCTAGGAACATTTGTGACAGCAGAAGATGCAGCTAGAGCTTATGATCGAGCTGCCATTGAATTCAGAGGTCCAAGAGCTAAGCTTAATTTCGCCTTTTCGGATTATTTGTCAACAACCCAACAACAGGGGATTCCTGAGCAACAGCAACAGAAACAATTGCAGCAGAATAACAATGTCAGAGTTAGTGATAATAATGTTGTATTTGAGCAAGTGAAATTGCCTTCAATGGAGGGGATGATGAATAAAGAGCATGAATTTTGGGAATTGTTAGGAGAAGATGATATGAGAGAATGGATGATGATATGTGATAACGCTAGAATTCATTCATCTGCCTCTAGTGCTAGCCATAATGTTCGTAGTTTATAGTACCATGTAACAGAATATATTTGTAGCTAGCTTCAGTTTTGATTATTGCCCCTTCATTCATTTGGGATTTGTAATACTCCAGTAGGTCAACTAGATATAATAATGTCATAATGTATCTTCTCTTAATCCAATTCAAGAATTCAATTAGTTACCATCTTAAATAAATATCCATTTTTTTTTAGTTTGTAGAAATTATTGTGTCAACTTCATTATCTAGTCGAAATTTTAAACTCTCATCCTCATTTTGTATCTTTGTATTTAAAAATAATAATTATAGAGAAGGTGTTAATTTTAATAGATGCTAAGATATTGTCTTTATACAACTTTAATAATAAAATTAGCTTAAATATATATTATGATATTTTTTTGAGTTCAAAATAATAAAAATTGAATTAATTAAAATTTAAAATTACATTTGATGTTCTGTTATATGTATTTTACTATTTCCTCAATCCTTTAATTTAAGGATCATTTTTTTAAAATAGCAATCCCTTAAAGTTTGATTTTATCTAATTAAGTAAGAAAAATTGGAGGGAAAATTATGTTTGTTTAAATTTTTCTTAAATTTTGTGTAAAATGAAATGATAAAAAATGAAGAGAATATTTTTGTTGGGAAATAGAATGTGGTATCAAGTATCAATTTTATCAAAGCTGGAGATTAAGAAATAGATTGAGTAGGTCCACCAAGAGCAGATGGGAAGTCTATAGTCAAAATTGCAGGAGGTGGTGACACCTGTAATTAATTTAGTGAAGTTAAGTATTTGAAGCACATGGGAAATGTGGTAAAATAAACGCGAATCGAAGACGAGTAAAGAAACACGTTTGGGATAATATTTTCACTCGCTATCCAGCTTTATTTGTTTTACCTAAAAGAGGATGGAATCTTTGTCCGAGAATGTTTTATCATATCCTTACCTATTACCTATCACTTATCAGTTATCACATATCCTAAAATAAGGCATATCATGTAGTTTTGACAAAGACATGTTGCCATTAAACCTTAGTCAAAGTTTCATCTCTACCCCTCAAAGCCTCCATCGTCTCGGTTGTTAATTATCTTCCATCTCTGCAGCGAAGGCAGTTTTCCGCTTGCCCGTCAGATCTCCATTTACAGCAGCCAGGCTGAGCGCTAATGCATGAATAATAGGGAGTTCTGATATATGAAGTGGGAAGTAGGTTGTGTAATTTTAACTATCAAATTTTGTTGTTAGTTCTGGGAACTTCTATTTGTATGTGGATGCAATTGTACATAAATAGAAACAAGACAAACATCAGATACTGTACATAAAAAATGAGTAGCTATTTACATTTGCAAACTAATCAATAATATATATACAGCTTGATGGAGCTTTCGAGTACAAGTCCTTAGTCTTATGACAAATCACACTTACCAACACTAAGCTTGTTGGTGGGGGCATTTTACAACTACCAATCTATTTACAGTATCTACACGATCTATCATCTAGTAATTAACTAAATCTTGTTCATATGTACACCTGCAAAATTTAGGAAGAAAATGAATTAAGACTTTAAATCAGGGATTTAAGAGGGGAGAAGAACACTGAAATAGTAGACACCTTGCTAGATACAAATACATGATACAGCCCAAATGAACACTATAATTCTAATTTGGTACCTACAATTACACGCAGACTCCGAAGCTTGGTTTTTACCCAAGTACTTATCCAATGACTCCTTCTTGTGCTCAGGATCAAGGCTGTATAGATGTTACTTAGATGTTAACAAGATTTGAGAGAGGTTTCTCACGCCAAGAAGAGCACAATGTACAGCACGAGCAGTAGCGGAAGCTGGAGAAAGTGCTGCCGCTGGAGCGGCCTGAACAGCAGTTGCTATAGCAGATCCGACTCCACCTCCACGCTGATATTTTTTAAAGGGAGCTTGTACTAGAGCAGAGGCTGATTTACTTATTCCATCGCTGATGCTCTCATAAGCCTACCGAATCATAAGTAGGCTATGTCAGACAACACATTAAACAGAACACCATTCATCCATAGGTTCACTTTTAAAAAAAAATTAAAAAATGTTAAGTTTTTATCTTATTTCATTCTAGTTAGAATTATTGGTCCAACAGGCGCCATTACACTTTAAGTTGAAAACCGGACCTTTATAGGGACAAAAGTATAAAGATTATGAAAAAGTGTCATTGGAATTGAATATAATCAAGTAAAAACAAACGCCACTTTTGTTCTAAACATCAACATGCCCTAATAAGTGGCGTCAGATAGTATGCAACCTTATCCCTGTTATATAACAAGAAGGTTGTTTCCGGAATGGCCCAAGAGTGAAATGCAAACATTATCTACTAAACGATAAATAAGAACCATAGGTTGTGTAATGAGCCATTTTGATTATTCCATAATGTCCAAGAGCCAGAGAAAATAAAATATTTGAATCCATAGGGCATGTAAGCACTTTGTTCTAAACAATCAAATATTTTGAGACGGATGACGTAGTAAAATAACAATGGTAATTCCATTGTAAATATCTCACCTGCCAAATCCCTTGCCTAGCATCATTAGGCTGGTTAGATTTCAGAATGGTGTTCATTCCTCTTTGAGGGAGACAGGGTACTGAGGGCGGAATAGTTGTGAGGATATGCTCTGCTTGGAGGAGAACTTCATGAGCGCCAGCTGCCAAATGTACTCCTAATCCAATTGCTTCGAGTGAAATACTTCTCAGGAAAGCAATTGTACCTAAAAGATACAATTCTCATATTAGAGATATATAAACAAACTAATTATCAGGATATAATATAACTAGCATCGAGAGGTGTAAATGTGTAGAAGAATATCAGCTTAACAAGAAGAAGATTCGTCACACTTGCATACTGCATGAGATTAGGTCAATATCACATAAACCATGAAATTCATTGTATTTCTCAACATGTTCGACCACATGAGGTTGTTCTTAATTGACTTGAACAACAATGAGTATATGTTCTCGCAGGAACCAAAATTGAAGATACTGAGATTTGCAAAAGAAAACACAGAACTATATGAAATATATGATTAATCTTATCATATACCTCTTTGCATTCCCTTTACTAGTCTGTTCTCCTTCCTGTAGTTCCTAATAGGGAGAGTCACCAACTTTGCTGCACCAGACCCAACAGCCACCAGTGACCGAATAGGAGGAAGACCTTTCAACAACTTGTGAACCTATTCAATATTATTTGTCAGTGACATATGCACTGTTGTGCTAACAAGCATTCAAAGCCAAAGCACAGAAGAAAACCTGATTTTGGGAAATGTCCTCTAACCATTCCCCTATTATAGTTTCACAAACACGGTTCCAGCCATAAATACCAACAGCTTGTACACGCTTAAGTTGCAACTCGACTCCCTGCATTATGTATCGATGAAGCCATTAAAAATAATAAAAATTTAATTATCGAATTTACAAGCTAAGAGTAGATTATGTAAATTGAGTGTGTGCGTTATCAGGATCAATCTTTTCAATCATCATAAACAATAAACTAAAATAGATTTTTTCACAATTTTAACCGAGGGCCTTCTGTTTTAAGCCAGTTAGAAGAGCAGAACTAAATCTTAGTATTTTTATAGAAAAATGTAAATCCATGACCCGAAATTGAAGAACAAAAAAGCCAGCCCTAAGGTAAACACACAAACCTAACTTATTCATATTTAAATTGCATTGCACTCATGCACTGTCAACCTGCCACATTATATAAGATGTTAACACCAAATTTTAAGGACTTGGATTGGATTTGCAAAGCCTGTTTACTACTACAGATGAAAAAAGTACTACAAATTACAGCATAAGGTATGAAGATGCACTTATTCATCCAAACAATGGAACAAGACCAAATATTAGACTCTCTAAAGGCATGCCTCTATGAAGTATTAAAATATTCAAGTGTTTCAATCAAAGTCGGCAGGAGAGTAATTGTGTATAGGTTCACTAGACTACTAATATCCTAGGACACTGGCCAACATATGCACCTAAAAAAGTGAACAAATATGTGCGTCGTAATCCGGAGGAAAAATTACCTTCCATGGGACCAGATTGACAAGTTCCACATATTTCCCACTCCGTAATGCTGCCAAGTCAACATGACAAGGGCTGTAATCTACTCGGATCAGAACAGGCGAGACATCAAATTTCTGCATCAAAGAGTTTAGAAAGTAAGATATTAACAATTACCAAAAGTCCAATGTGAAGTGCACAATCAATCACAGATATGTCGACAATTACCAAAACTAAATAAAAATAATAGAATATAAATGATTTTCAACTATAAAGAAGAAAAATCTATGTTGTATTGCAGTTACTGTAAGTATGCAATTATCTATCTTCTATCAATAAACAAGGCACTAAAACTAGCCTGAAAATAAGGTTGCAGTGCCTCCTGAATGATTGTATGGTTGCCAAGATTGATAGACTCGGTTGAGAGGCCTCCTGATCCACCCAAGTCCTGAATGGTATCCTGTAATACGTGCGCTGATGCACTATTTCCTCCGAAAAAGTTGATGAGGAAATCAAGCTGAGTCTGATGAAGATGCAAACGCATTGGGAGAAGTGAAACACGTAACCTGAGGACACAGAGTTATCATAAGGTGAAAATGAATTACACTTCACAGTTCAAACGCTGACATCAGGTATTAGGCAACTGTAGGTCTTTCAGTCCAGACTTAAAAATATAGGTTATAAGACCTCAGGGACTCAAATAACTCGTTTTGAAGAAAACATTTAAACTTTATCTCAAATTAGATTAAATACTAACATTCAAAATATCTGAATTTGTTTGTGGATTTCAAACTATAATCCAGCACTCCCCAAACAGGTTGGTTAATTTAGACCATTAGTATTTTATATTCAAAACCACATTCATCAAGCTAAAAATGGATATCAAGGCTTTGTAGTTCCCACACATGAAATCATTGTGATCCTTTATAACAAAGTATCATAATAATGGAACCAAATCTCTAAAATAAGAAGAGATTGTGTTACCGGAATTCCTCCAGAGGGATGGAAGGGTCAGGTCTGATGGATTCCAACTCCAGATTAAGTGCTTTAGAAGAGGATCTTCTTGGGAGCTTTTTTGATTTGTAATACCCGAGCACCTACAGAACCAAAAGAAAACAAAGAGTCCAACTTCATCGCTCAACATAATTTGTGGAAGAAATCCTAATCCTAGAAAGTTGATTAAAAAATTACCAGTTTCCATGCTGCGTCATTGCTATTGTCATTTAGGCAAATATCCCTAATAGTTAGGCAAAGCCTAGACAAATTTATGCCACCATCAGGCAGAGCATCATACTTGAACTCTATTCCAGAGAGACAAAGCTCTAAGCATGTTTGGGTATCCCTAGAAGAATGCTGAAGGCCCTTCTGGTCATGCCAGTCAGAACCACCAAACATCCTCCATTTAACATTCATGTTCTTAAGAAGTATACGCCCCTTGATTTTATCAAAACCATCAGCGTTGATGACATTAGAGGAATCTGCATGGTCCACTCTAACTTGATAAATATTTTGTTTGTTGGAATCCGTGACATGGTCATCCAAAACTTTTACAGTGCTTTCATACCATCTATTACTTCCACCTCCAGCATCTCCTCTGTTCATACGGACCTCTTGAAACGCTTCTGTTCTCAAATTTGATAAAGGGCGTAGGTCAGACAAGAAATATTCTTCTATGAGTTGAGGAATGTTTTCTTGTGACATTGATGAAGTACTATCTCCAACTCCAGCTATTGGCTTTGAGCTTGTAATAGGAAACCCTCCAATAAAATCATTTGGATCACTAACATCACTACTGCAAGGCTCATCCAAATAACAATCGGTGAGTGACAAGTGAAAACTAGAGTCAGGAGTATCAGCATGACTATCATAAGTTCCAATAAGCTGAAACGCATCATCACAAATTTGATCCATCAAATTTCCTCTTACATGATTACTGCTCGAGTCTAAATTTGAAGTTCGAAAATGAGAATCTGACGAGGCACAATTACCACTTAACGCTCCATTTTCATTAGTTTCATGAGTCTGCTGGATAATATTCCATCTATTCTGCAAATGCACAGCTGACTCCTCCATATCAGGGGCAAAAAGCTGCTGCACCTGAGCAGCCAACCGCATTAAACCAGAGGCAGTGTCATGGCATGTATTTACAACTATGTGGGAGTCGGAACACTCAACTTCCCACAAGCATCCATTATCACAATTAGTTCGCAGGAGTGCCTCTATATGTGCCTCCTGAGCAACTTTGACATAGTGACTCTTTCTAAGATGCTCAACACTGTAATTTTGGGTTCTTCTAAACCCAGAATCCACTGAGAGAAGCAGGCCAATATCCTGTACCCTAATTCTATAATTTGCAGGAAGTGAGCCAGCTGACATTTCATTTGATAGATTCAAGGAAGATGCTGCCAACAGACATGCAACTTTCTGGTTGATGCTTCCACCGAAATCGCCAAAGAACTCATTACCCAAGCATTCAAAATTGGTTGGGTTACTTGTGTATGGCTCATAACTTAAAGCAATATCCACCAAGTTAAGAACAAAAGCCGAACCAGTAGGCACACTCTCCTTATCCTTTTCCAACTTAGTGTCATCCTCTTCTTCAATTTTAGAATATGATGCAAGAAAGGAGAAAAGGGCTTCCAACCAATCCAATCGCCCACCTATTGCAGCAATGGTACCACATCTGACAGTAATAGACAGAGAACTGAGACTATTCTCTGGATCCCAGAAGTGTACTATATCAGAGCCAGAATGCCTAGGAGATAGAACATTAGAACCTTCTCCAGCCCCACGTCCAACAGCAGAGTCAGTGCATGATATCAGAATAAACTCTTTACCCGGGGCTCCAGTAATAGAGCCCAATAAATCACCATTACGATGAGATACCATAATGAAGCTGGCATCCTCAATTCCTCCAACATTGGACACAGAGAACAGCTCAAAATTCCAGACTTTGAGCCTCAAACTCTCCCAAGAACCAGGAAGTTCGCACTGGATAGAGCCCTCGACACTCTCAGCAACTTCCATGGTGAGTGAGATTTCCAGAGAATCACATTCCACAAGGACTGATTGTTGATTAAATGCATACTCTTTTGCGGTGTCAATGAGGCCAGATGTTATGTGTGACAAATCATGAATTAAATGGTGTAGAAGATGACATAATTTTCCATAAATGAATTCATCAAGACTGACCCTGACTGGAGGCAGACGAGCATATACTACAAATTTTGAGCTCACAGTCATCTCTTGCCGAGAGCGATGATCAAAATCTTCAATATCATCGACTTTGCTAACAGAAGCAAACTCGCTATTTTTCCCATTGAATCCATCTTTGTTACGTATGTTCTCAGCAGATGCCAAAACTTTTGCTCGCTTCGCTATCCAAGGGCCTGTCAAATGATCTTCTTGCCAAAACATACTGATGACTGGAACATCGGCACCATCAGCAACAGATACAATCTTATGAGCAATAAATTGAGTCTTGTGCATGCTGCTGGATTCACTTTCAAGATCAATTTTCAAAGCAGGAGTGATGAGATAGGCAATACCATCACCGAAATTAACATCAAGTGAACACGAGCTGGCCAATGCATATTTCTCCTGAAAACCAACAACAGGTCTTGCCTTGGGTGCCTTAATTTTTTCATGTCTGAGAGTTGTCCGCTTCTTAATGTCAACAACAAGGCAGGATGACTCACTCCCATAATCTGGACATTTCTTGGTAGCGGAATAAATAATAATTCTTGCATCTGAAAGAGATATGTCACCCCGCAAATTTTCTTTTCTTAAGGAGCTTGTAGCACAAGGGGGGATACTCTCGTCCCCCAAAGTTGCAGCCTTAAAATCTGCAGGAGCACTCATTGGGCTAATCATGTCATAAAAATCTCCCATTTCTTTGAAAAAATCTAATACTGCACTTATAAAATCAATGTCAACCCAGAATACAAGATCTGGCAACTTCAGAGAGAACGATGTTGGGCCTATTAAGAAGTCATTAGAAGAAGAATTCACTCTGACTTTGCAGTGGCAAGAGCTCAAGGTTTCAAGTAAAGGGACCTTGATTACATCATCCCTATAATTGCCACTACATGTTTTGGCAGAATCAACCACATCGGGCTTGCTTTTGAATGCACAAAAAGGAGGCAGAGAACTAGAAATCCCATCTCGTACTTTTCTCATTGAAGCAACCTGACTTTGGATAACATCATTATGACTCATCAAATTCATATGTGGCAACTCAATCTTGGAAGAGAAGTGATGGGATAACTCAATATGCTTCACCGTTGTTTCAAAAACCACTTCTTTAGGAGACACCTGTATACCTTGTCCAAGTTACAGTTAGTAAAGACTGCTCATTATAAATTTAAGAGAATTTGAACACTAATAGAAAAGAGATAAGATCTAAGTATTACATGCCTGCAAAACTAGTACAATCTCTTGGAAATTTGCATCTCCATAATCAACAGAGGAATTGGCATTTGAATTCATACATGAGTGATGCAAGTTGGTCTCGTCAATAAACGAAAACCACAAAGATATACCAGCAGCAGTGGCCTTAAAGTTGGTTTCAGTGTGCTGCTGTTCTGTATCAAAGTTGACAAAAATGAAAAGAATGAATACTAAGAAAAAGCTATTCTTCTCTTCTGTCGAATAGTTCAAAGTCAATAACTGAATCCAAAACAGTTATTAGTAAATGTGATGATTTAAAAACAAGTTGCAAAGTGCATAATATAATGGTAATCATTAAAGCTAATGTAGGTAACACTAGACAGATCCATTATAACCCTATGTCAAGTGTCAACAAAGCATTATACGACTCGCTGTAAATTTGCATAAATATAAAGCATACCAGATGGAATATGTAAAGAACCAGAAGCAAGATTTGTGGCAGCAGTTATTGCACTGAAAACGGAACATGTCCAATTCCATACTCCACTGTTTCCCATTACCGACTGGGAATTTCTCAGCCCATCAAAACATTCGAAAAACTGGTGGACACTGCATTGAAAAGTTACGACAAATAAAGCATCAATGTATTCAAACCCTCATGACTTGGATAATTTTTCCCGTTCCCCAGAATTTAAGAATTTGATATTTTTTAAGGGAGGGTATATGAATTATGGCTGCTAAAAGATGGTCTGGAAGTTGGAATTGCAAATAACCATTATAGGTTAGTGCAAGAAGTATAACGAATTTTCTATGTGACTAGGCCCTGCACTAAAATACACAGTGCCTGCTATTCCATATTTATGGGCATGGCATATTCAAGACAAGGACGTAATACAAAGGAATATGCCTTTATCCCCCTAGAGAGCCCCTTCCATAGACTACAGCCTACAATGCTAAAGGAGCTATTTGCAACATAAATCCAAATAGTGAAATGAAATTGAAGGATTACAGTGAAAAAATATGAATGCTAAAGTAACTACATGGTGCATAGAGATACCAACCTTTCCCCAAAATCTGATTCTTCATCAAAACTCTTTTTCTGGCTTCTGTTTACCCAATCTGATATCAGATGCGACTCAGACAAGAGCGTTTTAGATGTTAGTTCCTTCTCCACCAAAGAATTGTGATCCGAAGGTAGACCTTCATACGTAGGTAAAGAAGAAAACAAGGTGGACGACCCGCAATTGGAAGCTGCACTGTAGTAGGTCGAACCAGACCCGTCATCAACAACGCTCTTCTTATCGATATTCTTGAGGATGTCCCATAAACATATGAAACTTTTGATAGTACCAGGATGAAAACGTACTTCAAGAGGGTCCAAATGAGCATCTCCATCCACCCGGTTAACATCTAAGGATCCATTCTTCCACGGTATACTTAATTTCAGATTCCCAGAGAAACCATCATTTTTACCTGTGATAATTGGCGTTAGAGAATTCAATGGACAGCATTCTGAAATCCATCGGCCAATAGTTGTTTCCAAAGTCGAGGGTAATGGAGTCTGGTTATCAGTATTCAGCTGAAGAAACTCGAGAACTGCTCCCTCAAATGTCACAAAATTTGTCAAGTAACTAAAACCTAGAAAATTATCCACTGGAACTTCATCCCTTGAGTGGTTATCATCACTTATGCGGACACCACACTCCACCTCAGCAATTCGAAGTACCAAAGCTCTGTAATACTCTTCATTCTTTCCCTCTTCTGTACATGGATCGAATGCAACTATCAATTTTCTAACTTTAACATGGAAACTAGTTAATAACCATTTTACCATCTTTGCAACAGTCTTAACTCCTTCATGAACATCAAACATATTATTTCTGACAGAACAATCTTCTCCATCATGGTCCTGCTTTCCTGATACAAGGTATTCAGAGCGGGATCCATCACGACCAGAACTACAAGCTTCATTCCCATCAGAAGCGTCACTTTCCCCACGCAGACAAAGCACAAGCTCAAGTTCATCAACCTCAATCCGACACCCGTCCCCCTTCCAAGGCATTGTTACCAGTAAAGAGCCAATAGATCCTTCTTTGACATTTAAAGCAGTCTTTGCACCTAACTGGAAAGCATTAATTTTTACCATCAGATTAAGCTAATCAGAAATAATTAACACCAACCATATTTTGCATTATAGAGAAAGCCTACCAGATAATGCCCATTATTGTTTGATATATAATAAACAACTCTACATTGTAATTAAGCTAACTAATATATATATAAATGATGACATTCAACTATTCACTGTCAGTATCAATGAAAGAACAAATATGCAGTCAGGTGCCGGTAATAAAAGAGATCAATTCTCCTGGAGTTCATCATACACGAATTCTACAGTTCCAACAACTTCAAGCTCTATGCAGCACTGGTAGAGAAGGCACCTAAATGTGAAAGCATCCATTTTTACTATCAGATTAAGCTAATCATAAAGAATTAACAATAACCGTTGGTTGCATTAAACAAAAAACCTACTGGTGAATGCCCATTGTTGTTGGACATATAAATAAACTCTAAATTGTAATTAACCTAAACACTATATAAAAATTACATCAGTAAACTGTTCAGCACAAGCATCAATGAAACAACAATAAATTCTTCCAAATTGGGCATACCCCAATTCACTATTTTGAACAAGTTTGAAGCTCTATGTAGCACTCATAGAGAAAGCAAAAAAATAGCACTTCCAAATGAACTATATATAAAGATAAAGCAAGTCCAAATTAAATCGAAAAAAATAGAAGGGATTCCGTTTGGAATTATATAGCAAAAGGAAGGATTTTAAATAAAAAGAATGGACCTTTTGATTAAGATAATTGACATTAAGAGCAAGATGAGAAAGCTGAAGAGTTCCAGCAGTAAGCTGAACATCAAGTTGATCGAGATCAATATCTCCCAAAATGAATTTCCCCAATTTCTTCTTCAATACAAACTTGCAAACCCTCTTCACTGCCCACCGCGATAACATCGCCTCCGCCGACTTCGCGATGTTCCACGGAAACATCTTTACTTTATTATTACAATTCTACTTTATTAATAACGAGAGAGAGAGAGAGATTTATTTGTTCAAGTGGTGATGATGATGATGAATTATTGGCTGATGAGAGAGAGAGAGAGAGAGACGCCGGAAGCGAAGACTTGTTTTCTGATAAATTGAACCGTATGTTTATCGTTTCGTGTCCGTTTAAAAAACCGGCTATAATTTAAATCAATTCTAAATATTCCGTATTTTGCATTTTTGTTCGTATTTTGTATGAGTTCAATACATAGTAGTATTAGGACTCCGAGGATATGGGATTGCTCACCAAGGTGATCAGAATTAGTAAATGTGATGATGAAATGATTCAGGAATTATATTAGCAGCTTTTTGATTACGACTTTTCATGCGGGGCTTGCGTAGTGTGGCATACGTTAAATTTCTTAATGACTGCTTTTAATTAATAAAAATATGTTAAGAAGTTCATTTAGTTAGATTTGATGTGGTTCAAATATTATTTCAACCTTCACTTTCGATTTGATTGAACTCAAGTCCAAGGCTTGGTTTGGTTCGAAATTGTATTGGATCACTAGAAAAATTTGTCATTTCGCTTGTCGATGAGCGAACACGAACAAATGAACTTCAAGAAGTTGTTCCCGAACTTGAGTAATTTGAATTCAAACATTACAACTAAAGGTAGTAAGTGGGCCGATGTTGATTAGATTGGATTCGTAGTCAGACTCGTTAGTCCGTTTCGTAATATATCTGTCAGCCCATTCACTATAAATAAAAAACTGGCTAATTTCTTTCCATTCCTCGCGTGAATATCATCGTTGGTTCATTTTTTTTGCGTAATATGTATAAATCACTTGATTCTTAGTACTTTAATTATAAAAGTTTTTATATGTTCAAATTGATGTGATTCCATCTTGGAAAATAAATTATTTGATCGAAAATTCGAAAAGGAATTAGCATAAATAAACTCTTTCCTTACGTTTAAAACTGCGTTGAATATTGATACAATCGTTCCGCTATTATTTTATTATATTCTTTGTTCTTGATAAAATCTTTGCAGTGTGCAAGTTGACTGATAATACCTATTAAGTTAAAGTTGATCTGATCTTGTCTTACCGTTCTATGGTGACCGTGACAGTGGATACATATAAAAGTATGAATGTAATTAAGAAAAGATGAAAGGGCCAATATATAGCTTTTCCGCTCTTTTTGTTTGGCCATATAGGAGAAGAAAAACCCAGGTTTTTTCTTCCTCTATATTTAAACTTTTGTCTCACTTTTAATTGTTACAATAAAACGATGAAGGTTTTAATCAATCGTCGGTGTGGGCTATTAGCAGAACAGTACTACTTTTTTGGTTGTTCGGGCCTCTACGATATTCCATTGGCTTCTGAGGTGTAGATGCATAATCTCTACGATTGAATTCTTGTTTTATAATACCGTAGAGTTCTGTGTCGGTTTAGATAAATATTATTTTTAATCCGTAAAACCCGATACTTACTTGATATAGAAGATTGAAAATTGCCTTGGTCCGGGTGATTTAATGTAACTAAACTTCGTAACATAGTATATAATGTATGTCAGGCGTCACGTCGGCCCGTCTTTCATTTCTACCGAATATCAAGATATGATAGATGAAGAAGAATTGTCTTAACTTCTTTTTATTTTCTTTTATGAATGAACTTTGGTTTATTTTTGTTACATGGATAAGATGTTTATGATTTATTTTATTTCACAGATATCAAAACTTTGGATTCGATGTTTGAAGCTTGTTTGTGAATTTGTTAAATTTTGATTTAGATATTTGTGGTTATTTTATGGATGTGATTTTTTTTTTTCAATAGTGTAAATAAGTGTAGCTTGTGAGATAAAGCTGACTAGCGTCGTGGGTAGAGCAAAATTTAGGTCCTCTTCGGTAGCGCTAACTAGTAGGCCGGTGGGACGGAGTGAGTCTCAATGAATTACGATGTGTCGTTCGTGTTCGGCGCTAAAGTCGCCCGTCGATGGACATGGACATAGTTCGCGTTCGATAGTTAAGGGGCGTGTGACGTCGACCCGTGATTAACCCGTCTAATTAAAAAATATGGAATTGATTGGACCTTGATTTTCATTTCCGGCCGAAATAAAAGATTTCGGGTTCGATGTCGTCGAGCCGTGTGAAGACACTAAGAATCTGATATTCTTCCGAACTGATGTGGCTAACGAACCGGCCGGCCAGCCGCTAGCGAAGCAGGCCGGCCCGGTGCGTATTCCCCGACGGGCCTAGAGCCCGTTAATGAACCGTGCCGTCTTTAGTCCGTTAAGGGAATCATGAGCTTCTATTAGGTTCGAGGCCCCGTGTATCGAGGTGACGTGGTACCCTTTGAATTCAGCGATTACCACGTTTCGATTAAATTTAATCTTGTTTTTTAACTTTCAATGATGCAGTTTTTAACTACCGTGCTTTAAAACATTTGCTTAAATTGAACAAATAACATTTCTAATGAAAATAACTTTTTATTAATACTTCAAAGAGTTATTTTAAGATCACGGACTTAACACCATGACGTTGATCACAGTACAAGCGAACAAAATAACTTCAAAGACAATACAATGATTACGTTAGTCCTTCAGGATGAAACACAGAGAAGTTACAAAGTCATGCGACGGTTGGGTTGTGACGTTCAGCAATTCGCCCGCCCGTCAGTGAGTAAAATGGTTTTGTTTAGAGTAGCCGTCCCTCGGACCTTCATTTTCTATTTTCACGTCATATAGCTCGTCATCGACAGCTTACAATCACGCTGCAAAAAAAGTGGACACATGCCGAACAGCGAGGCGGGGAGGTAGCTTGATTTTAGGCGTTTGGATACGATAATTTTGAAGAATCTCTTGCGTAGGCGGCTCCCTGCAGGTTCTTCTCTTGGAGGCATGGTGATGGTTATGATTTGTGATTAAGTTGTTATTAAATTGATACTTATGAATTGTGTTTTTTAAACATGGAAAATGGTGTATTTATAGATGAAGAAATGTTGTTGATTTGCACATTTTAAATACAAGCAGTATACCTTTTAAATATAAATGGTACCCGGTAATGCATGCGCGGATATATAACGGCTATTGCGGCATAAGCGGTATACCGTTTGGGCGTGCTGATGCAGTAAGTTCGGCGGCCTTTTTGTAATTTGTATGATCAACCGGTACCCCGTTTGGTGTAAAGCGGTACCCGTTCATCTAAACGGTACCCCCGTTTGGACCACAACAATCACAATCCTTCATTTCACCGAAACTCAAAATGAAGAGGTCTATAAAAGGCAGCACTCACTTACATTTCTCATGAAGTCCCAATCGTTCTTCATGATATTAAAGCAATATGATCACTTTCTAAGCAATTACAATATTCATTACTTGTGGTTTTTGGGCTTCTTCGTTACAATCAAGTGAATCAACAATCTTACCTTGCTTCATTTACGATCCGGTATTATCTATCAAGTTTTTATAAATTTTGATATTTGTTCTTCTAAATTAATGGCATCAAAACGTAACCTTGGTAAAAAGTATTCAAAGTGGTGCTAGCATGTCTAATAAGAGTTTGTTAATTTAAAGAATGATAATCGTATGGATGAAGCCTCGTTATTAACTGTCTGGCT
>JADFUC010001932.1:0-98341 GCA_019722365.1 Lithospermum erythrorhizon | reverse complement strand
TATTACGTATTGCTATGTCAAGCTGGGAGTCACAGGCGAAATGCCGAAAAGGCTAGTAGTTACATATTGAGAAAGAAATGAAAAGCAGTAGTTACATATATATTGACAAGCGAGTTCGCCGGAAAAGGCGAAGTTGTTATCTAATTTGGAGTTGTTTGGGAGATCGGAGGATGGTTTGCTATGTATTACGTGGTTGCGGATTTCACCGTTGTGTTATTTACTTGTGGGTATATAGTAACGTGTTGATGAGTTATTGTTATTTTCGTGGAAGGCGCGTGTACCTTGCTCTCGAATGTCAAGCACGAGGTGCGCCAAGAGCCGATGCAGTATTCTCGTTAGTATGTTCCGAGATAAATGATGATTTACTTTTATCAGATTGGAGCATGCCCGCAATTGCCATTTTATTGGATGAGACTAGTGTATATATATATATATATGTATAGGTATGAGTATGTATTTCAATACCTGTATGTTCATTCGACCTCGGGTAGTTACCATCCGGGGCGATCCGCTTTCTACTAAGCCGCCGAAGCATTCCCATTCCTCCCCTTCAGATTGATGTGTAGTCCGAAGCCGACGAAGCAAGTGAGCGCCGGTGATTCCATTTAGGCGTAGCCGACGCGGTTGGGATCCTCGGCAGTCCCCTTTTGTTTTCTATTTAGTTTTTGGCGTAAACAAATTGTTTTTATTTTGGTTTGAAATCAAGGAACTATAAGGTACATTTGTATTTCTCAAGTTACCGTGATGTTATTTATGTTTGGGTTTGGCTAGAATGCCACGATGGTTAAAACTTAAATCAATGTTTTCAGTTTTCAAGCTATTTTTATTTCATCAACCGTCGTTTTATGGGTTTTAAACAGTGTTTCGTGTCAACCATCGATCGGTGACTCGATATACAAAAGTTGATGACCCATTCTAACCTCGAGGGCGCACGACTTATAAGGCGGGTCGTTTACAAGTAATAAGGAATTTGTTAAGGGAAAAAAAGAAGTTTCCAAGAAACAATTCAAACGGGTCCCGAAACTAGGGATGTCTGCCAATATCAGAAGCGAGGCGGACATCGGAAACCGATTGTCCCAAGTGAGCAGACAGGGCAATTTAATGCATCCGTTCTCACGATGTTTCCTAGAGTAGTTCAAAACTGAGGAAGATATAAGAAGTTTCTAATAACCACATGTTTTACACCGATATGGATACTGATTCTCGAGCGCTCTTTATCATATCTCATTCCCAAAGAGGGAATGTATTTTCTTTAATTTACGAGCAAAGTTAGGATGGTGGTAATATTTCTTTATGGCCACGCCTGCTTTGCAAAAGTAAATAGATAGGTTTGTGAATACTGGGGACTGTGGATGGTAAGTTTTATACCTTAGAAGCATGTTAGGCATGCTCCACTCATTTAATTAAGAATTGATTTACTGAAGTCTACTAGACAGAAGGGTTTCAGCTTTTAGAGGTGAAAGTGGAGCGATAAATGTACGCAGAGGTTCTCGAGGAAATTCCAAAGATGTTAAGCGGGTATGCTATTTTTACAAGGGGCCACGCTTCAATTCTACCGTTGTTGAAAAATGATAATATGACTGCTTGGGTGGCATACGAGGCTTCGGGTTACATGAGTGAGAAAGGGAAGGCATTCTAGCTAAGTTTAAAGATTGGGGGTTTCAGAGTTAATCGTGGTCTTTGGAAAATTACATCGCAAAGAAATCTCCTAAAGCGACTCATAGAACAAAAAGGTACACCGATTAACCACTCCGATTGTCGGGTCCTTCACGAGCTGGAATTTTCTGAGATCGCATGTATTTTCTATCGTTGATTGATGATTATTCAAGGACGAATTTCAGTCTTTATTATGAAGCGTAAAAGTGATGCTTTCTAAGCACTTCAAGGATCGGATGATTTTAGTGGAAAATCAAACGGGAAAGAAGGTAAAAGCAGCTTACGATCGATAACGTCCTGAAGGCTCGGCCTAAGTTTGATGAGTTTTTTAAGGCGGAAGGTATTGCTAGGCATCATACGATTAGGCATACACCCCAGCAGAACGGTGTAAAGCAGTAATCCATGAATCGATACACTGAGTAGCTCGCTGTATGCTCTCAAATGGGTCGAATTCGCACTATTTCGCGTAGTGAGTCACACAACCCGCTATCCGATAAATCCCGTGTCGGTACCTACGCAACTTGTTCATAACAAAAATAAAAAAATGCAACCAAGATCGAATAAATGTATAATAACGAATTACGAAAAACATACACGATATAATTCATACACGTATGAATACGAGAGTACTTACAAACGCAGCGGAAATGATGAACTTTCAATCTCCCGAATCCTCCGTTAAATCTCTCTCAAAGACCTTCAAATGAAATGCCTAGCTATCTACACCAAGAGCGGTTGAATCACGCGATTGACTCAGAATCTACAAGCAATTGGACAAGAATTTCGAGTCAAAACTTTGACTCAAAACCAAAGCGGATAAGAGAAGAGGGCGGTCGGTTCTTTGGGAGAAGATGAAATGTTCTTAGGTTTTCTATTTCATCTTTTTCCCTTATATACTCCATTTTGGTTTCGGGCCGAATACTTGGACTCGCTTGATAAATGGGCTAACTCGTTAACTAACTTATTTAAGCCAAACGAGTAAGTAACTTAACAAGTTACTAATAAGCTTCCCTCGTTAAACCGTCAATTGAAATAGCAATTTAATTGATTCGGTTTTGTCCAATTTGTATTTTACATTATCAATGTAAACTCTCGATTGGGTATCTCGTTGATTTCAATCAACTCCCAATTTAACAATCTCGATTTAATTCCATACATGGAATATAACTCAACGTCATTGTACGCGTAGGACCTTTCCTGACTCAGATAATATTAGCCGTGAGCAATAATATAACCGCCATTATGATTATTATACCGGCCGTGGAAAGTGGATCTAGCAATCTAGCATAACCCCGATATTATCGTGAGTTCCATTTTAGTAATTTAAAAATTACATTTATTTCAAACACTTAGTTTGGAGTAACGCCATTTAACTAAAACTAGTAAACGACCGTTACAACAATCACGCAACGGCACAATTATAGAAACCAAGATACTCTTAATTTTCAACACCGTGGTCCCTGGCTACGTGTATTAATCTGAAAACTCCTATTGAATTGTGGTCTAATAAGTCTACTGATTATACAGTCTTAGAGTCTTTGGTTGCACTGCTTATTATCATGTGAATGAGGGTAAGTTAGAACCAAGGACAAAAAAGGGTATATTTGGAGGCTAGCGGCAATAAAGAAGTTAAGGTATAGAATTTGGTAATCATCCGAGACGAGTTATTTTGAGAAGAAATGTGATATTTGATGAGAATTCCAAGGCTTAGTTCAAATCCATATAAATCCACAATTGTCAAGCAAAAGATGATATTTGGGAAGCGAGCAGACTCGTGTTAATCGGCGCAGAGTAGCTCTTAGTCACGCTAGAGGTAGAAACATCGTAAGCTATATCCCCTGCATTTAACATCATGGGGCGGTGCCCTAGAAGAGCTAATTACGGAGTACCTCCTACGGTGTATGATTAAGCGAGGGATACGGGCTAATTACGGAGTACCTCCCATGAGGTATCGCTCTAATCCCCAATAAGAAGTAGAATGTGCGATAATAAATGATAACGATGGTATCAATTGTGTCAATATGCCTTTTATGTTGCCGTTGTCGAACAACCATCAAGACGAATGAGGGTTGCAAACCTCGACTCGAGTTTTGACTTATCATTGGAGCAATCGGCTCCCTCCAAGGGGCCGACTGGGTGGGCCAATCAAGTGTCAAGTTTACCGACGGAGAGCACCGGCCTCCGGATCGGGCCATTGTGGCCAATTAGGCGCCTAAAGGATTTTTGAAGTGGTTTAAGTTGTAATAAATATTCGTGGAATACCATTCTCGAATCATCAGAACTCTAAACATTCGATATATACGAAAGTTTATATACTTCTGCTTAGAAGAGTATATTTATTTTAGCCTTAAATTCATCTATCTCAGATAATCTACACATCTGTGAGTATAGTGTTATTCAACTGTAACTGCTTTTCATTATTATGAAATTTCTCACATTTGTCATAATTGGGCCCTAACAAATCACAGTGATACCACGTGAAAATATCTCACAGCATATTTCATGGCCCACACAACTTTTACATAATTCTGTAATTCAAGATTCGCATATATTATAACAAATTGTTTCGTACAATCTCAAGTATTACGTGTGCATTATTTATGTTTAATACGGAGTATATTCGTACTTTATGAAAATGATAAGATACCATATTACTAAAAGAAATGTAGCTAGCTGTCTATTGCATGATCAGTACTAGTACATGTAATAGAATAATAAAATGTCCACATGCAACTAGAAAACAATTTACACTACGTCCTATCCTCCAATGACCACTAGCAATTTAAATAAACATATATAACGTGCTCCATTTAATTGATACTAGCTATTCATCTAAATAAGAGACTAATTGTTATAATCTCATTAAAAGATTAACGACGAATTAACATTACCAGAATATTTTACATACCACGAATCCCAAAAATGATTTAAGATTTCATTTAGATGTAAAGTTGCAAAATAATGACCATTACCGTAATTGGTAATCACACAACATATTTCACTTAATGACATAAAAAGTGGTTCAATTAAAGTCGTGAGCTTGCTTAAACTTAGTCAATTATCAAAATGTATTATCTTATAATTTAATAATTATTAATTTGAAGACTATATCCTCGAATTTTAATTTGCCAAAATATTATCTTAGTATTTATTAACTAATCAAGATAATTAAATTATCGGAAGCCATCAGAATTGATAATTGCAAAAAATAAAAACAAAATGAAAAGGAAACGAAAAATCACTAATTATTAATTTAGCACCCTATCCTCGAAGAGGACATCCCAAAATTATCTGGGAGAGTTTTATTAAATAATAAAGATTAATTTATCGAATTTCTCATCAGAATATCATTATAAACAATATATATATATATATATATATATATATATATATATATATATATATATATATATATATATATATATATATATATTAAAAGGAATGAAAAAAAATCATCGAATTATTAATTTAACACTCTATTTTCGGGAAATGGATCGGCAAAATATTATCTGTATTTTATTAAATAATAGACTATTAATTTATCGAAGTTTCTACTATAAGCACAATTGCCAAACCAACTTCATACGATCACAAGAATCGAAGATTAATTTATCGAAATTTAAAATGAAAAGGAACGGAAAAAGCACGAATATTAATTTAGCACCCTATTCTCGAAGTCGACCGGTTAAAAATATTATCTTATAGAGTTTATTAAATAATTGAGTATTAATTTATCGAATTTAAAAAAAAGAAAAAACAACAAAAAAATATAGAAAAAATAACCACTACACGTGCCACTCAAAACGTATGACCATGGGTATAATGCACACACAACACTCTTTATATATACTCTTTATATACTAGCTAACGAGGCCTCACAATTGACTAATTCAAAAATATTGCTCTCATCTAAATACGATTAATCGTTATAATATCATCAAAAGATTAACAACCGACCAACATTAGTTTTGTAATAGCCTACATGGGGCTAACTTCATGAAGTTGCAAAATAAATTATCATTGGCGCTTAATTAAGAATCACAAAAATTATTACACTTAATGACATAAAAAGTGGTTCAATTAAAGTTGGAGTTGCTTAAACTTAGCTAAATTATAAAAAATGTATTATCTTATAATTTTAGCGAATTATTAATATAGCACTTATCCCTAAGTCGGGACTGACCAAAAATATTATCTTAGGGAGTTTATTAAATAATCGAGTATTAATTTATCGAAGTTTCGTATGTAGTTAATAAATGCAAAAAAAATCCAAAACCCCGCATATGACCGCCAAGAATCGAGTATTAATTTATCGAGCTAAACGAAAAGTTTAACGAAAAACAAGCATGTATTATTAATTTAGCATCCTATCCCTAGTCGACATTAAAATAGTTATCTGTAGAGTTTATTAAATAATCAACTATTAATTTATCGAAGCTTCTACAAGAGTGATAATTGAAAAATGAAACTTAAAAAACCACGAATGACATTTTTTCCCCGAGTCGAGACCTACCTTTCAAAATAATATTTGCAGAGTTTATTGTTAATCGAAGATATTAATTTATCGAGCTTCTATAGTAGTTGATAATTGCAAATAAAAAAATGAAAAAAGGAAAAAAAAACAAGAATTATTAATTTAGCACCCCATTCCCGAGTCTAGACCGACCAAAAATATTATATTAGAGAGTTTATTAAATAATCGATTATTAATTTATCGAGCTTCTATTGTAGATGATAATTGTAAAAAAAAACAAGCACTCTATCCCCGAGTCGGACCAAAAATATTATCTTAAAAAGTTTATTAAAAAATCGAGTATTAATTTATCGTGAAGCTTCTACAAAGAGTCGATAATTGGAAAAAAGGGAACGAAAAAAACACGAATGCACCCTATCCCCGAGTCGGGACCGACCAAAAATATTATTTTAGAGAGTTTATTAAAGAATCGAGTATTAATTTATCGAGCTTCTACAGTAGTTGATAATTGCAAATAAAAAAATGAAAAAGGAACGAAAAAAAAACGAATTATTAATTTAGCACCCTATTACCTAGTTGAAACCGGCCAAAATTATCAGATGATAATCAGAAAAAAAAGACTACATTCCCCTAGCCGGGACCGCCAAAATATTATCTTGCAGTAGCTTCTTTATTAAAAAATCGAAGATTTAATGCACCCTATCCTCTAGTCGGATGGGACAAAATATTATTTTAGAGAGTTTATTAAATAATCGAGTATTAATTTATCGAGCTTCTACAGTATTGAATAGTTGCAAATAAAAAAATAAAAAAGGAACAGAAAAAAAACACAAATTATTAATTTAGCACTTTATCCCCGAGTCGAGACCGGCAAAAAATATTGTCTTAAAGAATTTATTAAATAATCGAGTTTAAAAACAAATGCACTCTCTATTCTCGAAGCCTTAATTCCGCCAAAAATATTATTTTTGTAGCTTTATTAAAGCATCGCTAGACACTTATCAAACTTCTACAGTAGTTTATAATTGCAACAAAAACGAAAAAGAATCCGAAAAAATACCAATTATTAATTTAACACTCTATCCTCAGCCGGCACTGCCCACAAATGATGTCTTTGTGGAGTTGACCTAACTTCACTTCTTTTATATATAATTATATATATATTATATATAAAGATAAAGATACTAAAGATAAAGATACCAGTAGATGACATCAACGTGGAATGACACAATCTTCCTATTTTAATTTCTTATCTAGTTTTATTACATTTCATTTTAAAATTATGTAGATACAATGAATTGCTTCCGTTTCTTATTTACAATATTATTTGATATTTTAATTTAAAGATACGCCCTTGTCTGTCTGGATTTGACTTTTAGCGGCATTGAACCTCCTTTTACGCCTTTGAGGTCCTTGTTTTGAATGTAAACTAGAACTGGTTATTTTAACAATCACGATAATATGATGTATAATCAAAATAATTTAAGGTTGATAGCCTCTGCCTTTTAGAGTATGTGTATCAAATTTCCTAAAATTTAAAGATTAAATAATTTTAGATATCATTTAAATTTTATTTATTTACCATTTTGATTACTCATAATTATTTTCGATCCAAATCGATCACTCAGGTTCGTAAAAGACTCAATTGACTATTTCCATTTATTTTTTCTGTTAAATTAAAAATTTCGTGAAGTAGATTGTAAATTGTAAAGAGATAGTATTGTCCATTCACAATATTTTTTTTTTAAATACCTCCACCTTATCTTCCACCACCATCTTCTTCCCCAAATTTAAACACTTCCCTCATCCTTTATTATGAACAAATTCTTCTAAAACCAACATCAAATATAACCAAAAATATGAAATCTAACATATGAACATTGACTTGTCTTGAAACAGATTCAAAATCAAATCTACAAAAAGACCAACATAGTTCAGAGTTCAGACAACTTCAGATAATAAAATCAGTCGCACAATTCTCATAATATGATGTTTTCTTGAGAAAAAAAACGTCATCAAACCTTCAAATCATTTCATTACATCTCTCATGAGCTCCTAAAAAACCCCCATAAAATTCAAATCCTTCAAATTTTCAAAACCCATTTCACAAAAGACAAACAAGCATAATTTGAGTCATAATTTCACAAAACAATCAAGAACAGAGAACCCCATTTTAGCTAAGCATTAATTTCTCCCAAATTTCATAAAGATCCCTACTTTTTTATCCAATTCTACTCTATTAGAATAATTTCAGTAATTTTTAAGTTAAAAAATGGAAAAGGTATCTGAACAGAGTAAGGAAAAGAGTGGATTTATGTCACCTAGATGTTCTGTATTTATAGAGTGTTCAAATAAGTAAGTGAAGTACTGATAGCGTATCAAATGAGACTAGGAATAGTTCAACCAAAGATTAGTGCTTTTCAGCATCTTCATTGGGTAAGTAAAACGATTCAAAATTGAAAATGAAAACAAGTAGCAGTTGAAGGTCGAAGATGATGGTATGAAGTTTAGAAAACAAAGTTCAAAACTTTTAGGTTTGTTTTTTCATTTTGGTTATATTTGATGTTGGTTTTAGAAGAATTTGTTTTCATTGAAAGATGACGCTAGATTTTAAATTTAAGGAAGAAGTTGGTGGTGGAAGATAAGCTGGAGGTATTATTTATAAGGCTAAATTTTATAAATTTACATGAGGTAAGGAAAAATACATGAATTTTTAATTTTTTAATTTTTTCAAATAGATATTCATTTAAGCTGATTTTTCGATTATCTGAATTACTTTAATATATAAATTCCAACATCAATTAGAAAATTATATATATACAGTATTTTTATGAGTCATTTTTAAAATAACAAACAATTAATTTGATCAATTTTAATAATTAAAAAAATACATCAATTTTAATTTGAACATAATGTGTTTTTTTAATTGAACTAATTAAAATTGATTATTAAAAATTGATCCAACTAATTATTTCTTATTTTAAAAATGATCCATAAAGTGTAATATATATAATTTTTCTTAATTTGTCCTGGTGCTTATCTATTAAAAAGTAGCTCAAGTGTCAAAAAGATGGTTTTCAAAAGATCGTAAGTACAAAATCACCTTCTCAAAAGGTTTATTCAAATGCTGAAAAATTCAGATTCCTATTCAAATATTTTTCTTAATTCAAAATTGTACGAATTTAATCTATTTTAAAAATCAAAATTAAAATATATTATGAATGGACAAAACTACACCTTTCAGTTTTCAATCTATTTCACGGAATTTTTATTTTAACAGAAAAAAGGGACGGTTAGTCGATTGAGTCGCTTACGTAATCCTTGAGCCGATCGACGGTAGTCGAAAGTAATTATGATTGGATCTAAATGGTAAATAAAACGAATTGGAAAGTTGACAAGCAGTTTTCATTTGCTCAAATCTAAAATAAGGATTTAAATTAAAAAATGAAAAAATTATATTCACCCACACTCTTCAGCCCTTAAATTTGTACTCTCCCTATTATTTTTTAAATGGTTAATTGAATAATATGTAATTTACTAAAGTATATACATAAAAATCAATTCTTAAAAATAAAAAAGTAGCGATTTGTGTTCTATTTTGGGAAGCTTTTAAGTGTAAATGTTTTTTAACTTGTTAAATTTCACATCGACAAGTAAAACTACAATCTTTGCCTCCAATGTTGAAAAGCCAAGATTTTTCACTTTGTCATCGTTGGCGACTCCATCGCGAGTGGTGGTCAATGATGGGAGTCACTGTATGGAGTAATTGTATTCGCGAGGCATTGGCCGCGACCTCCATAGCCGAGTGTCAGTCACTTAATACTGGGGTCACGATGGCTAGCAATTTGTACACTCCAATTTGGCGCTGCTGGCCCAATTATTTTCTAATTCGAGTCTAACTGTTATACCTTTCACTATAAATATGTGATTGCTTTCTACGAGCTTTATTCATCATACAAATACTGTAATGTAGAATAATCATCCTGGTATCAACATTAGGCCTTTAATATTATCAAAGAACATGCTTTTGCTCTCGCCAACTTGCAGCTTTTATCTTTTGTTCTGATAGGTTTCTGCGGGTCGGTATTTTCTACAGATAAGAAAATACTCAACATGTAGCATACCAAGCAGAGGGCCAGAATCCATCTTCCTCATGACAAGGATTCTTACAAATAAAGAACAAAGACGCATCTTTCACATCGATTGTGAACCTCGGGTGATAAATTTTTGTGTCCGCTTATTTCTCGCATTAAATTTCGCTGCTTTTTATTCCATTGCTTAAAACTGGTATTTGCGCCTTAAATCCTAACAATCACGTAGTCAGTCATAGTCAAGTTGTGAGTTTAAGAATCAATTCACTTCTGGGAAGTTAAGAACATGACACGTCAGAGAGAAATTGATGAATCATTTTCCACATCGGAAGATGCGTGATGAGGATTATCCGCATTTGTTAGTTTCGAATAAACCACTGGTGGCAAGTTCTCGGTAAGACGGACGCAGATGAATGGATTGACCGACGTATTGTGTCTGGGTGTGATCGCACTTTGTTTGTCGAGAACGAAGCTGCTAACGTTGCTAAGGAGACCACCACAAAGCGGGTCAATTTAAGGCTTTATGTTTTCTCAGATTTTGGTGAAACCTTCGGGCAAATAATACAAGTGCATTTCTATGAAAAACCGCTTTCACCTTAAGCATGCCTAGCACAATCTACAATGAGACACCTTACCCATTTCAATAGCATTATTAACTGGCCGACGGTAGATGTTAATGTTGATTTATTGTGATGCAAGGTTCTGATTTTGTTGGCTTGCTATTCTAAAAGTCAGAGCCAATGCAGGCGGCTAAGCTATAATTTGCAGTACTAATAAGATCAAGTTAAGGCGGCTAGAAACAGCGATCCTCGCCCGGGAGGAGATACGTGAAGCTTCACGTAGTTGAAGTGCTATATGGTTCTCCGTGATTAAGTGTAGAAAAGGAAGAACGGAGACGTGGCTTGGAAATAGCAGTGAGATCACGTAGTAGAGGTGGCTAATTGACCTGCGGCTTGGTCAGAAGGCAAGATCGTCATACGAAGAGGCACCGTAAAGCTAACGCGATGCTCGTATTGCTATTGAAATGATTATTCTCACGCTGGTTTTATCTGCGGAACGCCTGCTGATTCCTGGATAAGAGATTCGGAGCTTTTCATACTTCGCATGACGTATGTAACGGTGAATTATGTTTATGGAATTACGACCGCTCATCTTCGCCGAATACGGTGAAATACTGGATGTGTGAGGTAATGGGAGACGTGAATCCAAGTTGTCGAATGGTTCTTTCCTCGAAATCGGCAACGCGGGAGACATGTTCCTAAATTGGGGAATAATTTAATTTCGTGAGTCACCGACGTATGACGGTTATCGAACTAATAAGATGGTAACCTAAGGTCGTTTCCTGGGGATACTTAATAGCAGCGGCTGTAAGTCAAAAATTTATACTGGATCGACGGTTCTCGTAAGCTGGTCACAGAGGATCCGCAGGTGCCAAGCGGTATTCGATACGGGAGTTTTACTTAAGATGAAAAGATCATTAAGCAGAAATTCCCCTGCCTGACGCTACGAGGTTCTCGAGATTCTCGAGGAGCCGCCAAGAAATCTAAGATTCATCAAGGTCGAAATATACCCAACCGACGTATCGTAATACTTCGCTTGGCGATTTTTAGCTCCGAGGTCAAGGAACTGGGGAACGATGCAACCGGTTCTCCAAGGCTTGATGAATCATCCGGAAGTACGAGCCGTGGTTTCAAAGTCGCGGTATAGATTCCCAACCTCCCGATTCTTTGCTAATCGTTGAAAGATGTTTTGATCAAACATCGTAGGTCAATGAATTAGATCAAGTGGAAGCCGCCGACGGAAACGGGAAGCGGGTTATAAATTCATCACGACCAATCAAACTCTCGAGTTTACCACAAGGTGCCCGGGTCACATCACGAAGATCGCTAAGCAGCAGAAAGCATGTCGATTGGGTTCTAACGGCCAAAGCTCCAACGTAAGTAGAGGTAATGATTATTCTAGATTCTCTTCGTAGTCAAGCTTGCATCATTCAGGATGTTCTCGGGGATTGAAAGAATGGGCATCGAAGTCGATCAACTTCAAATGGGAGTTCGTGGACGCATTTAACTCGGAAGGTCACGGGTAACGGTGTTTTCAAGACACATCCGAAAATACCAAATGCGAGACGTGGCTGAAAAGTCAACATTTTTTCACTTTGTCATCGGTCAAGGACTCCATCGCGAGCGGTGGTCACGCATGGGGGTCAATGATGAAAGAGTTGTGGCCTCGAGACACTGGCCGTGACTTCCATAGCGAGTTGGGTCACGACAATACGATGGCGGAAGACGGTACATTCCACTGGCGGAGCCATTCAATTATTTCCTCTCTAATTTGGTTTCAACTAAAGTATAATTTCGCCTATAACATGGTGACGTTTACGAGCTTTATTCATCATATAAATACTAATGTAGAATAATCATCCTGTATCAATATTAGGTTTTTCATTATCAGTTAACATAGCTTTTGCTCTAAGAATCTCTGTAGTAGCTTTTATCTTTATTCTCGATAAGGCTTAAGGCTGAGATTTTCTACAGATAAGAAAATACTCAACATAGAAAGATAAATTTAATTTTGCAGAGGCCAGAATCTATCTTCCTGGCTTATTAGTGATTCTCAGCTAAAGAACAGACGTATCTTCACATCATGTAACCTCAGATAAAAATTTTCGCCTGCTTATTTCCGCACTTAAATTTCGCTGCTTTTATTGACAAGCTGAACTCCTGGGGAAGGCGATTTGTGCGCCTTAAATCCTAACAATTAATCCTACAGACTTTCTTTCCTTCAAATTAAACACTTTACTTAAACACTGCAATCTTCAAACATTTTCTTTTGTGTTCTTCATCTTTTTGGAAGAACACCTTTAATACTACAAGGGATTCTTCTATTATTAGATTCGCATCCTCCTTCAGACCTTCACATCAATTTCACATTTGTTCCTAATCTTTCTGGATTCTCATTATCTCACAACAAACATTCCCTCAAGTGATGTTCTTTAATCTTAGGTAGGAAGGTTGTTTGTTTTGTAGTGAATGTGGTTATTTTTCATATATTGGGATAAAGTTATCATTTCATGATTTATTTTAGGTAATTGATGTGTAGAGTTGAGTTAATTACTAGGAGTAATTAGCTTCCATTCATTTGTTGTAATGGATGCCAAACATTCTTGCTTCCTTCCTACCTTTATAAGGTTATTGGTACCACAATATAATATGTTTGTCAACTATTCCTAGCGACAAAATAGGTGTTCGATTATTTCTATTCCATTTTGTTAGATATACAAATGACAATTATGTTGAGGAGCTCGTTCTATCACCTATCCAGATCAGGCTCTTCTAATTTGATGTTCTTTCTCGTGAGCTCTTGGACACGTGATCTCGCATATCAAGTTAGTCTTTGAAAATTTATTGATCTTTTGCCTTTGATTAATATCTAATGTTTTAATCCTTGTCTAAAATGTACATTTTTACTCTTCAGTGTCTTTTGTACTTTTTTTCCTCGTTTTTCATTTTTTGTGTTTAATATGGATGAGTTATGGTATATTGACATGGTTCTTCTACCAGTTAACTCTTTAAACCCATTTTTTTGTGAAACTGATTCGATATGTATATTTTCAGGGTGAATATTTCTGTGTTTTGTTTTACTAAAATTTGGAATAATGGCAACGGGAAGGAAAAACACGATCAACTTCTAAAATCATGTTTTTTTATTTTGAATATGTGATAAATGTGCATCTCGATCAACACAACTTCCACAAATGCACATTAGTATGATATAGTCAACTTAAACTAATGCTTTTTAAATTTCGTTGCAGGATATTACGAGTTGCCATTGTACATATTCTTCATGTCCTATATTGTGGTTTTTTTTTATGGTAAAAGTTGAAGAGCGAGCAGAAGAGACTTGGGCCAAAATTCCGATAAGTCAATGCAAGAGGCAAAAACAAGAATTTGTTGGAAGTCAAATTTGGTTCTCGCAATCCATTGTCGAATATTCTCAAGAAACGGCAGAAGCTTAGTTGTTTATGGTGTCTCTTCATATGAATGATTATGAGATTGCTCGAGTTCTTTGCGCTGTTTCAAACTGTATTTGGTTTAGTAGTTTTCCCGTCATCTCAAATTCATCATTAATTATTGCTATGAAAGAAATGATCATGCAAGCCGTGCATTATTCCATGCAATGCAAAGTCTAATGGCTAGCTTTACTTTCATGGGTTTATTATTTAGGATTCTGTTGCTTACTATTCAATAAGATCAGATCTTGTTGTGATCATGATCCATTAGTTAGCTAGTTTAAGGTAGGTTGTTAGCTACTTAGTCTCCATTCAATTAGGATCTAAAATGGACACATTAGCTACTATAAATAGTGTGTTTCAAAGGGATGAATAAAAGAAGCTAGTTTGTATTTCGAGCACAAGTTTACCTAAAAGTTCTGGCTTTTGTATTGAGTTCCTTAGCTATTTAGTTTGCTGATAATCCAACAATTGGTATCAGAGCTTGAAGAATAGCAATGAGTGATGACAATTCCATGTCATGTTCTGCCTGATGGTTTACTGCACTTACTGGTATTTAGAAAATTTTCTCTCAGAGCAAAAGTACATGGGCATCAAGCCGAGAGTTAGTAATTGGGAGCTCCCTAGATTTGAGATTCCTATCGAATGAAAATCGTAGGGATTTCATCGGATAGGCAAAGAACACATAACTATCGTTGAAACATTATTTGTTTCAAGCCATTGATAGAAGTGTGTTTGAGCAAATTTGGGGACAAGGAAAGAATGCCAAGGCCACAGGACTCTTTGAAAGCAAGGATGAGGTAACGGTATGCGAAAAGTGCACAAGCACGCTTTGAAAAGAGAGCACAGCTTCGAATGAGGAGCGAGAGTATCGATGGATACCATGGAAAGAGTTTAATGCAGATGAACAAACTTAGGAGAATGAGTAGACATCATGAATCCACAATTGTGTATGATTACGAGAACTCAATGAGAAATTTCTGCATATCAGAAAGCGTTTATTGAAGAATCAAATGACTTGGAAACAATGTCAGTTGATGAGTTGCAAAGCACACTGGGCGCTACATGAAAGGAAATTTAAGAGCATTACAATATGAAGAATCAGATCAAAGAAGCCAGGCCGAGGAAAGCGTGATTAGAGCTATGCAGATTGAGAATGTGCTTCGGAACTAAGATGGCGGGGAAAGTTAGTTAGTATTGGGTGAGCAAGGCCCTAGCAAATACGAGAGAGGGAAGGGAAATTTCAACAAAGCAAATGTAGAATGCTACAATAAACATGAGCTAAAGATTAATTTCAATACAGTGTCCTAAATGGAAATAAGGAGGTGAATTATGTAATGGCTGATGAGGAAGAGGATGATCTATTATTGATGGTCGAAAGTGAATCGATCAAATCGAGAGAAAGAGGGCGGCACATTGATTCAGTCGCTTAAATCACATGTGTGCGTGAATGAATCAATGTTCATCGCATTGGATAAGAAATTCAAATACAGTCACCAGGGCAACAATGATAGATCGGAGGCGCAACGGTAAGCGAAGTAAGGTCAACTCAATGGGCAAGATACACCAATATCGGTGTTTACTTTGTACCTCAACTAAAGAGCAACCTACTCAAGCAGGTTGGACAACCGCAAAAAAGGGTCGAGCATTCAATTTAAAGGGAGGACGCGTTGCAGTTGTACATCATCAAGCTGTGGTGAAATCATCAAGGCCATCAGCTTTGAGTAAGAATGATGTTCACAATTGTCACCGATGCTATGAAAGAAAAGTGGGGAAGAATGCTCAGAGGGTGATGTAGATGATGAAGAAGTTTACGCATGACAATTTAGATATTGATATCTCAATCTCAAAGGCTTCGAAGACACTTGAAAGACAAAGCTTAGTCGGTAATCGGACTCCCAAGCTTCAAAACACAAGACATTACATGTGCTGATTGCTTCAATGGAAACAACAAAGCAAGTACGCCCAAAGCGATGTTCAGTGGCGTTAAAGGTGTCGTGGAGCTCGCTACATTCACATATGTGGCCCAATCTCTCCTGAATCCAAAAGTGGTAAGCATTACTTTCTCACTTTTATTGATGATTTCAAGAGAGTGGCTTGATGACTGGTTGTCATTGTTGTGAATCGCAGTACTTAATCAAGCTTCAAAGAATTCAAATGCTTAGTTGAGAGAGAATCTGAACAAACAATCAAGTGCCTTAGAACTGATAGGGGAGGGGAGTATCTGTTTAATGATTTCATAGATTACTGCAAACAACAAGGGATCAAGAGACAACTGACAACAACATTCACTCCACAACAAAACGGAGCGGGCCGAGAGGAGAAATAGAAACTATTTTGAATATGGTGGTTAGGTCTTTGTTATCAGCAAAACAAATGCCTAAATATCTATGGAGTGAAGCAGTTGTATGGAGCACCTATGTACTCAACAGATGTCCAACCATCACTGTGAAAGGAAAAACACCACAGAAGCCTGAGCCGAAATGAACACCTCGATGGATCATCTAAAAGTGTGGGGGTGCCTAGCACATGTGCACATACCCAAGGTGAATAGAGGGAAGCTGGATAAGAGAAGCTTAGTGTGTGTTTCTAGGAATGAGCAGTGGAACAAAAGGATATAGGCTATTCAATACTGAAACAAACAAGATAGTAGTCTCCAAAGATGTGATATTTGAGGAGGATAAAGCTATGAACTGGGGAGAAGATGATGATGCTACTAAGCTGCAGTGGGAGGAAGACACATTCACAAGCAATACCGATCATCATAATGAATATATCACAAATGATCAAGATGGAAATGCAGAAATGAAAGCAAAGTTGGTTGATCAAGGAAACGCAGAAATCTACTCATGATGATGACAAGAGAACGCAAGCAATGATCGATACAAGTCAAGCAGAGTGATCGAGTTCGTGAATCAACTAGCACGATGATCATCCACCACAAAATACAAGATTCACAAGCCGGACAATCATCCGTCGTGAGATCACACACAACCACTGATGACGATTTATGTTGCTGGAAGCAGATAAGCTGGAAGATGAAGCGAATACGACTCTCAAGTAGGTGCTACATTTATCCAATATCCTAAAGAAGCAAAGAACAAAGATCAAAGAAATGGAGGGATGCAATGGATCAAGAAATTAATTTAATAACCAAGAACAACACTTGGACACTCACCACACTGCCTCAAAAAGGGAAAAAGATAGGAGTAAGATGGATCTATAAAACTAAAAGGGATGAGAATGGAGATATCAGCAAAAGACAAGCCAAAGTTGGTGGCAAAGGATATGCACAACAACATGGAATAGATTATACTGAGTGTATTTGCTATCAGAAAGCAAAGAATGGATACAAAGAAGAATGATCTTAAGTAATGGCTGCACAAAGAAGCTGGAGGATCTATCAACTAGATGTAAAATCAGCATTTTTACATGGTGAACTCGAGGAGGAGGTGTACATTGAGCATCCTAGGGGATATAAGAAACAAGGAGAAGAAGACAAGGTGTACAAGCTGCACAAAGCCTTGTATTGATTCGTTGAAAGGCTCCAAGAGTCAGTTTAGAAGTGTAAAAATTGAGAAGCACTTCATAGAAGAGGGATTTGAAGAGTGCATATTTGAACACACATTATTCACAAAAACTGCTCAAATGGTACTGGTGATTGGATAAGAAGCTTTATATGTGGATGTGATTTCATTGTTACAGAGATAAATTCTTTAGGGATCTCATGGTGCAATTCAAGAATGCCATGATAAAGAAGTTTGATATGACTGACTTAGGAAAGATGAGCTTCTTGGGAATCGGTCACACAGTAGAAGAATGGTATATTCATATGTCAAAAGCAATATGCAGAAGCAGTGTTGAAGAGATTTGGAATGTTTGACCAAGAATCCAGCTTGGAACACCTGGCGATTAAACCGGAGTGAAAATCAACAAGGATGCTAGAAAGAGCAGTGCAGGAACGAGACTCAAGACAAACAGAGAAATGGGGAGCCCACGTATCTCACTAACACAAAGCCAGACATCATGTATGCAACATGCTTGATAAGTGCAGATACACAGCAGCCACCGAGCTTAATCTACAGTCAGCAAAAAAGAATCTCGAGGTACTCAAGGGTCCACGAATCTAGAATTCAGATCGTGAGGAACTCAATTGGTGAGACCAAGGTATACATCACAAAGGACTATGGTGAGATTATGATGACAGAAAAAGCACCAGTGGTTATGTCTTTGTACTGAATGATGGAGCAATTTCGTGGGGATCAAAGAAGCAGCCTATTGTTACATTGTCAACCATGTAGTTCGAGTATGTCATATAACCGCCTGCGGTTCACAACTTATCTGGATGAAAAGAATATCAAGACAATTTCAAGTATTTAAGAATAGTGACCCGCATGTAAATTAGATGCGAGCAATTTACCTGCCATTAAGCTCTCCAAGAATCCGCCTTTCCATGGTCGCTGTACATGCGCGGGGTTTTGAGTATCACTTCCCAAGTGGACTTGGTCAAGAGGGGTCATTTATCGAGCTATTGCGTAAGCCAAGATCAAACGCGCACATCATGACAAAGGCATCAAGCACGGAGTAAACAAAGATAGAAGTCAGGGAACGCATGATCACGAGGAAGAATGCTGAACATAATACGCATCAACATTATGAGAAATTGAAAGAATGACTCACGCAGTTCGTGCACACATTCCATGCAACGCAAAAAGCTCCTAAACGGCTAGCTTTACTGCTTAAGCTATTATTTTAGGATTCTCTGTTGTTTACTATTCAATAAGATCAACATTCACAGGATCATGATCCATTAGTTAGCCTAGTTTGTTGCAGTCATAGTTACTTTAGTCTCCATTCTAATAGGATCTAAATGGACACATTAGCTACTATAAATAGCGGTTTGAGCCGATTTAATAAAATAGTTTTCAGCTTGTTTTCTTGAGCACAAGTTTATCGCGAAAAGTTCTCGGCTCGTAATGAGTTTTAGCTATTTAGTTTGTCGATAATCCAACATGCTCAATGAAGAATTTAATTAAATTTCATAAATAATATAACAACTATTTCCAAATTAATATCGCATTGATCATAAATTTTAACGATATAATAATCGTTACCTCGTGACATAATGCTTTATTTCGTTCCACAATTGATTGTCCTGATCAGCAAGTCCATGCATAAACATTGCAACATTATTTGGTGAAGAAAATAGTCAATAAGTCAATAACATGATGAAAGCAGGAAATAATTTGTCATAAGACGAGGATATCATCCAAAATTGTCACGCAACTAATGGGAGGATATATACTCACTCTTGCTATACATTTCATAGGGCGTAATAATTAAACACGGGATCGGAAAAAACGCCAAGATGCATATACGAAGATAATTCTAATAATTACGAGTAAAATTACGCAAAAAAAAACTGAAAAGTTTTATCGAAAAAATCCTACTAAACGCGTTTCTTACGGGTATAAAACGTATTACTTTTAAAAGTACGGGATCAAAAATATGGAAATATAACTTAATATTTTTACATTTATTTGTATATTAATTGCCCAACTTTAATTTATAAACAACCATTTCTCATATAATTTTAGAAAAATAGTAAGATCTTTGATCATTTTCTCAAATTATTTAATAAATACCTATTTAAAATAATTTATTTAAACGATATAATGAATTTTATGTTCACAAATAAAAACAATATCATAAAGTTTAAAATTATTCATCTACTAAATAACTATCATCATCTAAATGTAAAATATATTTCTCAAAATTGTATTTGGGATCCAGCTAATCATCTCCGCTAATAAGCTGTGATTAACATTATCAATTTAAATCTCGAAATGCCTTCTAATTTCTCCATATTCACCATCGTTATCAGATTCATCCTAAATACTAACATAGACAAATATGTGTAACATATCGCGCAGTTACTTATTTCGCTTTATTTGTGTAACTTCAAATTTACAAATATTTTGATAAAAAAAGCATTAATTTAATATATTTTATTTAAGGATGAAAAGCTGCTTTTTACTCAAAACACGACGCATTTGTTTTATACGTGTTTTATATCAGAACATTATAAAAAATGAGTTTTTTGGCATAATTCACTCGAGTACGGAAAACGCATTTTTACGGTGAGCATACGCACGCATTTGAGTTTTATACGCTGCATCTTACAATACGGATTAATAATTCATAGATACTTGAATAACTTAAAAGCAATATATTCAAAACTAGATCCAAATACTCTTATATACCAACCCAGAAAGCGAGCGAGAAATAGAACGTCGTAACCCTAACATCTTCTACGCAAAATGGTGGGTTCAACCAGCACTGCTTGTTAAATTTGAAACCTAAAAACTCAAGCCTCCTAAAACCGAAAAGTTGAAGTTCCAAAACCGAAATCAAACCGAATGACCGAAATCGAATTATAACTTAATTTGAATACTAAATATTTAGGTGTTTCGATAACAACTCGAAAAAAGTACTCTTAAATCAGCCAGATGGGTAACTTACTCCTACTCTATTTATTTATATACACGCATCATATATTAAATAAATAATACTACAACAGATAAATAAGTAATAAATATTATTAACAAGGAATAGAATAAATATGATTAATAAAAGATATTATTAATAATAATTATTATTATCATTAATTATACTAATAATAATTATTAATATTAATATTATTAATATTGATATTATTATTAATATATTTATTATTATTTTAATTTTATTATTATTATTATTTTTTACATTATTTTTATTATTATGATTATTTTATTTATTATTATTATAATGATTTTTTTTATTATTATTTTTGTTATTATTATTATTATTATTATTATAGTTTTTTTTAATTATTTTATTATTTTAATTATTATTGTTTTTGTTATTATTATTATTGCTTTTATTATTATTATTATTATTATTATTATTATTATTATTTTCATCAAATTAAAATTATTATGTTAAATCGTATCATCCCTGACTTGAATAGATCTGGCTCTAATACCATGTTAAGATAGTAAAGATTATCTAAACAAGAATCATGAATCAATCTATGATTATCTGATTAGATATAGAGATTGAGGATCCAGATTATCGAAACGAGAATCATGAATGAACCTATGATTATCTGATTAGATTTATATGTGGAAAATTATTATAGATCAGTTTATTTTTACTATTTTTATTATTATTATTATTATTATTATTATTATTTATTATTATATATAATAATTATTTTGGTTATTATTATTATATATTTTTATATTATTATTATTTTAAATTATTATTATTATCATTTTTATTAGTTGTTATGTTTATTTTTATTATTTCATTATTATTATTTTATTATTATTATTATTATTATTATTATTATAATAATAATAATAATAATAATAATAATAATAATAATAATAATAATAATAATAATAATAATAATAATAATAATAATAATAATAATAATACTGAGTGATGGGCGAGACGTGAAAGGAAAATTATGGGAGAAGAAGTATGTAAATTTGGACTTATCACTTTTCATTTTTTTTTAAGAGGAGAAAAATGGCAGCTAATTTTAACTAAAATTTTGTTAAGGATTTATACTTTAATTTATCAAGTAATAAAAATAATTCATTAACAAAACAAACTTATTAAATTTCAAGTGTTGAATTAATTAATTTAAGTGCTTAATGAGTTTAACAAAACACTCTCTAAATTTCTAGATGACTGTGATTTTTTCAATTTTGTTTTAAGCTTCTGTTTCATGAAAGAAGCGCTCAAGCTTGCTAAAACCGAAAACTAAAATATAAAGCTCTGACTATAACTCACCTAATAAATAATGTTAAAACAGAAAAGAAAAATAAAAGAATTCTATCAATGCTTTATTAGATATGTGTAGTACTACTTCAATATATGGTTAATTAAAATAATTCTATCAATGCTTTAAACCAGAAAAGATCAACACACCGAGCTATATACATTGATAAACAACTAATAAAGATAACAGGAACAGTAGGAATTGATTCTCTGTAAAGTAGAGAAACAGAGCTTTGAATATATTAACTTTTCGCACCATGTACAAATAAGCTAAGGCTGTATATATAAGACTATCTAGAGGTTTTCCTACTCATAGTCAACTATTACAAAATCAACCAATAGATATCCGATATACTCAATAATACAATCTTATTAGAACACTACCACTAACAGATAAGAACGATTCTAATCCTCTAGAACAGGTGGCTTAACATACATTCTCATCAAATGAAAAAAGAAGACATAAGCAAATGTAATGAGAACAAATGGAACAAATACACTCAATACAGTTGAGGAGCGAGAGATAGACAACAAACAAACACATTATCTAGACCACTGTTATGAATGTCAATGAGCTTAAATGGGGCGCTTATACTGAATAATGCATGGCTACCCATTTCTCGCTTATTTGGCCATTATTGTACGGCCGATCATTACGTTTATCGGCGGAAGCATTATTCGGCCAAGTATAATGGCTGTCAAGGCTACGGAAATGATAATGATCTTGTTCGGTTTATAATTTTTTTTTTCTGTTTTTTTCTTCTTTTCCTCTTTTTTTCTGTTTTTTTCTTCTTTTTTCTCTTTTTTTCTCTTTGTTTTTTTCAAGTAATTTGACAATTATTAGTGCTTATTATTGATTAATTTGTTAATTTGATTATTAATTTATTATTAGTTGATTATTAGTTAATTATTAGTTAATTTGATTATTAGTTAATTATTAGTTAATTTGGATTATTAGTTAATTATTAGTTAATTTTATTATTAATTTTATTATTAGTTGATTATTAGTTAATTTGATTATTTTGTAAAGAATTTAACCGAATGTTTACAAGTATTATTAATTTTGTGTTATATATCTATATAACAAGACATATAAAAACTCGAAGCACTGGCCGCGACATCAAGCGACACCGCTTATAGCTTTTGAGGTTGCTGCTGACGGATCACAAACGCTTATCGATCTAGACACGTAAATAATCTAACACACAAACTTTTTAAAAACAAGAACAAAGAGCACAAAGTAAATTCCTAATTGCTAAAATATTTTTGAATTCCTAATTTGTTTAAAATATTTTTGAATGAACAAATCACATACCAAAAACCACAATCAAATCTGTACCTAATTCGTCTAAAATATTCCTAAGCTTTTCTACAAATTCTCTCAAAATATGTTTCTATCAAAATATGTTTCTAATAATTATTTACAATATAATTTGAATTGTATATAAAAGTAATTTTATCGAAATGATTGTATTACGCTTTTGTTACTTGGTGGCCAAAGTTAAGCCCGAGTCGATAGGTCGTGACTCGACGTGTATATATATATTGGCAAGTAACTCTCATCAGATGCCTAAGAGATTGATTTTCTTCAATAGATTGATTGAAACTTTTCATGGTATCGTATTCTAATGTACCAAAGCTACCTCTATTAGCAAATTTTTCCATCACCATCACCACAAAAACTCACCACGCCTCTAATTACTATATTGTAAATCCCATTTTTTTAACTTCTTCTCGGCCATAGTTCTCAATTTGTTAAGTCGACAGAAAATCAATCACACAATTCTACTTTTCGTCGCGAATCGTGTACCTCGAAACTCATTGCCCATGTTATTTTGCAAAAGCACGCACCGGATGGTCTCGTCATTACTACTGCCCTGTAAGCACGGCCGGAAATTTATTTTATTTATGGTACTATTAATAAATCCAATCGACGACGCAAGCTTTTGAATCGGGGAAACCTGCGGAATTCCATGCTATTGGTGGGTCCTCCGGAGTTTCGGGATCCCGACTCAATGATCACCGTTCCATACTTTGAGGACGCTAAACCCCTTCGGGGATTACTCGAGAAACGGCCTCGGTCGTGGGCACGGTCCTCGCTGCCATAAACAACTTCACAAAGACATCACTCATCATTGCTAGCTAAAGCGTATGCCATCGAAGATTACTACAATAAATTGACGGACTTTTCACGAATTGGCCTGCCTTAAGGCCTCATCATTTCGTGGGCGGCTTTCGCGACGCGGTGGGCGCTGCTTCAGACGCCATGAGACCGATCGGGAGGAGGAGAGGTCGTACTACCGGGATCGACGATGAGCTTTATGGTGTTGTTCGCTCCAATCTTTTGTCTAGAGTTCCTATGTCTTCTCTGGATGAGGCCTACAATGTTTTACAACAAGATGAAAACTCTAAAAATGTTGCTCAAGGGAACGTGGAACCTGACTCTTATCATGCTTTTGCTATTTCATCTCGAAAACTCTGCCTCGAGCCGCCTGTTCATGATAATTCTTCATGCCTAAGCTTCATAGATACTCCCAATGGCAGAGAGTGAAATGATGACAGGTAAAAATCCAACCCCGCTCGAACTGTGCTACTAATTGTCCATGCTGGGACCGAAATGGTGTGATCCCTCTCCATGTGTCGCTCTTCCAAATTTCAGAAATGGCCAGAAATGTGTGTGTAAATTGTCATGAGTCCTTGGCTGATTTCTAAGCCCAATCGTGTTCGGGGTCCTTATGAATATGATTCGGTGAATCAACAAACCGGATACCATACCGTAAGTTCTCTTTGCTTCTTGATACTTGATACGGCGCCGCGATCATGTTACAAGCGCGAGAAGTTCGCTTGACGGGCCGCCTAAGATATCGCTCCGTGGTCTCACTGTTTACTCCGATTACATTCGGGGTCTCTAGCAACAACGGAAGGCCTCGCGAGGCTTCCTCGTGGTTTGATAACATTGCGTTTTTTATGTGCCAAATCTCACTCAATCTCATTTGCCTCTCTCGCTAACTACCGACTCTGTTTTGTTAAATTTACTAATTTAGCCGCTATGGTTATTCAGACAACGCTCGGGAACCTCGATTGAAAGCCGGTGAACGGAATGGGGACTATACTACTATCGGAGGATTCCAAATGTGCTACAAGGGTGACAAGCCGTTTGTCCGGAATAGCCCGCATCGGCTGCCTCGGCAATCCTTTCGATAGAGTCAAGTTAGTTCTCGCTATTCCAGGTTCATCTAGGAAGCAATTGTATTCTTCTTGTACTATTTTTCCCTCAAAGCAAGCAGCCGGGATAAGTTTTCCTCGCTTAGCGAGAGCCTAGCTACATCAAGTGAATTATTACATCAAGGGACTATGATCAACAAGTTGCTTCTTCTAATGGCGCATTGTATTTTTTAACTATTGTTGACAATTATTCTCGAGCCGTATGGGTTTATTTACTTCATTCCAAATCTGAGGTGTTTAAATCTTTTTGTTCGTTTGTTAGTAATGTTTGTAACCACTAAATTTCACTGCTATATCTTAAGGTTGTTCTGTTTTATTGGACCTAATTCAAACCTTTATTACCATATTTTAATGAACGTGGTATTTTATTCCAAACTCTCAGGTCGGACTCCTCAACAAAATGATCGCTGGAAATGGAAAACATCAAGCCACATACTTAACGCTGCTGTGGGCCTCGATGTTTCAAGCGTGATTTACTACTTCGTTTTGGGGAAATGTATACCGGGCAACAGATCTCATAAATAACTCCCTTCCGTCATAAGCTGCATAATAAGATTCTATCGTGGTGCTCACTCTGCAAAGTTCCCTGATCATCTCCGAATATTTGGGTCGTTATGTTTTGCTCATGATCAACGCTCTAAGGGCAACAAATTTGCTCCTCGTAGTCGGAAATGTATCTTTCTTGGTTATCCTTCTAATCAAAAGTGTTGGAAGTTATATGATATTGATTCAGAGGAGTTCTTTGTATCACGGAAGCAGAAGCCACGAGTCCGAATTTCAGTCAGAAGTGCAGCCATGTTTCTCCTTTGGTTTCTCCTTTCCTCGCCGGGACGCAAAATGTAGGGCCGGCTTGACCTGGATTTATGAAGCTCGACTTTGGGAGTGGATCCGCCTGGGGATGTGCTGGCGCCGTCTCTTCATGGGTCTGCTAACCGGAAAGAAGAATCGAAAGCACGTCAGCTAGCGTAATCGGCTTAGTACGCCCACAAGAGGGGGCTGGGATTTCGGGGAGATGCCTCGGGGCCGACTGGGAGACGCCTTGGCAGGGCTGATCGGTAGTCGAAGTTCTCGGCTGCTGCATGCCAAATCCAAACACCCATCTATTTTGTTTAAAGATTATATTATTGTCACCCTCCATTTCCATCATCGCTCATCAAAGCGCCTGTGTAGTTCCTATCCCTTAGCTCATTATGTGAATTGTTCTACTTTCTATATACCACATCGTGCTTTCTTGCGTTAGAAGTTTTTGACCGGCATCGGAACCTCAGATTTCTCTCAACGAGGCCACGTCGGATCCCGGGTCGGGCGTGAAAGCTCCACGGCTCTTGAAATCGAGGCTTGAGCGAACGGTACTGGGTTATGGAACCGCTCCCTCCTAACAAGGACTTAAAATTTTGTTCCCTGCTACAAGATGGCGACTATTAGGACTTTTCTTTAAGCAAAGATGCGGTTTCAATTGGAAATCGCATCAAACGGATGTCCATAATGCCTTTCATGGAGATCTGATGTAAGCAGTATACTTAAACTCTCCCCGGCTTTTATGCGGGTCCAGTGGTCTCAAGCAGCAGTCAGGCGTTAAGTCTATATGGCTTGCGCCTAAGCCCTAGATGTTGGTTTGCTAAGCTGGTTTCATTTATTATCCGTTTCAATTCATCTCGACTATTCTCATTATTTACCTTATGCTTCATTTAGTTATATGTTCTTGTTTTCATGAATGATTTGATTGTTATTGCTGGGAATATTTGCCTGTTATTTTAGCCACTTTCAAAGAATACTTGGACATTCACATGAAAGACTGGGGGGTTCTTAAGCATTTTCTCAAAGTAGGCGGCCCCGAAGGTCGATTTGTCCTGCTTTCTCGTCTCAACGTAGCAGGCGCTTCAGATATCATCTCTGGTGACGGCCTTCGCTAAACCGAAGATTTGCGGAAACAAAACGCGGCTTCCGCTCTTGTTAAAGCGGGCGAGGTACGTGACTCGTAGAGCTTTATTACTAACGCCAGCTGGTTGCTTTTGATTTATCTTGCCTTACCCGACTATTCCGTCGGTTATTTTGGCAATACCTTATGCGCGTCCTCTATTGTGAACACCGGACGCCGCTACAAGGTAGTTCGTTATCTCAAAGGCACTCCGGTCAAGGTCTTCTCGCTTACTTCCGGGCCAGGATTTGTCTTTGACTGGGCCGGGTTTATTCCCCGATCATGCCGCTTGCCCTTAACGCGCCGCTTCGCTTCACCGGGCCGGATTTGCTTTCGGGCGGTTCTATTGAAGGCCAAACAAAGATACTATTTCCCCGCCTCAACTAAAGCTAAATATCATTCCAACACAAATTCTAAGCATTTCCTCGTGTAATCGAATGGTCATGCTCTTTGCTTGATTTCTCGTTCCTCATTCACACCCCTACGATGACTCTTTTCTCTGCGGATAATGAGCGGTATATCGTCAACTGTATTTCATGAGCGCATCAAGACATCGGTGCAGATTGACATTGCACGCTGGGATGCCATTCTGATTTTGCCCTCACTACTACCATGCCTTCAGACCATTAGTTTTGCATACATCTTTACTAAGGCTCAAGTAAGGAAATTGCTGAGGATTCCTCTTCACAAAAGATTCTGTCATCCCCGGCCTCCAACTCTAAGTGGGGGGATATCGAACAGAGTATCAGACAATACATTTGTTACTCAGGAGCCGGGCCAGTTCTAGTCGATAAAAAGTCGATTGACGCGGTATATATAGAGATATATATATATATATATATATATATATATATATATATATATATATATATATATATATATATATATATATATATATATTGTAAACTCTCATTGCAAAGCTAAGAGATTGATTTTCTTCAATAGATTGATTGAAACTTTTAAATTTGTACAAGTTCAAAAATAAAAACATAGAATTAAAAGGGTAAAAGTTACTGACCTTGTTTGAGAGAACTCACTTGCTCCTTAATAATGAAAGTTGAGAAATATATTGGTTGGAGAAGAAAACAATGTTATAAAAGAGGTAAAAGCATGGTGTTTTAGGTATTTGAGTGACTGGGAAATAATTTGTAGATAGAGAATATTAAAATGGAATTTGTCAATTCTAATTTGGTTAAGAGGTTAGAATTAAGTTAAGATTTTTAACTTAAAAATTTGTTAAGGATTTGATAAGATCTTAATTTATTCAGTACTTGCAATATTTAGTTATCAAACCAACTTAATAAAAAAAATATTTGAATTAATTAATTTTAATTTCTTAATAGGTTTAACAAACATGTACTAAGTGAGCTTTTTTCCTTCTGAGTATTATTCAACGTGGCCTCATATTATTAATGACAAGGAAATTTTTTAATGATGAATGTTGCACTAGAGGTAAACGTTTCTTTTTTTTTGGAAATAGTCTTTTATATGAGAGGCCATAAAAATAGTCTTTATTTAAGCGAGAACCATGGAATTGAATTTGATGGTAATGAGAGATTGAGGTATACATTTACATTCTTGAAAGGTTTACCCTTAATACCGGTCAATGTGAAGAGACAATTATAACTACTAATTTTTTTAAAATCTATATATATCAAGACATTGTTTAAACACAAAACACAGCAATAAAAAAAGTTGGAGATAAAAATAAAAATGGCAAGAACATCAGCAATCTTGGTGGTGGCTTTTGTTCTTGCCGTAGTCTTAAGCATTGAGGTGCAGGCAGATTCACAATGCATGAGCAAATGCAATAGCAAATGCCTCACACAAAAGAAAAAATCAACTAGCGTCTCTTGTGGTGTTGGTTGCTTCGTTAAATGCTTAGATTATGGTATGTTTACCTCCTTCTAAGCATTGCATAATCTTTTGATAAATGTAGTTAACCTATTTTTGAAGAATAGCGATACGTCCATTCAATTTTGAATTTATCAAAAGATTCATTCAATAAACGCTAAACACGAAATATTTTATATGTCAAATCTTGATCGATGAAAAAGTATAATGTCTTGTTTACAAATATTGGTGGTTGAAGATGAACATACAAGATAATTGAGTCATTATTCATGTTTGATGATAAATATCATTGCAATCACCATTTCGTTCAATTATAAAATAACAACAATATTACAAACCAAATTTCTTTTATTTTCACCTGAACTAATGTATGCATATAGGAATTCAATGAAACTTAACCTCAAAAAAAAAAACTAAGAATATTTTTCTTCTTGGTTTTGTGATACAGGAAACCAAGAACTTTCTCCAGAATTGAAAACTAAGCTGGCTGCCCTAAAAAAGAAAGCCATGGATGGTTCCATTAACGCTAAAGACGTGCAAACTGAGTTATTTGATATTGCTAAACACATGATGGTTGTCTCATCCAGCAAAGTTCATGATCATGACCACACTGAAGGTGAGAAGCCTAAAGCAGCTCCAGTTGATTTGAAGGTTCAAGAGGAAGATATCACCGATGATGATGATGAGACTGATGTATAAATGTGAGCTTCACCAAAACTAGAATTTTAAATCCATTAATTTTCTTGATGGATCAATGTTATTATAGATTATGATTATATATATATACATTTCTTTTTTGGTTCTTTCTATGGTGACTTATCTCCATTTGAAATATTTATGGAATATTGTTTTCCATTCCAACCTCATTCATGATTGTATCTATAATTGTTATGACTAACAAAAATAATTTGCAATATTTAAAAAAGAGCAACCACAATGCTCCTTATTATGCAAGTGTATAGTTAGTGGCTGGAGGAAGGTATGGGGGAATGGCAGTCAAAAATTTTAAAAAATTAGCTATTTGCTATTGCAAAAAATAATATTTTACTCCGTACTACATATTACAGAGTATTCAAAAACTTTATTTGGTTTATAACATATTTTCCGATTGGGTATGGTTTCGACTATTCCCACAACCCGTCAACCAATTAACCACATACATATTTTAATTAATGGTCGTATAAGAGATATACAAAGTTATCATTGCAAACCCTTCCACAAATTTTTACAATTTTCATTATTTTCTTGTATCAGATATAACTTCGTCTTCTTATATAAAATAATTTGATTGCGCCAATATATATAGAGTACTTTTACGATGAACAATGTTTTATCAAGTAAATGGAGGTAGCCATTGGAGAATAGTGCTCCTATGAAGAGGTCGAGGCATGCATGCTCAGGTGGCTCACCAACCTCTAGGAAATAACAAGGATCTAAAAATGAAAAATTAGGTGCCCCAAACGTGAAAAAATTGAAGCACAGTGGATTTTTTAACCAAAAGTAAATTTTATTATAAAATTAATTTTTTCAACGTAGAAATTCCTAACTTGTATATATGTTCTTAGTTGTATGACAATACTGAAGTAATTATATCATTAAACTTTCACCTCTACATTAAAAGCACAAATATTAAAAATAATCGAATGGTCTAATGGTTGAGCTAGCACAAATATTAGAGTTATCCACTCAATCCTTCTAATAAACGAATGATATAGCGGTTGAGCTAGCACAGATTAGTCTTATCCACTCAATCCATCTGCAATACGAGATTCAAAACTTCGGCAACAGGAATTATTTCTAAATTCCCGAATATCTATAAAAATTACTCTTTATGCCTGAAAGCATACCCTATGCTTGGTCTACTGTTTATTATTTCCATTTATTATTGTGTTTACTGTTTACTAATGTTGGTAGAATTATTTCCATCACAGTGCTCTAATCACTAGCCAGTGTCAAGTATGTAAAATCTTAGCTCTTACTTGACACGCAAATGTATGGTCAATTGGAGCTTATAGATCGTAACAACAATAACCTCATTAATGGTGTTGCACGTTATGATCATGCAATTACTTTAATATACCTGGGATTGGTGGATTATGGCAAATTGTGATATTGTTTGCCACATATTACTCAATTTCCCCCCTAAGCCCAGTTGATATCATTTCAGGAGACTGCCTTGAAATCAAGAACTTTTGTTGATTAATCTATCAAAAGACAACTCTTTAAATAAAAATCAGGTAAAACATATGGAACAGGTCAAAGAACCACACCAGCAAGTCCGGCACATGATATTGCATCTAGAACAAGTATAGATACAACTTTCAGTATGCAGAGGGAAATTAGAGTGGCATTAAGCTCTACGAACTTACGAGCTCCCTACCCTTTGGCATCAATGGTCTTCAATCTTCTTCAAAGCCTTCATATCTGTTGTTTCCACCCTGAGATGGGAAAACAACATTAAAATCAGAAGAAAAAAAATAGACTTACACAGAAGTGATAGGAGACAAAAGAACATGAATAAAAACACAATTTAATATTCTGACATTGTGCATTGCTTCATAGCACGCCAGAAATTGACATGGAGTAGCCAAGATCACTGACTGAAGTTTATCATTCACCAAACCCGAAAATCAGATTTTTAGCATTTCACTCCATGTCTCCACCCCACTATGTTATTTTCTCTACTTTACTCTACAAAATCAGTGCCATTGTTGGACTGAAGCTAAGATCATAGTTCAATAATTATTATTGGAAAAACTAAACAAGGAAACTAAACAATAAGGTTACTTAATGTGTAAGGGGTGAGTTGCCCATATCCTCCCTGAATTTAGATGCTACTCACAAGAACAATTTAATAGGAGGAAAAAAAAAAAGATGACTTGAGTGATACGTAGTATATTGGATAAACAGCTTGTTATTACTTGTTGGATCTTCCATATCAACAATGAACAGGCCATGGCATTGATATAAAAGATATAAAATCAGAGACTTACGTGGATCCATATAGCACAATTTTTTGAATTTTAGTATTCTCGGAACCAGACTGATTGTCCTCTACAAATATTGTCAAGCTGAAAAGAAGTATAATAGTAAGTCGATGATAATTGTGATAACAGAATGTTTGTTGTAAGGAAAGATCCAGAGAGATAACTAATATACCTGCGAACATTTTGGAATTTCACATACTTTAAGATTGTGGGCTTCCCCTATAAAATAAACGGCATTATAGAGTTTGATATAAAATACAGAGTTAGTGTCAACACATAGACAAATATTGCCATATAAGATCTGCTCAATTATGATGCTATTTATGAGAAAAAAATATACCTTAAGGTTCTCCTCACTTAACTCGATTGAGTCACTAGGAGGGAAGTCATTGACATTGCTGTACAAAACCAATAAAGCAATATGAACCAATTATAATATGAGATGACCAACACCAATCCAGTATGTAACTTCACTTGAAGAAAAAAATCCATGAACTGTACCTAAAACCCATATGCTCCTTGTTAGAAAATAATTTCACAGTTTTAGGACCTGCAAATCATTGGTTGAATCAGTCGCACATATTAGCTCAACAGTATGACCAACAAGTCCATTCTTGAATTGAAGTACCCAAGGTCTAAAGAAAAGGAAGAGAAAGAACAAGACGAAGACCAAATAACAATGTTTTTATATCAAAACTGATACAAGAAAATCATTATTTGGCTACACATCTCATTACATATTATCTCATCTCATTACATATCTTATATCTCATTATCCATAGCTCATAACTCACACGGCATATATCTCAGCTCGCGGCTCAACTAAACATCATTACCAAACTAATCTCCATTTCATCTTCTTTATACCCTTACAAAATTGGGATCAAGACTTATATTTAGTAATCTGAACATCCAACAACTTGACTCCATAATAACTTTAGCATGAACTAAATTCTTTTCTAACATATTGATTGGTAGACACCAGTGAACAGAAATATGTCAGTGAATAAATATTGAAAGTCGAATATTTTCTAAAGAGTACTAATAAAATATTCTTAGAAGAAAATTTTAAGACCTTAAGAGATCTGCAGTAAAAGAAACTGAATAGGAACTCGGTTATTAGGTAGTCTCCTGTGTGAGAATTAACAAATGGAAAAAGGGTTCACTGCATCCCTCAACTGGTGAGCATTCAAATTTGATAAAAACCCTTTCAATCTATTCTTCCAGAACTCCAACAAGGGAACACGCCGTAAATTCTAAAATCTCAGTATCCTTGATTGGACCTGTGTTTATTATAAAATTCCTTCCCTTTTCATAATCATTCTATATTAGTTTCTGCCTAGCCCTATATAGCTTCGTCTCAAATACATCATTTCTTATAAGAGTATAAGATAAATAACTAAATACTGGAACTGCAATTGTGAAATAAATCCAGATTTCTAATTTTTTTTTCGAAGCGCATAGATACCACGGGAAAGTTTCCACAAGGATAAAATCAGTTGAAATATGACTGAAACTTCAGGATATATGAAAGAATAAATGTATATGATGCTTTACCTTCCTCCTCTGGTCCTTTTATAACAGCTGAATGCAGTTTGATCACTTGATTAAAAGGAATATAAATCAAAAGTTGTTCATCTGCATCACTCTCCAGATTTAATCCCTCATCTTCTCTGTACCCCTGGTGCAGGAAGGAAAATGGAATAGAGAAGGTAAGAAAATATTACAACATATATTCAACATTTCTATCCCAAGAAACAAAAAATAGGGAAGTCAAGATTTGCGACGTTTTAAAAGGCATGGGTACCCTTTACATCTTCTAATTATCAGTTATAGCTAAGAAGTAGACTGATTCAGAACGTATGATTACATTTGCAGTTGTGGAAGAAAATTGACCTAAAAATAGTTAGGCTATGTCCCGTATGCAATAAAGGGTGATAATGGGAGAGTGGAGGACTGGCCAACAGGGGGAGTATAAAAAGGTTAATCTCTTATCTGCTTAAATTCGGGAATCCTTCAAACTTATCACTGAGATGTACACTTAAAGTAAAATGTTCCATTAACCTAGGTGAACACGAAAAATAGAACCTCAAACTTTGGATTAGGTGAACCTAGGTTAAGTTTTAAGTTCATCCCTTTTTTGGGTTAAATCTTTTGAATTCACCTATTAATCGAGGTTAAACAATTCGCCTCCATTCACCTAGATTCACCCCAAGTTATATTTCACCTTAATTCAACTCGATTCATCCCGACAAACAATGCAATATTCAAACAACGTTTTAAAACATTCATCTTGATTCACGTCAACTACCTTCCTAGCCTAATTTAGGTTAATTTTTTAAGTTTTCCCCTCAACTAAATTCACTGATCCAAACAGACCACAACTAGGATGAACATAAAATTTACCCTACCTAGGTTCACCCAACTCAAAGGGACCACAAATCGTCAATCTCCAACAACTTCCACGAAACCAAAACAAGTTCAAATATTTACATCCAAACCAATCAATCATCAACTCGATTGTTCAACATACCAACAAAATATGTCAAATAAAACCCATTACAGTTCAAAACAAACCCATATAAAAAAATAACAAAATCTGTCTCAATTTATATATTGATATACCTGCTTGAGAGCATTGAAGAGAGTGCCTGAACCACTTTGATTAAGGCATTCAACTCCAGACCAGTCAACAAAGTCAAGCAAATCAACCTACAATAAATCAATTAATTCAGATAAATAATTATTGCAAACTATTACTCAATAAATTATTTTAAAAATGTATTTTTTATTATAAATTTTGGTAGTTGACTTTTTAATTTGATACATAATAATAAAATATTTGATGAAGAATATATATATAAAAAATTAATTTTGATTTAAATAAAGTTTTTATGAGTGAATTAAGGGGGCCTTTGGGAGGAGCAGAGGCGGATTCAGTGGACATGTTTTCTGGTTGTTGTCAAGGTTTTCTGATTTGCTCTGTTGAACTTGATGTTTTTATCTAGAGGACTTTTGTAAGGACCACAGCACTACTTGTCAGTGCACTTTGGACAAACTCGGACTAGATAATAATAGCCTGACTGTCTGGTGAAGCCTTGGAGCTCAAGCATGTAACAAACTCCACCAAGCTTAATCATCACTTCGTAGAGGCCCAGAGTTTAAGGCATATAGTTAATTAGACTTTGGCCAAAGTAATGTTACTATTAAAATTGAGAACTTTTTGGCGAGGCCGCTGAGCTATGATTTAATTTTTATGGTTGCTTGAATTATTTAATTTTTTGAGTATCCCTCGTATTATGTCAGGCATTTTATCTTATTATAATTTTAAGCTGACCTCCTCTCTTTAATTTTTCAACATAATATAGTGAAATAGTATATGCTAAATCTGGTGAAATCACCATAATATCGTAGTAAATGAAGCCCATTTTATCTTTTAGCAGTAAATTATAAAAGGCCCAAATCTGCAGCCCTCTTTCTTGGCCACAGCCCCCAGCCCCCAACAGTCCCGTACCATTTGGCAATGGCATAGGTAGTTGTTGCACTAGTCTAGGTCACATTCGGCGAACTTCAATAAACAAAAGCAGCAAAATTATACCTCTTGATTCAGATTTAACATCCAAACTGATCATTCTGAGTTCAAATCACAAAATCCAATTTCAAGATTACATTTTTATTACCCCCAAATGATAATTCCACAAGAAATCATTAAATATACGCAGCAAATTTAACATTTAACATCAAACAATGCATTATAAGTTATACAAACAAAAATCATATTAGAAATTAGAAGTGATTGTGGAATATGTTAGTGAGCTTTTATCAAGTTTTGTTTTCTTATATGGGTTTTGTAACCTATAATGGCACCTGGGAGTATTTCATTCAACCACTATGTATTATACTAGAATGTTTATGGCAATTGAGCACATATTCGGTTGATTCTTTTTTGCAGTTGATGTTCTAGTGTTGGGTTTTACCAATTTGGTGGCTGATGGGATATCATTGGGCTTCGGAGATTATGTATCAAGCAAATCAGAGAAAGATGTGGCGACCAGAGAGAGGCTGGTGACTGAATGGGATGTTACCATCCAGCGAAATCCCCAGGTTCGGGAATTACTTCAACAATACCAAGCTCTTGATTCTTTTTGTTCTTTTTCTTGCAATTGTCAAATTTGTTATGGTCCATCACTGGCGAACCTCATAATACTTGGTATGAGGGAGGCGGGGGGTGCTGGTGGGGAGTAGGGCTATGGGAGGGTGGGGTGGAGGCAATGGGGTGGGGGCGTGGGGACATTTCAATGTGCTTTTGGGGTAATATAGTCATTTCATTATATTGTAGTGAAAATTAGGTGTAGGAGGAGATTCGAGGTGACTAGAAATTAAAATTGTATGGCTGCGATTATAGTACAAGGGATGCCTAGAAAATTAAAATAATTCAGGGACCACATAGAAAATTAAATCATAGTTCAGGGAGTTCTCGAAGAAAAAGCCTAAAATTGAACATCAATTTGTTAGAAGCTGAGGGTGTGACATGCTTATAACTTCTTTTAATAATAAAAATTGCTAGGTTGGGAAATCCATTTTGATTGTACCTTTTATTTATGGAATTTTATCATTCAAAAAATTATTTTAGTTTTGAAAGGATGGTAGATTTTCTATGATATTAGCTATTGAAGTATTTGTTACAATAATCAAATTTGGCATTTAGATGCCAACACACACTAATAGAAACCTATGAAATCACCGCACAACATTATAGGTTCATACATTGGTTTGCACAAATACCGGAAGTTCTATGTCTCTGGTAGAGTTCAAACCGAGACTTAGCAACTTATAATACTTACCACTTGACCAAACATATGTGTTGGTGTATATAACATGTTTATTATATTTGTGGATTTGGGATAAGGTTATTATATATTAATGCGAGATGTAGACGAGAAGGGTCGAAATTAGCTTACTTAATATTCTCTCTATCTTTTTAGTTTTGATTTTTTCATCAATTTAAGAGATATAACTAAATAAAAACTAAAGTGCGCTTAGTTTCAAAAATACATGAAACTTGGTTAAAAGGTACAATTATGCAAAATGTAAGAAGGAAAATGTCATGGAAAATACAAAAGGTACAATTATAAAACAATTCCTTTTTTTATGTAAAACTTCGGTATGGTTTTATAAAATGTGTCATGGAAAATGTCTCAAACTTATTATTTTCTAATAATTTTGAGAAATAATGCCTATCTCAAATAGTTGGGCAAAGATAAGCTTAGTTCATTGCAGTTTACGAATGTTCTTATGTTCTACAAGCTAAACTTCAATTCGTGCAGGAGCAATGACATAGATTCAATCCCTGTCAAATGTCAATGCGACAAAGGAAGAAGTATCTTCCCAAAACTAAAATCCAAATAAAAACTAAAATAATTGGATTCTGTTTTTGAACACTTCTAAACTTTGTGAAATTAGCTTTGGAAAATCTGTAAAGATAATTACATTCAGTAAATACTTATCGATGGTATTCTAACATGGTGCTTAATTAAGCTCGATATTGAATATCAATATTGTACACCTAGATTGGGTACCATGTGGTGGCCTATAATTGTGCACACAAATCCAAAAAAACGACGTTACTCGAGTAGTTGAATGCACTATGGTCTATGGGTACAAAATTAATATAGATAGCGAAAAATCGAGTTTAAACACTGTTATTAATTGTCATCATTATGCTTCTAAACAAAACTAAGTATATATATATAAGATTTGTATCTTCCATATAAAGAAAAATAAAGAACTATTTGTATTACAAGAAGCTGGCTTTTGCCGGCAATTGAAATAGTTACGGTTTCATACTATTATATATATAAGAGTCCAAGAGCATGCACAAGAACTTATATGAAGACTAGTTATTAGTATCTCAGTGTAACGGATCAACATATGTTGCAAGAATATACCAATAAAACAAAACCATTTCTATACTAAAAAAATAAAAATAAATTAAACTAGTAATGGCGCTCCCTTCAAATCTAGTTCCAGATGAAGCTAATCCAGAGTGGATGAACAAGGGTGACAATGCCTGGCAACTTACAACTGCCACCCTTGTTGGCCTACAATGCATTCCAGGGCTAGTCATACTATATGGAGGCATGGCGAAGAAGAAATTCGCTATAAACTCCGCGTTTATGGCGTTGTATGCATTTGCCATTGTCATGATCTGTTGGGTCGGATGGAGTTTTCGGATGTCCTTTGGCGATAGGCTAGTCGGTTTCTGGGGAAAACCAGGGGTTGCGGTTGATGAAAAGTTCCTCCTAAAACAGGCCTTTTTAGGGTACTTCCCAAATGCAACAATGGTTTTCTTTCAATTTTCATTTGCTGCAATAACTCCAATCTTGATTGGTGGGGCACTTTTGGGGAGAATGAATTTCAGGGCATGGATGCTTTTTGTGCCTTTGTGGCATACGTTTTCGTATACTATAGGAGCATATAGTATATGGTGTCCTGATGGATGGCTAGCTAAGTTGGGGATTATTGATTTTGCTGGTGGATTTGTCATTCATCTATCATCCGGTGTTGCTGGTTACACGGCTGCATATTGGGTATGTGTTATTTCTCCCAGATTGTATTATCTTTCTCCGTCCAATTTAATGTCACCGTCAATTTTCGGACTAAAGACGTCTTTTTGACCATTTACGGGACTAAACGCGTAACCACTTATTTGCTGGGACTAAAGTACAATTGGCACATATTATCTGGAAACTAAATTAGCAAGTATCTCGTTACCAAATTAACAATTAATTCGTTTACATACATTAATAGGTGGGGCCAAGGCCTGAGAAAGACAGAGAGAACTCCGAACCGAACAATATACTAATGATGCTAGCTGGTGCCGGCCTGCTATGGATGGGGTGGACCGGGTTCAATGGTGGAGCACCATATGCAGCCAGCATTGACTCCTCCTTAGCCATATTAAACACCCATGTGTGCACGGCTACAAGCTTGATCACTTGGTTGATTCTTGACCTTTCTGTTTTTGGGAAGCCTTCTGTTGTTGGAGCTATTCAAGGCATGCCTTTCTGTTTGTTTTGTTTAATACTTTCATAATACTAATTGTTTAACCTAATTGTTGGGTTGTCAATCCTAAAACAGCCTTAGTATTATTACAAGGAAAGATTGCAAACTATCAAACCTCCTCTAGTCCGCTTAGGAAGTTTTTGAGACATGATGTATTTACCTATTAGTTTGAATTTTATTAAACTAATATGATAGTGTGAAACAGAGTAAGATGGACAATATTATGCAAAATAAATTTGTGTGCTCATGACAAATGTTTGTTTATCAATATCGGTCTTATAGGATTGAAGTTGCTAAAGCTTGTTTTTTGTATAAATTCTTAATCTTTAATTGTAAAAATTTATTTGGTTAATAATGCTCATATAATTTTCTTCAGTAATATTTAGGTTAACTAAAATCTTACATTTTCATCCATATTAAGCATATTTATCGTCATGACTAGTTTGATGTTGTTCATAGTGTACCTCAATATTTAGGTGTACTTTGACAAATATTTTACCATACCCAAGAGTCCAAAACTTTAATTTTGCACGTTACTATACAATCAATCAAGGATCCAACTTAGCTCACAATAATAATGATAATGTTTTGAATTACCATGCATGCAGGTGTAGTTCAGTGTTGGGCAGCAATTATTATGGGTGTAATATCCGGAAGTGTTCCATGGTACACAATGATGATCCTTCAAAACAAGCTCAATTTCTTGAGAACCATTGATGACCCTTTCTCCGTCCTCCACACCCATGCCCTAACCGGAGCTTTAGGCGGTATTCTCACCGGATTTTTCGCGGTTCCTAAACTATGCAGGCTCTTTTTCTTGGTTGATGACTGGGATAAATATATTGGCTTAGCTTATGGACTCCAAAATTTTCGATCTTCGGCTGGAGTTAGGCAAATGGTTGTTCAACTTGTGGGGATGTTGTTCATAGTGTGCCTCAACATTGTCATGACTAGTTTGATATGTTTGTTTGTTAAGATGCTTGTTCCACTTCAATTGGAAGAAGAGGAATTAGAAGTTGGCGACAAAGTTATTCATGGAGAAGATGCATATGATGATTTGAGAGATGGTGATAATAAGGAGAGGAGGTTTGGAAATACTAGGTGGCATAATTCCGTCTATGATGCTGATGAGTATCCTTCCAAAATGTTGAAGTCAAGTGAAATGCAAATGGTGTAATGGTTAGTGCTAAGTTAATGAATGACATAGAAATAAACATGATGGTAAAACGAGTTCACTATCAAACCAATGTATAAATGAGCCATACTGGTTGAAACTAATCCACAATTACCTCGCTACAAACTAGTCAAAATCAATTAATATTGAGGAGTCATACCAATAAAAATCTTTCACTCGCGTCAGCCATCGTAGTCGCGTTGAGCCGAAACCGGTAAAAAGTAGGAAGCAATGACTTTTAGAAACATTTATATATTATACGTGTGATCTGAGAGAACAAATAGTATTGTAACTCGGATACCCCCGAAAAACTATTTCTGCAGCATTGTAGGATTGAATCCTAGATATGCGGCTTTTTATTTTCTATTATTTTGTAAAGCCAAATCAACCAACTCTTGCTCTATTAAATAGTAAAATGGGCTCTTAAATTGTGGGCTATTAATGTGGGGATATGGAGCGAAGGGCCACGTTTGTGCAAAATATTTAATAATTTTTATTTATACTACAAATTCTAGCACATTCAAAACTCCCAAAGATCATCCACTTGCCGGTCTTGCTCATCAAATTATAATACTACAATTCTTGCTTGTGCTCTAAATACTTGTATGAGATTATACATAAGTCATTTATTTATTTTGTTGATTTATATATTCTTAAATTATTTAGTACGTAATATAAGTTTTTTCGATAATTGGTAGCGTTGTTGCTTTGTTAATCATTTATACTCAAGATTATATTTTTTTAATATAATTTTTTTGGTTTATGAATATTTTGTTGGTATTGATGATAAATAGCAAATAAAAATCAAAACAATTAACTCCTTTTTAACAAGAGAGAATCTCAATTTAATCTCAATTATAAAGCTAAACTACACTCGGTGACTAATGATTCAATTCCCTCACGAAAATAATCACAACATTGATCACGACACATCTTAAAAATGAGTTGGAATTAGTTCTTACAATCATAAAAGAAATGGTGTGTGGAGATATTATCCGAGACCACGGATTAAGACCTGATATGTGAGTATTCTTCTAATGAATTCGTCAGTTAAAGTGCATATATCCAGCGGGGACCTCGTCAGCAAAAAAAAGTAATTTTCAAGTATTCAAGTAATGGCCAGCGTCGGAGGCATTTCAAAACTTCTTGGTATAAGGTATATCACGATTGGTTAGAGTATTCTCAACTTCTCATCTTTTTGCATATTGTCTTCCTTGTTATCTATTTAGAAAACCATCAGAGAATTCGATTGCATTTACTAGTGGAGGATTTCGAAATTGGAGAAAATGTAAATGGTAATGATTGTGCTCTCAAGCAACATATGGGTCAATTAAACTCGTCCCATGATCGTGCCATGAAATGTATGATTTGAAATTCATCAAACACGTTGATAAAGTGATTAATAAGTATACTAAGAAGGAAATAGCTGAAAATCGCTTAAGACTTGAGAACTGATTGATAGTGTTGATTTACCGCCCATCAAGGTCTTCCTTTCTGAGGCGTGATGAGAAAAAGGAATTCTCTTCGCCGAGGCAATTTTCTTATATTACTTCAGTTTTTGAGGGTCTTATAATATGATGGAGTAGCTGCTGTAACTTTGAAAAACGCTCCAGAAAATGCTACATACACATCTCCTAAAGTTCAAAAAGAAATTTTAAAACTTCTGACAATAAGGGTGCTCAATGTAATTCGTCAAGAAATTGGAAATGCTAAATTTTGTATTCTAGTTGATGAGTCTGTTGATAAGTCTAACAAGGAACAAATGGCGGTTGTGTTGAGATATGTGAATGAGGGTGGTTTTATTCAAGAACGACTTCTGGATTTGATTCATGTTCGTAATACTATAGCTGAAACACTTAAAGATGCTATGTTTTTGCTTCTGAATGAACATGGACTAAGTGTGCATAATATCCGTGGTCAGGGTTATGATGGTGCTAGTAATATGAGTGGTAGGTTTAATGGATTAAGAGCCTTGGTTTCTACTGAATGTCGATTTGCCTATTTTGTTCACTATTTTGCCCATCAGCTCCAATTGGCCCTTGGCTGCGGTACTCTGAAGTAGGATCACGTCCATGATTTTTTTTGAAAATAAATTACCATTCACTATAAATTATGTTTGGTTCATAAGAATCCGAGGGTGAAGCATGCTTAAGCTAATGAAATAGCAATGTTAGTAGCCCGTGATTATTTGGAAGTGAAGGTTTGAATCAGAAAGTCAATATTTGAGCGAGGTGACACTCGATGGAATTCGCGTTATAATTTTGTTCTGGATTTCCTTTGGCTATTACCAACTTGCACTATATTGGAGGATCTGGCGTGATGGAAGAGGGAACGGCTTCTCGGCGAGGATGTTGAGGAGCTTACAAAACTCTAACATCCTTTGAATTTATTTTATCTTGCATATGATGAAATTTTGGAAATGAGTCATGATCTTTGCCCGATTGCTTCAAAGAAATCTCAGAACATATTGAATGGGATGGATCTTTTGAAAAGTACTGAGTGCAAAATTCCAAGCTACTACGGATCTTTGGATGAAGACAATTCATAGAAAATGTGAAATTATTTTGTTAGAAAGATTATAGAAATTTCTCGAATGAGTGCTTTTTGTGCATTGGTGGGTGCTTTCAGGAAATAGCCGGACACAGAGAATGACTAATCTATGACTATGGAGCATCATTATCACTTTGATTTGTTTAATGCAACTATAGATTTTAATTTGGCGAGGTGAACAGATTCAATGAAACAACTAATGAGTTGCTTGTTCTTTGTGTGGCTTTGGATCCTAGAGATGGCTATAAAATGTTCAATGTGGAAAGTATTTGTCGACTTGTTGAGACATTACCCGAAGATTTCCATGAGATAATAGAAAAAAAGATATTCTAAAGATTCAGTTGAGGCTTATAAATGAAGCATTACTAAATGCATCCGAGTTCAAGAATATCTATAATATCTAAGTTATATCGAGCTTACTTGTGAAACGAGGAAAATCTACTATTTATCCTCTTATTGATAGATTGATTAAACTTGTTCTAACTCTTCCGATATCTATAGCAGCGGTTGAGCGATTATTTTACGCCATGAACCCGTATGAAGACCGATGATTGAAATAAAGATGGGCCGATATATTTCTTTCAGATTCTTTGGTCATTTATACAGAAAGAGAAATAGTTGAAAATATCTCTACTGATAGCATTATTGATGATTTTGATAGAGTAAAATGTCATAGAGTACCTTTAAGATGAATTTTATCGTTTTAACTATGAAGTATTTTTTACAAGTTATATACTATATTTTTATTTCAACTTGACCTCCTTACTTTTTGCATCCACAGTTCGATGCGACTCGATTTAAAGCACTACGATCTTGAGGTCTGACTTAAAAGCGTAAATATCTACAATTACGGTTGCTTAAAAATATAAAAGTTGATATTTCAAAATATATATTGAAGCGAATCTATGAAGATCGTGACTATATTATTCTTAAAGCTAATGAGAATTCATGATCAAAAGTTTTCAAATTTGACCCCAAAAAATTAAATGTGACTATGATTTAGGGATGGAGGAAGTATCTCTTTATGGTATAATAAGGCTATCTGATGGTGTACATTCGTACATGTCATTTTGACGTCTTAAATAACTGAATAATCAAATAGCCCAGCCAAAAACATCCACCACTTTCGATGATGTCTAATTGATGTATAATTTGGACCCATGATCAATTTTTAATATTAGAATCACCGAACATCATATCCCATAGCCTGAGCTTGCGCCCGTAAAACATCCACCACTTTCCAATGATGTCTAATTGATGTATAATTTGGACCCCGCGTCAATTTTAATATTCGAATCACCAAACATCATATCCCTTGTCTGAACTTTCTCATTTTAATTGTAATAATTATTATATTTATTAATCTTTTTTACATTAAAATGGTATCTTGTCAAATACCATTTGGACATAAAAAACTATTAAACATAATAATATTTATTAGAATTTAATATTTTTAAAAGTTCAAATTTTATCAATAATAACTATTATTATCATTATTTTGATTAATTTATTATTAGTAATAGTTAACTAAAACAAGTTTTATTTAATATTTATTCAATACAACATATACAAAGTTCAAATTTAATGAAAACATACGGTACTAAATTTGGTTAAATCCAAATTTTTGCCATATCTTTGATGCTATATTGATCGAAGTTTAAAATTTCTGGTATAAAAAAATCAAAAGTGATCAATCTTTTACGAATGGAGGGAGTATTACATAATAGTTTATAATTTTAAATAAAAAACAATTTTTATTGTAAATAATATAGGAAAATTTCAGTGCTTCATTACTTAAATTTTTTTTTATAAATGCTAATAATATTTAAAAGAAAATAGAAAAACAAATAACATATCAATATACATTAATGTGACCAATTGGAATATATTATATCATCTCACGTACATAACATTTAGCAAGATTGTGAAATTCATGAGCCACATGAAGTTTAGACGTCTAAAAATTAAATAAACCCATTTTCTTCTATACTCTATTGATGAGTCATGAATAGCCTTCAAAATAGACTCCACTAATTGTATATTCGTGGTCAAATAGACACCATTGTGGGCAGTCTAAAGAGTGCAGCAGTGTTGTGAGGGGGAAGGGCGGTCATATGCCATCCTTCGATTTTTCGCGTGCGTGGGTGCGTGAGGCGATGTATGCCATCGCTTGATTTTCCACGTGCGTGATCCTTGTGACCAGCTGGCTGTGTATGCGTGTGGGTTTTGCTTTTCTTTTTCTTTTGTGCGCAGTTTTGTTTTTTCCTATTTTTTTATTTTGATTACAACTATCGATTATTTAATAATAAAATCTCTAAGATAATATTTTTTTGGCCAGAGTCGCAGTTGGAATAGGATCTTTAATTAATAATTGGTGCTTTTTCGTTTCTTTATATTTCACCGCGTGACATATTCGATCTCGTGCAACTTGAGCACAACCTTCAACTCAAGGGACCATGTCTCATAATTTGCACCATTATACGTGCAACGAGTTAAAGTTGTTTGAAGCAGGTTTTTAGGTGTTTTAAGGGTATCCATTTCGGTCTAAGTATGTAAAACAAAATTTGTGTCTCATGTCAAACACTTACAAATAAAATTTATTAAGTAGTATGAATACTCAATTTCACAAATATATTGGTATGCAGATGCTACTTTATCTTTGCTGGGATTTCAAGCGAAAGCGTGACATACGTTTTGAAAACAGCGCGTAGCATTGGGTTAACTAACCAGTGCAATAATAAGCAGCGGCGCCAACTGCATGTTGCTAAGCGTACCTCTGAGGTTACTACCTAACAAGTGTATTCTTGAGCCCTTGACGTGAGTGGAAATCACCGGTTAAGCAACCAATTTATTACTTAGAATGATCATCGAAAGCATGATGTTGAGTAAATCTTCCGCTTGTGATCCGTTGTCATACTTGTCATGATACTGAAATGCTTCCCGTCATGGTGTGCGGTAATAAATGATAGTTATAATTTAAAATTAACCCGATACGTTAGCTTAAATTTTATGGTGAGATTCATATTATTTGATTAATTGTAAACATAAGCATATAAAGTAATGTGAACATCATGAAAAATAAAATAAATAATACATATTTGGAATATGATATGACCACAAATAATTAACCTATTCTGAAATGCTGAGAGTGCAATCTTGTATTCTTGTTTCAAAAAGCATGTTCTCCACGGAGTACATTTATTTACTAATCACGTAAGATAGCGCGCAGGCTTGTGGGTAAAATAAATAAATAAATGACTGACTTAGTTGGTCATGTACAACGAATAAGCGGTTCGCCGTATTTAAAAAAAATCTATTAGGTCGTATCGATATATCATTTCATTACCATTTACAAAACTACAAGACAAAATTAAATCCACTGTTCTATGCATTTAATACAAATACATTAAATGGTATGGAATAAATGGTAATAAAGTCATAAAAATATTACTAATGTAATTAAGTGTGAATGCAATAAGTATCCAATAAGCATGCAATCAATACATAATAAACATGTACTTAACATGCAATTAACACTAATTATGAGGTTGAGAAAATTACTCTCAATCAAATTTAAATTTTAAATATATGATTGACAATGCATAAATAACTTCCATTTTGATTTTACAAATGAAATCAACATAAATCAAAATGCATAAAATACAAAATTAAATGTGATTGGAATTTAAATTCAAATTTGAATCTACATTACTTAAATGCATGAAATATGTATAAATTAAAATACATTAATTAACATATTTTGTGTCGATAGTTATATGATAATCATTTAAATATATATAATAAGACAATAGCGTTATTTTATATAAATACAATGAATATTAAAACTTGTGATAATTATCTACATATATTTATATTCTTTAACTAGATATTGTTGCCATGATTTTATCCTTTCAATAATTAAATATGTAAAAGGATGAATAATAAAAGGGACTCTTGAATTAAATTTATTATCACCAAAATTGAGAATTATAATTGTTATAATAATGAAATGATAATAATTTACCAAAACACCGAAATTAATATTTTTAAAAACGGATTAGGGTTTGTAACGGCCGATACGAGGAAGAGCTAGCGGCGGACGACCGACCGTGACGCTCCGTCGGCAGCTTACTTGGCATGACCACTCAGTTGCTCCGTCGAAGGCAGCGTCGGGGTGCGTTGTTCGTCAGTTTGGCCACGGTTATTTGAAGAACTCATGATTTAACGCCTCCGTTTACTTAATTTCGGTTTTTCTGGCTTCATTCAATTGTTTTGAAAAAAGCCAGGTTGCTTTAACTCATCCAGGAATTCTAAAATTCAATACGATCATTTACAATTTTTTCTTGAACTTTTCTAAATTTTCAAAAACATTTTCAATAATTTAATTCATCAATTAATGCTCCATAAATCAAAATTATTTTGGGATACTTAAATTATCAAAAAATTATAAGAATTTTTTATTTATTGTTCTTGTATAAATCACGGAGTTGAGAGAAAATCAAATGAGGTTTGGCACATTTTAAATAACTCAAATCTAATTAAAACATTTAGATTTCAAATAAAACATATTTTTAAAATCCTTTTCAGTTAAAGCAAACATCATCTAATTTCAAATCATCAAAATCAAAAATATGATGAATTTGAATAAATATAATACACATATAAATTCATGGATCAATTTTCATAACATATATTGATGGTCAAGAATATATAAGCTTATGAAATATTATAAGAAATATATTCATACAATAAATTTTATAAAATGTAATCGAAAATATCTGAAACCATGACTACGATACTAGCATTGGAAAAGCATGCAACTTGTTCATAAAAACATAAATAAATAAAATCCAAAATGTTTAATGTATATAATTGAATTACAATAAAATTAAATGTATGAATACAACACTACAAAAACGGCCCGGATATTCACGACTTTTCTCTCACGAAATCCGTTTGAACTCTAGCAGATACCACAAAAGGTTGATGCCTCACGGTTAGTCATGGCAAAGGCGGGGTTGAATCTAGCGATTGGATTTGCTGAGATCTTGTGACAATTGGACAACAAAAATCAAGCCAAAAGCTTGAGTTGATTTTAGTATGAAGGGAGGAGAGCGGCTGAGCGGTAAAGGGATAAAAAAAGATGATTGGGACAAATGCTTTTTTATCTTATATAGACGCATCTCTTTGCTTGGCAGGCTCTTGACTCGTTAACTAACAAGCCTACTCCTTAAAAGCGTTAACTAATTAAATGCTAACGTGTAACTAACAGTCACTAATGGAACTCCATTCGTCAAACCATTAATTAATCCTTAGTTAAATTAATTTGGTTTAGATCAATTGCTTGCTATACGTTGTAAAACTCTCGATTAAGTATCTCGTTGATTTCAATAAACTCTGATTAAGCAATCAACGACTTTAATTTCATTCTGATAAACTCAATCGTTGTATTGAATATACAGGATAATATGAGTTGTATAATAATATAATTGACAAACTGTTATAACGATTATGCATGGGATACATGATACAGCGTAACCCACGATATTACCGTATTATTATATTTAGTAATCTACAATTACTATTATTGAGCAAACTTAGTTTGAGTGTCTCGTTTAACTTTAAAACTAGTAAATGAATTATTCTGACAATTGTCATAGCAGACATTATTGGAAACGATATACACTAATTTCAACACGTACCTTGTTGCGTGAAATATCCTGAGCACCCGACAGCGTCTTAAGTAGAACCACTTTGTCGTAGTCTCCTCAGCAACATTAGCGACCACGTTGCAGACCAGCGTAGATACGTCGCGCTGCGAACATGTATGTCTAACTCCTTTCTTCTCGAGGCTTATCGCGCCAATGGCTTGTTGACTTCAACGCGTGCGAGGTAATCCTCCATATTCATCTTCGATAGAGAAATCTGTCACATCGTTTCTACAACATGTGTCGTAAAACCATTTTGTTCTTGACGTTATGCTGATTTAAATCAAGAACACTAGTTACGTGCTAATTGATGTGATTTAATGGCTAATTCAATCACCAAATCTAAACAAATAATAGTAACGACAGAAGTAAATGCGGAAAAGTAAATAGACACAAGATTTTATACGGAGTTTCCCTGATGTGAAGATGCGTCATGTTCTTTGTTGCGGAATCCACTAAAACCAACTCTGGAAGATTGTTACAATAACCTATCAAGCTAAACACTCAATTGAGTAATACTTTATAGCACAGTATTCTCAATAACAAAAGGCTTACAATATTATTGATGATGATTCAATAATATTCACTAAAAAAAGGTATTTAAGGATGATTATTTTGTGATAGAAAATATATAAAAAAAGCCTCATATATATAGGAAATCTTACTTTTTAGCTTTGCTCAAATTGAAACTGACAAATAGAATAAGAACCGCTTTAAAATCGCTTCGGCCAGCGTCGGTCATCCAAAGGGGTCTCATGGCGTCTCGATAGCGGCTCCTCAGAACCGAGAAAGCGGTCTTCAAACTCATCGAGATCTTCTATAAGCAGGTTTAATAAGTTCAATGATTTCTCAATCCACTTGTTGATAACGTCACACTAATTATAATATTATTATTGAGAATTGAAGTAGAAAATTATTATTTAAAAAAACATCAAAAAACTTTTAGTAGTCAAATTTGACCATTATGCACCTTTTTAGTCAAACTAATAATTAATACTGAGTAAATCATAACGTACACTTTTTTGCAGTCAAATATGAAAATTATACACTTCCTTAATACAAGATAATCACAGAGTAACATATTTAACGAAAAGGTTCTTATTGCACTAATCTTTAAGTAAAAGCTTATGAACATATTCATTCATTATAAATCTATTTATTTTATTTTACAATAGTTAATTTATAATTAAATTTTATTTCCAAAGTTGACGGTAGTGATTTCTGTTAATTTTTAAATATATTCCATACAATATTATATAGTTTTATTACTTTATCTATCTTTAATACATCACAAAAATAAATAAATTAGATTATTATGCCGAAAAATGTAAGCTAAAAAAAGAAACACAACTTTGAAAAAATAAAACAATGACTTAAAGGATCATTAGTTCTTAAATTTTTAATTACTCAAGACTCATTATCATTCATTTTCTTGTAATTATCTCATTATTCTAAAGGAATACTATTTAGATTAATAGTCTATAAATGTTGGAACGCATAACCTCATACTTTTTTTTATTAAAAGTGTGCATAAGTTGTTGACAACAAAAGAAAAAATGAATGAAAATGAATATAAACATGAAGATACAATCATGTTATGATGATGATCAAATTGTGATCTCGGACGGACTAATTAGTTTATTTATTTGGACACATATTTTTTTAATTTAAAAATGTCTATTGTTTCATAACTAAAAAATATAATTAATATGAAGTTTAATCATGATGTCATCGAATAATTATAATTAATGGTATAAAATTTCTGACATTGTCGCTCAATCATATATTTTAAAATGACTAGTAAAGGAGACGTGCGATGCACGATATCGATTTTTCAAATATTTGATACTCTCTTCATCTTTATATGATTGATGTTTTAGTCTAATTCACACAAATTAAGGTGGGATGTATTTTACCTATTTTACTTTTATGACAACTTTTTCTTTATAGGCAATTAATGATGTCAATTAAAACAAATAACTGAAAAGTCATTGGGCCCACATAAAAATAGAAAAAGAAAGAGTAGGGATATAAAGGAAAAAGTATGAAAAAGTTACCTTGAAAATGTAAAAAATTAAATATTTTGATACAAGAACATTAGGCTAAAACATCAATCATTTAGAGACGGGCCGAAATTACATTTTATGTTTAATTAGAAATCATTCTAAAGCGTGTAAATTTACATTCCTTTTGAATTTTTTTCTAATTAATATTTTTATTTTCTAAAGGATACTTTGATTACAAATAACTCTTTAAATATAATATAAAAAATTACAATGAAGTATGATGTCAATGAAATCTTATACCAAGCTGAGATGTCCATAGAAATACAAAATATTACTTTTATGATTTGAAGTCATACATTAAATATATTGGCCAATTGATCATCAAATATAGTATCATCAATTATTTGCTTTTATCTGCGAGGTTAAATTAGTATGATTTAAAAGTATAAAATTAAATTTTTGTGGATCAAAATATATAAGGAATTCATATCTCACATGGAATTAAATAAAAATATTAATAATGATAATAATAATAATAACAATAATAATAATTCTACTTAAAGCATGAATAATATACTTGACTCTACATAATAAAATAAATAATAATAATAATTCTACAATAAATATATGAATATTTAACTAACATATTATAATAATAATAATAATAATAACAATAGTGCTACATAAAATATATTATTATTTAGTACTTATTTAATTATTAATGATTGAAAATGACATATGATGACAAAATCATATTGATGAAATGAGTAATAAATTAATAATACATAACATATGAGACATATTCTTGTAAATTGAATCATGAAATTTATATATGCAAAATTGAGCAAAAATAATTGTGTTATTCAATGCATACCTTTGAATCATTAAACATGCACTGGAGATAAATAAACAAAGTTAATTAAAAAGTGGGATGCACGACAATTATAAAGTATATATATGTCAAATGTATATGATGTATCATCCTCAAAAATTATAAAGTATATATATGTCAAATGTATATGTTACATCATCCTCAAACCGTACGTATATGTTGATGATTCTCTTCCAATTGATAATCTTACGTTTGTGCAAGTATAAAGTATGATGAATACTTAATGCTACCTCCATTTTTTTATTTGATATTTTCGTATATCGAGGTAAAACTTTGACCATTAGTTATGTCATAATGAAAGCATTATGGAGCTAAGTAACAAACTTGAAAGAAAAATACAAAGATTTTTTATGTGGTATCCACTAACGATGTGTTATGACTAATCAGGCGAGCCATAGAAATTTCACTATATAACATATGGGAGGAATAGAAAATTTAACTGAAATAGTTTAGAGTAATACAAGGCGTCCAAATAAAACATTGCTTGGTGCAAGGAAAACTAAGAAAAGCGTTTATATATGACCAGCTGGCAAACTAAACTCACCAAAAGTTTAGATGTAGTACGTTAGCATAACTCGATTGAGGCTAAAATTTTCCTTTATTGGCATGATAAATTGTGCAACGAAAGCTCTGACATAGTATCAACAGACTTTCCGGACCACAGTTCATAAGGACTTTTGAGGGAATTTATGCATGTATGCGGACCTCGGAATTAATCGAGATAACATGATGTCTTATTTTATTTAAAACTTTCTTTCTAGTCGATATTAGAGAACATACATCAGCCCTCTCCGGAAGTGTCGGTCATGCAGCTGCAACACCGTTTGCTGGGGTGTGTGCCTCATTGTATGATGTGGAAATTCCATCGATGTACAAAACTCATTAAACTTAGACGAGCAATTCCAGACCATTACGTTCTCGGCCTCTTTGATCTTCTTCGCAATGCGACTTTCCACCAAATCTTCCCTTGTTTTGAATTGTGAAAGCATCACCTTTCTTCTTCATTATGAACACCCGACATCCTTGAATAATCATCAATCGAGAAGATGAAAGTATCTACATGGCACCTCCCAAAGAATCAACGCTTGAGACCTAACAATCGGAATGAATATGTCGAAGTGTGCCGCCCCGAATCGATAAGTTGCCTTAGGGAACTTGCCCGATGTAATACAAATACATAATGTTCACAAAACTGAGAGATCGCAACACCATGCCCACCTAGAAGATTATCCGTGGCTAAATTTGCATCATCCCCATTTTCGTATATCGAGCCTCATATACCGCCTTGAGTCGTATGTTTCTTTAGCGATACTCGGAGGAAGCAATGGGTGAGGTACTAGCGTAGCACACTTGCAAGAAATACAAGGCACTTAGCACCTTTGGAATCACTTTTGAACCGGTGTAGACATGCGAGCCTCCGTTAGCCTTTGAAGCTAACCTTTTTTTGTCTAGAAGACTAAGAGATATAAGATTCTTAGGTAAGTATCGCGGCGTGCCTCACATAATTCAAAGTGAAAAACTTCCCGTCATAAGGTCCTAAGCAGTTGAACCTATCGACACGCACAAGTAGCGCTGTGGCTATGGAAATATTCCTACCATCCACTTGTTCATAGATTAAAGAACCGTTCTCGCCGGACATGATGAAGCCCGGAATCCATAACAGCGCGCCGATTGTAATATGTGTGTCAACCAACTAATGCAATGTCCTCTTGGACTTTTCAACCATCCTCGGCAACGGCGGCGGTTCCGTCGTTACCAAATTTCAGTATTGTCTCTTCTTGGGACAATCACTCTTCAGTGACCATACCATTCTGAGTAATTACATGTATCTCTGGCTTCCGAATCACTTTTGTATGGCTGTGGAAAACTGCTTCTTTCTGGTTGACCATAACTCGATTGTTGATGACTATATAAAGGCTTGACAACACGATTATCGAACTAGGACCTACAAATATGTAGTGTTTTACCCTGCTTTGGAGACCCGACTGGCTTTCATACAGAGATAAAGAATTCTTTCCATTTTGTCATTAATTCTCTAAAATTCTCATATGATGGAGGTAATGAGGCTAATATTATCCAATGCAGTACCCGTCATCAATTTTAATCGAATATTACGCAAATCTAATAATATTGAATTTAATTGTCTAGATGATGCTTTGAGATGTAGCAAATCCGAAGGCCAAAGGCGAGGCGTTGCTTTAAAGAGGGCCTTGTTGGTTAAGCTCTTGGTCGTGTAGGGGCTACTACAGCTTACACAGCGATCCGGTAAAACATGTGGCACGTTCGAAATCTTTGTAATGATGTCGTCTTAGTGATAACAACTTGGCGTTGAATGTGCCTTTTCCTCTAGAGATGCCATATTTTCGGGTAGACGGTTGGGCGTTGGCTTGACAAAGGTGCCCAAGCCGCCTACCGTTGCTTGGCATGCAACAGCGATTTGCAAGTTATTCACCGTGGCTTCCTGACCTTGAGGACTTTTACCACCCGTCCTAGCCGTCGATAACGCGGCTCGTGCAATTTGTTATAAACTTGAAGACATATATGAATTAAGTAAAAAGACTTGAAAGAAGAACACAAAGATTTTTACGGTATCTACAATAATGTTCGGACTAATCCGTGGCCAGGATCATAAAAGAATTTTACTAAAAGCAGTTGGAGGAATATAAAATTTAACCAAAATAGTTTAGGTACTAGAAGGCGTCAAGTAAACCCATTAACTATTTGGTGTAAGGAAAAACAAAAAAACTTGAAGAACATTTATATAGGATCAACTATTGAAACTAAACAAGTTTAGATATAATTTTGATAGCGTAACTCGATTCAAAACATTTCTAACAAATTACTAATTACTCCCTCATTTCGAATTAATAGACTTTTCATTTTTCGATACACAAGCTTCAATCATTAGTACTTAACATATATATTATGAAAATTATAATAAAATAATATTATAAAATATTTTAAAAGCAGATACAATGATATCAATTTATATTTTTTTAGGTTAGTGAATAACAAAAAAGTAATTTATGGTGGCGCTTGACGTAGGAATGAGTGGTGGTGAAATAGAGGTACTTATTATTTTAATAAATATAAAGTTATATCATTAGATTTGTCTTTGAAAATAGTTTCATAGTATTATTTTTCTTTATCATTTTTTGAATATATAGTTAAGAATAATTGATAGTTAAAGTTAAAAACCGATATACAAAACGTCAAATAAAAAACCGAGGGGTAGTTGTTAATTCTATTAGAACTCTTGAAACTTTTAGATTTTTTAGAAAATGAAGTAATTTATGCGATAATTAATAATATAAAAGAAAAATCTGACGCTATTAAAACTTTTTTATATATGTTAGTGATCAATAATAGTAATTAGTGATAGTGATATACCATCATTATAACATTTTATTATTGTATCAGTTTTACTTAGAATAAGATTGTACTATTTATGTACTATTTCCATGACTATTAACGGTTTGTTTTTCAACTATCAAAGTTAATAAAATTTGTAAATTAATTTAAACATACAACTTTGACTTCAATTTAAATATCATGTTAATAATAAATAATATTGAAAATACTATATTTTGTTACATTTTCACAAAATAATATTTCTTATATAGAAAAATATTTGACTTAAAAATTTAAAAAATATAACACCAAAATACAAAAGTGGGAGGATCTTTTAATGATGGAGGGAGTAGTATGCACTATATAAATGGCTATATAGGTTCAATAGATACTACACTAGCTCATAATGTACTTTCAAGGTATGTATGTCATCATTTGGTAATCTTGAGTATTTTGTTTTTGCAGTTGTCCCAAATAATTTCTTGATTTTTTGCAATACTTCTTCGTGATTGTTGTCTTTATGCCATATATTTTTTGGTGTTTTGTCTTTAAAATGTAATATTGATCAATTGCTTAAACTTATAGTTTCTCAGAAAGACCTCTACTTTTAGAGTTTTGTCAACTTTCTCTTTTCTTGGTTTATTATGTCGACTTTACTAAAAATTATATCATACTTCACTCATGCATCAATTTGGAAACAGCTTCCCTGTTACAGAGTAAGGTTGCATACTATCCGACTCCCTTACCCTACTTAGGCGGAAGCCTCTTCCGATTCACTCGTGGATGTCGATGTTAATATTGTTCACCATTTCCTAATTGAGTGACTCATTTATTTGGTAGTTCTTAGCAGCAATACAGGAAAGTAACATGGAAACGAAATCTGGAATTGCAAAAAATATCACTGAAGTAAAATCTTCTCTTCTGATATATAACTTGCAGTTAGTAGATTTATTTGTGCTTCATATAATTGGTTCTTGATTGTTAGTAGATTTACTTGTGGTTCATATAATTGGTTCTTGATTGTGCCACATTGTAAATACAGCTTATTGGAAATACACCAACGGTCTATCTCAACAATGTTGTGGATGGATGTGTTGCCAAGGTTGCTGCCAAATTAGAGTTCATGGAACCTGTCTCAAGTGTGAAAGACAGGTTAATGCAGAAAGTATATTTATAACCAACCAATCCTACTAGAAATTTTCATTTGACAGTTTTATATTTATGGTATAGGATTGCATATAGCATGATCAAAGATGCTGAGGAGAAAGGCTTGATAACTCCTGGAAAGGTTAGTTGCCTAGAAACCTGCATCTTTGAAAGAAAGAGAAAAGAATACTACCTTCGTCCCAAAAGATTGTTCAATTTATTTTCCAATGATCAAAATCAACCGTTGAAAATCTTAATTACTGACACATGCAATTTTGATATGAATCAAAATTATTGTGTTAAAAGTAAAATAAGTTGAAGAAACAATATTTTGATATATTCTTTCCGAAATATCACACAACATATTCAAAAAATATTCGAGTTCAAATTTTAAAAGTCAACCCTCAAATTCAAAACAGGGCGATCTTTTAGGGATGGTTGGATGGTGGGGTAGATGTTTCGTTGTCAACACTATTATTTGTTAATGGACTATCTAAGTCTCAATTTTTCATTGGTTCAAGTAGAGTTTCTCAAATGATCCAAATCGCTAGAACTGTTATCCGAAAACTAACACTTCCCTGTTCTTGTATTTACATCTGTAAAATGTCTATTTCTGCAGTCAACTCTGATTGAAGTAACCAGTGGCAACACTGGCATTGGTCTAGCATCTATTACTGCAGCTATGGGCTACAAACTTATCATAGTCATGCCTCATACATATAGTTTGGAACGAAGAGTTCTTCTTAGAGCTTTAGGAGCAGAACTGCTTATCTTTGAGGCATCCAAGGGCCTGGAGTATATACTTCAGCAAACAAAAGAATTACATGAGAGGATACCAGATTCTCACTTTATAAGACAATTTGAAAATCTTGCAAATCCAAAGGCATTGTACATATGAACATTTATAGATGCCACATTATTACTCCCTCCAATTTATTTTAATTGACATTTTCGTTTTTCATTTTCAAGCTTTGACCATTGCTTATTTTCTATTCCTTATCCCAATAAATATAAAATTGACACCATTGGATTTTTCTTTATTTCTTGAATTGGAAGTAGTATGATCTTTCTGATATTAGATGTTGATATATAGATTCATTATGAAACAACTGGCCCTGAGATATGGGAGAATACTCAAGGAAAAATTGATATATTTGTTGCTGGGGTTGGAACTGGAGGTACAATCACTGGTGTTGGGAAATTTCTCAAAGAAAAGAATCCAAATATTGAGGTCACTTTTTTGTTTCAATTTTGTCTGTTGATCAATTTACTCTCCCCACCTTTCCCTTTATATATATATCTTGATTTCTCTTATGAATCGAACTTCCTTTAATTAGTACAGGTGTATGGTGTAGAACCGACTGAAAGCGCGGTCCTGAGTGGAGGAAGTGCTGGTTAGACTCGACCTTCATCTTCGTTTTCATGTAGCCAAAAAGCCTGTTGAAGTACATTAGAGAAGACCTTGTATCACTTATTTCAAGACTTCATATAACATAAAGGACTCTAAATTTTTAATTTGTCAGCTTTCTCTACGATACGCATCCTAATATGGTTTTGAACCTACAATAACATAGAAACAAGTTATAGTGTAAAGTTTTAAGATCCTGGAATCTGTATAGATATTCAGGACAGAGATTTGTGACGAAGAAGTTGATTGTAGAAGAGAGATACATAAAGGTAGCATTTATTTTTCCAATGGTAGGTGGATTGTTAAGAGATTGATTTCTTTTTTTCTCTTATGTCTATCATGATGTAGCTCTTCATAAAATTCAAGGAATTGGCGCCGGATATATTCCACCAATACTTGACAGAAGCATCCTTGATGGAGTCATTCAGGTAAGACTCACTTTTTTATTCGATCGTGTCTGTTAATGAACTTTATAGAGTTATAGATAATATTTACATTATTTTGTGAGTTCATCATTGTCATTATTACACTGAAGAAAGTTCAATAAAGTTTGTGTGAGTTTCTGATATTAATATAGATGTTTCAAAATCCATACTCGAAAATCTTTTTGTGGTGCTATTATTGATAAGTTTGAGGCTCTATTATTTATGAACCATAATCCCAGTTTTTTTACTGTGGGAAAAGGTTTACAAAAAATGTATATGTCCGTATTTTTCTGTCTCTGCGAATGTATTCAAAAGTGACAAATCAGATTCATTATCAAGCACGCCTTAATGACATAACGGTATATCATCTATTTTTATATACTACTCTATCAAACCCTATATTGACACGGGCCTAATCCGATAACTATAACTATAATACAACTCGGACTCAATAATAATAACACACGACTCAATACCCCCATTCAAGTCGGAAATATGAAGAACGAGCGCCCAACTCAAGGCAGCAGATACACAAGAACTTGTCTTTCCAAGCAGCCTTAAGAAAAATGTCGGCAAAGTTCTAATGGGGCTTGTAGAAACAATGAGTAGTAGTGAGGAGACCATCCCGAATAGCATCACGCACATAGTGACAAATTTCACCCCGATATGCTTCAGGCGCGAAAAAACCAGACTCGGGCAATGTGCAAGCCACTGCTATCACAAAGAAAGTCACGGGCGTGAATGTTGGATCCCGAAATCAAGCAAGAGTGCTTTCAACCACTTCAGTTCAGATGTAACATCAACCATCGATCGATATTCCGCCTCGGCTGAAGAGCGAGCAACAGTGTGTTGCTTCTTGGTCTTCCAAGACACCGGAGACCCTCCCAAGAAGACAACCCAACCAGTAAGAGAACGGCGAGTCAAAGGACAACTAGCCCAAATGAGTCACACCACTAGTCGTTTCAGATCACTAGAAGTCATCAAAATACCCTGACCCGGTCTCCCTTTCAAATAACGCACCATTTCAAGTGCAACATTCCAGCTGGCCTCATGCCGAGGATGTCGCATAACAGCTACATATGCACCGAATAAGCCAAGTCAGGCCGTGTAAAAGCCAGATAAATCAAACGACCAACAAGCCGCCGGTATGGCTCTGGATCAAGCAACTCGGCACCCTTGGCAAGCGTGAGAGAGTGGTTTTGCTCCATGGGAAATGGTGCGGGCTTGCACCCCAGAAGCCCCGCCTCGGAAATGATATCTAACGTGTATTTATGTTGCGATAAGAAGATACCTTCCGGGCTACGCGCAACCTCCACCCCCAAGAAATACTTGAGGACCCCAAGATCTTTCATGTGAAAACAGCGACTCAAATAAGCTTTAAAAGCAGATACAGCGGAAGAATCATTACCAGCGACAATCAGGTCATCGACATAGACGAGTTACTATTAAGAGTTCTGAGCCATTACTGGGTGGAACGGTAAAGAGTGAATAATCGGAGTAAGATTGGCGAAAACCATAGGATAGTAACGAAGCCGCCAACTTAGCAAACTGAAGAACGCGTGGGTACGGCGCAAAACCGCATAATGATTTCGAGCTTACACACCATTCCTGCATCGATTTAACATAGAAACCCGGAGGCGGGCGAGCTTTATTACCTTCCCCGCCAAGGTCGCCATGAAGGAAAGCATTATGGACGTCCATCTGATGCAACTCCCAATTACGAAAGCGCTAGCCTACAAAGAATAAACGCCCGAATAAATTGCCATTTTTGCGACGGGGGCGAATGTTTCATGATAGTCAATACCAGCGACCTGAAGATTACCCAAAATAACCAGCCGTGCCTTCAACCGCTCAACACTCCCATCTGCATTATACTTAATTTTATACACCCATTTGCATCCAAGTGGGGCCACGCGGTGCAATGGGCGCCATATCCCAAGTACCATTGGCCTCCCAGCAAGCACTCCTCCCGCTACTTATCGCCTCGCACCACCCCGGATCCGATAATGCCTCCGTGAAGTTACGAGGCTCAACGCCTGTTATAACAGAAGAAAGAAAAACACGGTGTCGCAAGGAGAAATTAGGACAATTTACATAATGAGCTAAGGGATAAAGAGTACCTCTAGAGGAGCCAAGTGTAGCTCTACTTAAAGCGAGGACTAACTGTGGTGTGCGTGACAAAGTCTCGCAACCGAACCGAAGGATGTTTACTTCGCAAACCGCGGCCGAATTCCCTGCTCGACACATCCCCTTCCTCGACACCCGGAGATGCAGTAGCACTGCCCTCAATCCGCCCAATAGCGGGCACCAAATCGGCCCCAAGCAGCTGACCGAGAAGCAATCTCGGCAAGTGGGCATTGAACCAGTCCCCATCGTGGGACGCCGTTAAGAAATATTAGGGGCTTATAGGTTCAAGCAGAACCGAGCCCCACTCATCATCGATTCATAGACTCAAGGGGACATCAATGGTACCAAGCAGGACGAATCCGCTGGCGGAACGAAAGGTGCAAAAGGAAACTCACCCTCATGAAATTGGACATCTCTCGACACAAAAAACTCCCCCGAAGAAAGGTCATATAATTTCCACCCTTTTTGACAGTTGGGATAACCCACAAATACACATTTGCGGCTACAGGAGCGCGTGAGATTTATCGCCTTTGTGATCGTTGATCATGTGCAAAGCAAAGGCACCCAAATACCCGGAGATGAGCGAAATTGGGCTCTTTGCCCGTAAGAACCGCAATCGGAGTGCGCCCCTCCAATAAACTACACGGAGTCCGATTAATCAAATGGACCGCCCCGAGGACACACTCCCCCCAAAACCGAACCGGTAAGTCGGCTTGAAACATTAAGGCTCGGCGACATCGAACGTGGCGTGTTTACGACTCTCCCATTTTGTTGAGGCGTTCCAACACATGAGGTTTGAAAGAGGATGCCATGTGTACTAAAATAAGATAGTAAAGGTTTAAATTCCGTGCCGTTGTCACTACGAACTACTTTAACACTTGCTTGAAATTGGCGAGTTATCATGGCCATAAAGGAGCGAAAGATAGTAAATACATCAGATTTGGCATGGAGTAAATAAACCCAAACAGCTCGAGAATAGTCATCAACAATCGTTAAAAAATAAAAGGCTCCATTAGATGCAGGGAGTTTATTCGGACCCCATAAGTCACAATGCAATAAATCAAATGCAAAGATTAAGCACGACTACTACCATTGTGAAAGTTATCACTATTAATCGCTTTTTGGCCCGAGGACACAGCATGTATCTAATTTGTTTTCTTGGTAGCTAACTAACCTCGACAGTGTGAACTAACTGGGAGAATTCTATCAGATGGATGGCCAAGACTCCATTTACGCCAAAGCTCAAACTCAGAAACGCCAGAGACTGTCACCGCATATCACTGGGAGCCGGGCCGAGTAGTAAAGTCCCCCCGCCTGCTTCACTGCTCCAATCGGGTTCCCCGAGTGTCGGTCCTGTATAAGACATAGCTCATTAGTAAATTGAACATAGCAAGAAGAGTCATCAATCAACTGAGCCACAGATATAAGATTGCAAGTGAACTGCGGGACATAAAAAAAAAATTGTGAATTAACATCAAACCGCCTCGAAGCGAGAGAACTCACCCTTCAGCCGCCACGGCCGAGTGGCCACACGTAAGTCGAATGGGCGGGAGCCGAATCTCACACGAGCAACTAAAAGTGGAGGATCTGCCCCCAGAACATGACGCATGCGCCCCGTATCAAGTATCCAGCAATTGGAAGAAGACTCACCCGTCATAGACTCAGTTTGTTGATTGCGGATCATATTCATAAGGATCTGGACCTGATCCGGCTTCAAACCCGCTATAGAATCAGCCCTGGAGCACTCGGCTGGAGCACCGATACCATGGTCGCAGCGAGCATGCAGGTTAAGCCCTGCAAGTCCGGCCACGCCAGGGGCGCTGGTGACGAGACTTCCCTTGTCGACGTTCTTCCCACCACGGGGATAGCCAGCAGAGTTTCAAGATGCGGGAAGTGTCGTGACCAGTTTGGCGACAATGAGTACTGCTCATAGCGAGACAAAGGTCGATCACTGGAAGAGCAAATGCACGAAGAGGCCTGTGCCTTCCCCGCTTGTTTGCCACCGCCTTTGATTGTTCATCTCGGGGCGAGGTATCAAGCGCCACTGCTGTTTATCCCTCCGGAGTTGTTGAAGACGAGGGCCATTAGCTACGGAGAATCTTTTCTCGAGGTAATCCCACAATGGTTTGACCGAGTCGAACGAAGGGACCGTGGTCGCGATTTTCGGATCAAGACTGCGAAGGAGCCATGATATTAGCATGAAATTTACCGTTTCCCAATTGAGGAGTTTCCGGTTCTCAGTGGGTTGATTGATAGTGCCGTCGACAAAGCCAAATTTGCGCCGAGCTTTCAAGGCGATGACGATGTTGCGACGCCATAAAGAATAGTTATCCTTCACAAGAATAACATTGGTGATAAGATTTTGGGGCTGATCACCGGAGCCTAAATAATAAGGCGAGAAAGGGTCGATGCGTCCTTCATTGTCATCCATGGTGAACAAGAAGACGGTGAATATTTATGGTGTAGAGGTCATGATAAGCGCTGCCTAACGACTAGCTTTTAAAAAAAAACTCTCAAGATCTTAGGCTCGATACCATGACAAATTGTATTCAATATTGAAGAATCAGTCTTAATGATTACAATGAGATATCATCCATTTATATACTACTCTATCAAACCCTATATTGACACTCAGCCTAATCCGGAGCAACTATAACTATAATACAACCTCGATTCACACAATAACACACGACTCAATAAAAAGTCATTCATGGAATTGTCTATAAGTGGTTTAGGAGGTTGGATTGCAAAAATTATTAACACTAATGTTCCGTTACAAAGATTGTTAACTCATCTGTCAGTCAACTATATAAGTTTCTATTTCACGCCTGCAGGTATCCGGTGATGAAGCCATTGAAATGGCAAAGTTGATTATGAAGAAAGAAGGATTGTTGGTATGTTATCTGGTTGATGATCTTCACTGACCCTCCCATTTGATAAGAACATAACATAACACCAGTCATGAATATGAAATTATTTGACTTTTATACATCTTGTAGGTTGGCATTTCTTCTGGTGCAACAGCAACAGCTGGACTCAAATTAGCTAAAAAACCTGAAAATGCTGGGAAACTCATTGTTGTAAGTGCGGCATTTTGCTATGAGGCATATTGATAGCCATTGAGTTTTTGCATCAAGTATTTAGTATCCCCTTAACGCACTATATAGCAAATAATCTGGATTGCATTGATGATCGAATACATACACTTTAGACCTGCGTTGAGAAGCCAACTCTTTGTAGTTGATCTTGTACCAAAACAGTACTATTCAAACAGTTTCTTCTGAATCTGATAAATGTTCAATCTGTAACTATGTAACTGTATGACGTACTCTGTAGTCTATATACTTATCGAATGGTTGTATCGAAGCTGATATATAATACTCGATAACTATAGATACTATTCATATCAAGTAGTTCTTATTCCACAGAGCTTTGTCATGGTTTTCGATGAATATACTAATGCGATTTGCTCGTTGTCTGCGTACAGGTTATGTTTGCAAGCGCTGGGGAGCGTTACTTGTCAACTTCCCTATTTGATTCACTAAGAGAAGAGACAAGCAACATGGTTGTACATACAGATTCCAGCACTTTTTAGCAACATATATTGTAGCTCCAAAATAATGTGTTGCTGATAACTCATTGTTTGGTCCCAAAGTTGATTAGCCTAAAAGTACATTGTTTAGGCATTTCAACAGTGGTGTATGATCCAAATTAATAAAATCCAACTAATAAAAAGACTTGTGTGATGCACGTAGTCATACTTAAATCCAAAATTAATTGCTATTCCATTTAATTTTTCATATATTATTTAATAAACACTACAATATTAATAAATGAAAGTTTATTTAAACCAAATCATCTTAACTTTAAAATTTGTTCAAATATGTTTGGAATATGAATCTCTGTCATATTAATAATGTGACCAAGTAAGATTGTAATAAGAATTTGTTTAAGATATTTAGAATCTACTTATTTGGAGAAAATACAGGATTATAAAAAAAAAATTAGTTAGCTAACACATAAATTTATCAATACAGTATTATAAAAATAAATTTATTTTTTTAATCCATTTTTTTCCACATATATTATGAGTTATGATCGAAAGAGGAACTTAATTTGAAATTTTTTTAAATGACGAAGACACTCGCAAAATAATGGAAATATATAGATAACAATTTCTTTTATGTTCTTGTTAAACACCGGTTTTGTTATCTTGACTTGACAATTTTTTCCCTCAGGCCTGTCGAATTTCTTTACATGATTTTCTTACAAAAGTAGTGGTTACCTTCAATATTGCACATTAACCATTAAAAAGTGATTAATACCTCCATCTCCAAAAGATGTATTTAATTTATTAGGATTTTGATTTTACACTCCATCAAATAATAATCATACTCCACTTTTGGTTTTTTTTTTAAATTCTCAATGGCGAAGTATACGACAAATTATATATTATGTTCTAAGTAATTCAAGCACTTCCTCAGAAAAGACGTGGCCGACGCCAGACAAGGCTTATCGAGTCGGCCACACTCCACTTTTAATATTAAATTAAATTTTCACAAAGCAAAATAAGGGGTAATAAAAATAAGAAATTGGAGTGTGTTATCAATATTTGAAGTCTAAAAATAGAAACCCTTTATTATTTAATGGCCGAAATTAATAATCTTCCATCTTAACTAACACACACAATTTTGACCGTTTACTTTATCAATATAATTTTTTGCATTAAAGTTAAAAAAATTCTTTTTCGTCTTCCAATATTTTTATTTTCATTAGTTAATATTTTTCTCTCTCTTTGAAAATAATAAAACCAATTGCGGAATATTACCTTAATAAATGACTTTTATATTATATGATCAATTAAATTGAGTCGGATGGAGTCCTTATTCATATTTGTTTCATACAGTACTTAATTGGGTAAAGGAAATTCATTTTGTCTCTTCTTACCGGCCAACTGTTTTTTATTACGCCACTAGACTACATGTATCTTCATCCTCCATCGACCGTCTAAAAATAAAAATAAATTTTTAAAATGTTGCAGGCCAACATGAACGATATAAATTTTAAAGATAGCATAGAGCATGTACCATATTAGTAAGTGTATACTCAAATATATTAATTTTTCAAATCAAATTTGTATACTTTAAGTTCCAATAGATGTTAAAAGTTAAAACTAGCTCATTGACTCAATTTACATCGTACCTCAAAGATCATAATCTACTCTTAACATAATAATTAATAAGGTATGTATATTTTAATTTAGTAATCTTGGCAATTTATATTTGTTCATAAGATTTTTTGTGATTAAGCTTGGAGTTAAGTTGACTTTCTGATGTTGGTCTGAGTTGATTGGATAAGTTCATCATGGACTTAAGTTAAAATGAATAATCTCATAGTAATTCAGGTTTACAATCTTGATTTTAGGTAACTAATCATATATATATTTTTTTTTAATCGTTTAATGTCAGACTTGTTCACCTTTTCCATATTGAGAGAAATACAGGAAGGGAACATGGAAGAGAAATCTGGAATTGCAAATAATGTTACTGAAGTAAAATCCTATACTTGTTGCTAGTGAATTGACTTGTTCTTCGTAATTGGTTCCTGATCGTAGCACATTGTAAATATAGCTTATAGGGAATACACCAATGGTGTATCTCAACAAAGTTGTGGATGGATGTGTTGCCCGTGTTGCGGCCAAATTGGAGTTCATGGAACCGGTGTCAAGTGTGAAAGACAGGTCTAGATATAATGTCTTACATGAGAGAGTTGTTTAATATGTCGAATGTATGATTGTACTGAGAAATTTACATTTCATAGTTGCATCTTTATTGTATAGGATTGCATATAGCATGATCAAAGATGCTGAGGACAAAGGCTTGATAACCCCCGGAAAGGTTAGTTGCCGATAATTTAATTTTTTCAAAAAATATAACGTTTCGCTTTTATGGGCATTTCAAGAAGGCTTTATCTACAGATACTTCGTAGTTTTCATACGATTTCAAGTATTATAATTGGGCGAAAGGTAACAAAACATTTTAATAAAAAAAATTATCAAATAAATATAATTTTATACATTTTAAAGAAAGACGCTCCTAAAAACTATTAGATCATAAAAGCGCTAATTTGCTTTCAACCCTATACTATTCGTGATTTTTCTACTCTGGCCTCTATACTTCATGATCTTTTTCAAAGCTTGTTCTCAAGTTTTTATACTGCTCATCCCTCATTTATCAACAACGAGCCTTATATACTATCTATTAAATTTAATTATTTGTGCTTAAACACTAAACTAAAGTGATGCGCAGTGCGGGTTCTATTTTAATTATAAAAAATATCTCCTATACTTTAGTTTGTATTGCTGTGGCAAAATAATCATTTTAAGAAAACCGATAGTGCTAGTGGACTCATTGTTGTTAAAATGACAGTGACTGTACCGAAAAGATAAAAAAAAAAGCTCCAGTGACCAACTAAAAAAAGATAATGATAAGATAGTGACTAAAAATCAAATTACCCATCATATAAAAACTCCTAAAGTACCATCATATTTTAAGCTTTATTATCCAAAAATTCAATTGTCATACTTAAATAATAATCAAAAGTTCTCCATCTTTAACTTTTTTTTAATTAAAGTTGATATCTTCAATGCATCGTCATCCTCATCAAGATCAATTGGCTCTACTTTCAGTTCTTGTTATTTCCTATTTTCATTCTTTGTTGGTCGATCTATCCCTTTCTTTCATGTACCATTCTACTTTTTTATTATTTTTAGTTATTCACTCATAATCATAATGGTTTAATATTAATAGTTTCTCTCAACTATAAGAATATTAAGCAAGTCAATATTAATTAATTTGGTACCTTCTCTAATACTTTTATTGCTTAAAGTAAGAACTATTATGCATAATTAAAAGAAAATAATATCAAATCAAATAATTTTCCTATTTCATCCATAATTAATTATGAACTTGCTACAAAGATAAATGTGGAGTTTTCATAATGATCTTACATTTATTAAAGTATCCTTCTTAGCTTTGTTTATTATGTCTGGCATATTTTGGATGTATTATTTTCGTTCTTGATGGTTTTGATTTGAGTAGTTTTCCTTTATTATTTTCAATTTAATTTCTCTTGTTACATTTATCTCATAGTATTCATTATATGGTAAAACAAAGAAACAATGTAAACTAATATGATATGTTGTGAAAATTCAATAATGTAAAACTTATAATACATATTTATCTTGTATAAAATTTAAAATAAAAGAATTTGCTTAAATTATACATATATAACATAATATAATATGAAAACTTTATATATATAATAATTGATATAGATAATATTATTTAATATTAATAAAAACTCATCAAAATCCTTGAATTTAATAAGGTAGGACCTATAATAGTTTTATAAATGTATATACAAGATCAACTATATAAAAAATATAATTAAATTATTTCAGTAAAATAAATCTAATAATAATTAAAAAGAACATGAAGTTTTGAACAACAAACTAAAATCAGTATACATCAAGTCAAGTTACTATTTGTAATTTTTATTTCATATATATTAGTAACAAAATATATCCTATTAAGTAAAAATTATATACTATTGGCATAAAAATAAAATGATCATTGTCTAGGTCAATAAGAAATCAACTTTGTAGGTTTTCTCTCGCAATTTGACAATCGCTGCGTAACGAATTTATAATCTTTTCTTAAGTAGCCAGAATACATCCTTTGGAAGCTTTTTATCAAAACACATGGTTCAAAAACAATGATAAATGCAATATCAAACTAATAAGATGAAATATACTTTTAATATGTCATACAACCAGTTTTGAATTTCTATTAGTTGACTTTTTAAAATTTGGAGTCAAATATTTTTTAATATGTGTTGTAATACTTTTAATATGTGTTTAACATGTTGATTTGGCTTCAGATGAGTGCTTGTTGAAGTAACCAGTGGTAACACGGGCATTGGTCTAGCATCTCTTGCTGCAGCTATGGGCTACAAACTTATTATAGTCATGCCTCCTACGTATAGTTTGGAAAGAAGAATTATTCTTAAAGCTTTTGGAGCCGAACTGCACCTCTGTGATTCAAGCAAGGGCCTAGAGGGTATCCTTCAGCTAGCCCAAGAATTACTTGATAGGACACCAAATTCTTTCTTTTTAAAACAATTTGATAATCCTGCAAATCCAAAGGTAATGTACATGTTAACAATAGTCAATGTGAGGTTATTATGGTCTTACTGATATTTGATGCTAATATGAAGGTTCATTATGAAACAACTGGCCCTGAGATATGGAAGACTTGTGAAGGAAATATTGATGTATTTGTTGCCGGGATTGGAACTGGAGGTACAGTCACGGGTGCAGGGAAATTTCTCAAAGAAAAGAATCCAGATATTCAGGTCACTTACTCTCTCCACCTGTTGCTTTATATCTTATTTCTGTTATGAATCGGTCTTCCTTTTATTGGTACAGGTGTATGGCATAGAGCCGGCTGAAAGCCCAGTTCTGAATGGAGGAAATGCTGGTAAGTGTCGACCTTCACCTTTGTTTTCATATGGTCAGAATGTCAAGTAAAGTACATAAGAAGAAGTGTTCACATAATTATATCATGCAATTTTAAATTTATATCAGCTTTTTCTATAATACTCATCCCAAGATATCGAGTAAAATGTTTAGGTTCAGGATCGGAATAGATATTCAGGACATAGAGATTTGTGAGGAAGAGGTTGACTATAAGTATCTGCTAAGACTGCTATACAGGACAGATACATAATAGCAACATTTAATTTTTCAATGGTAGGTAGATTTATAATAGATTGATATTTTTTCTCATATCTATAATGATTAATGAGCTGATGATGTAGGGCCACATAAAATTCAAGGAATTGGTGCCGGATTCATTCCACCAGTTCTTGACACTAGCATACTTGATGGAGTAATTAAAGTAAGATTCACTTTTGTTAGATCTTGTTTGTTAATGAACTTATAGTTTTATGTTTATCTTCTTATGTGAGTTCATTATATAACTGCACTATTCAAAATATGCTAAAAAGTTTGGTCAAGTTTGTTTCATGGAATTTTGTTAAAAATAAGAAGGGTCGGGCGCTTAGTCATTTCTAGTTTTGAGATATCTTGCTAAGACATGCTATTTCTCAAAGTGATCGGATTGATTTCTTATAACCTCATTGTGACTCAAAATACGCCTAGTGATTTATAATGTCACGGATAAAGTGTATCCGAGGAAGGCCATAATGTGCCATGCCAAAGACTAGATGGTTTATGTTGTTGATATCGATGTGATCATTAGAATATAGCATGTTTTTTATTGGCTATGTCTATATGTAATTTCGAGTTGGTCTTGGACTAATAAATCTAATCCTTTTTCTCGATTTCCAAACCCCCCCCCTTCCGCGCCTCCTCAATTTCCATCCTAGTTCCTCCCCTGCATTTTGGCAAAGATGATTATAACAATCTACTTATGCTTCAGATAAAATCCATGCTACTAAGATGTGGTGAGACTTTCATAAGTTCTCCATATCTATAGTACTCTCTCTATATGTACTCAAAAGTCCGAATTGACCATGAGTGGTTTAACAGGTCGGCAACACCAATGTTCCAATGCAAAGATCATTACCTTATCTATCAATGTACTATATACTCCTGGTTTGTGCCTGCAGGTACCCAGTGAGGAAGCAATCGAAATGACAAGGCTGCTTATGTTGAAAGAAGGATTGTTGGTATGTTACGATGTTATATAGTAGATTATCTTCAATAGCCTTCGCTAGTAATAAGCACATGACACTGCCTGAAATTATTTGATTCTTATTATACAATACATCTTGTAGGTTGGCATTTCCTCTGGTGCAGCAGCAGCAGCTGGAGTCACATTAGCTAAAAGGCCTGAAAATGCTGGGAAACTCATTGTCGTAAGTTCAATTCGTTTTTCTTTGTTTCAATGTTATCTGCTGCTACAACAAGATAATAGGTAACTGGTGTCACACCAAAGTTCATCGACCCTTTAGTGCGACATTTTGCTAAGGGTGTATTGGTAGTTATCAAGTATTTGCATCCAGTATTTTGTATCCTCTTAAGTCCTATCCGAGCTTATATGAAGGAACCTATAGTTTCTTAATGACTTGAATAGTGGCTGTAGAACAAATGGGATTGACATTTAAAATTGCATTGATTATCGTTGAGAACTAGAAAATGATAGAAATCTGCTGGTTGGATGTGTTTTGTGCCAAAATGGAAGTCTTATTCAAACAGTTTCTTCTTACAATGATAAGTCTTATATCTGTAACTATGTTACTGTATAAATTATATGTCGTTAGAAGCTAGTGTCGAAGCTGCTATACTGAAACACTAGAATGTAGAAAGCCTTAAGTTTGAGTTTTGTCACTGGTTTCGGTGAGTATACTAATGCGATTTGCTTGATGTCTGCGTACAGGTTATATTTCCTAGCGCTGGGGAGCGTTACTTGTCAACTGTCCTGTTCGATTCACTGCGAGAAGAGGCAAGCAACATGGTTGTTCAATAACAAATTCAATGCTTTTTTTAGCTACATATATGCCAGTTTCAAGAAAGATGTCTTGCTAATGATGCATTGTTTGATCCCAAAGTTGCTTAGCCTGAAAATACGTTGTTTAAGCATTTCAACAGTGTTTATGATACAAACTTATAGAATAAGACTAGTAAATGACGTGTAAAAATATAAAAATATTATTTATTATGCTAAAACGACAATTATAAAAAAAATAATTTTTTTTTTCAAAACAACTATAAAAAAACAGAGAGAATATTTTCTTGCAAATTTCAAAAAGTCAACTCATCCAAATAAGAAATTGGACCATCTTTTAAGGATGAAGTGAGTATACTTTAATTATTATAAATATTTATATTTCAATATATAAATTAGTTATAAGTTTATAACATAATGAATTGAGTTTGAAATTCATAAAATTTATAAAATATGTGGTATTGTAAGCGATTACAGAAAATTTTAATGTGATCAACTTTAATTTAATTAAAAGTATATCAAAAGACCAAGAAAAAATGAATCAGGATAACAGATGAATTCCTGAAAAGGCCTCTAACACTTCAGTTTTTGTAGCATAACATGGATGGCATTTTATGAAGAAACACTGCTAAAACAGCAGTTGGGAGCTACTCCACAACATCATCATCACCTTTCAACTCATTTTCACTGAAAAGATCCTCCTGAATGGGAACATCCTTAAGCTGCTGTGACAAAACAACATCTGCAATAGCCTTTCTTGCAGCAGCTGCTTCATCAGAGTCTACTACTTTCTCCTCCTCCGGAACCTTGTCCTTTGCTTCCTCGGACAATGGTTCTTCAGACAAATCATCTTCTAGCTTTGGGGTGGGTGCAAATGTTGTGCTGCATTCTTGCCCCTCTGCCAATCGTGAAGAACCATCTTTGCAACAGTCATGAAGTCAGGTTCACCACCCTAAAAGATGGATAATTCAAATTCAGTATTAATGTAAAGAGGGTGACTAAGCGTAAATGTGTTATTATGCCTTTTCTATATACTACGAAACTACTATCAGTACTATTAGAGGTGAAATAAGAGTATTGAGGATAACATATGGGTAACACTAGGTGACAAATTTGAAATATGAAACTACAATGAGAGGTGAAAGTGGAAACTAGGTCATTATTCTTCCGAACAAAGAAAATAAGATTATTTAAGGAAAAAACATAAGAATTATAGATTTTTTGAGGAAAATTACAAATACTCGAGGGAGTTGGCTTGATGTTAACTCCGAGAGAGCAGGTAAGATAAAACAGCAAATTTGATAAGTGAGAAAAAGGCCTACCTTCAGAAGTTTGCCCGACGACTTGCACAGCTGAAGAAGAAAGTCATTTTCGTCCACCCTGAGGATGACATGATACAAGACTATAAGGATGAAAATAAAGGAACAAACGAGAAAAGCAGTGGATGATTTTTCTTGCTAAATAACAATTGGTGAAAAAATCCATAGTCCAAATCCCAGGAAAAAATGGCATACCAATCTTTAATCTTGTATGCTCTCTGTAGATGCTCCTTCTTAACACGTTGTAGAACTTCACCTATGTGCTCAGAAGCATCGTGTAGGTTTGTCACACGAACCTGGATACATACAAAGGAAGCAAGAAACGTGAACACTTAGAACCAGCACAATACACAGGTTAACATGATAAAGTCCTATAGCCTCATCAGTTGTCACCCAAGTACAGCTATGTTTAATTTTAACCATGTTTCGGTTACATCACAATGTAACAGAAGAAACGGAATTGGATGTGTCCGGGTTCTCCCAAGTCTTTCAAGAATCTAAAACTAAAGGTTAAGAAAAGGCAATTGCATAAGTATCTACATACCACACCCTTCAAGACAACATCAGTCTCTGAATCATTGTTCTGATACACAACTCCTGGGCAATCAATTAAAAATATCCTCTTTGTGAGTGTTATATACTGCCACACTTTAGTCTCGCCTGGTATAGGGGCAACCTTGCACACCTATTTTCGAATCAGAACTATGTTAGCCACAAACAATCAAATGATGTGAGATGATGATGCAAAAAATATTAAGTGAAAATGTACAGTATTAAGAGAATTCTTATCTGATTAGGAAAAAATAAAGATGATGCAAACATATTAGTATGACTCGAAAATGGTGGGAAGACATGTTCAAAGATTGACAATAACTTCACTTAAGATCATCAAGAGATAATTACATTCTTTGTGCGCAATGTGTTGATAACTGAAGACTTTCCAACATTAGGATATCCAACAAACCCAACCGATATTGCTTGTTTGTCACTCTTTAGTCGAGCAAACTGTCTAAGTACGGACATAAGAGAACCCTGAAGAAAAGAACAGGAACAAAAATATCATTTTGCCACCAATACAGGAGAAAATATGTTAAATGGATTACATAAGCATGTACACTGACATATTAATACCACTTGAGTGAACTAAACATTCTCAAGCAATATTATTGAGTTTCAACTTTCAAATAATAATATAACTTTAACATTAAAATGGGATGTGAATAACTTGGTGAATTGCTGTCCATGGTACATAATTTTTCTAACAAAATCATGTCAGATGCAAAATATGTGAACAAAATTCCAAAGACTACTAGTGTAATACAAAGGAACAATTTGAATACCTTTCCAAAAGACTTGTTAATGCTTGCATGAAACGCCAGAGTAGGATATTCTTTGGATAGTACTCTAAGCCATCCTTTTGTTGCCCAAGCAGGGACCAAATCACACTGAACAACATTAACGATCAGGATCATATAGTGACAAACATTAACAGTAATAAAGTATACAAAAGAATGCAAGACATGTATAAACAAGGGAGTTTACAGACAGTGAAAGACAGACCTTGTTGAGCAGGAAGACCATGTGCTTATGTTTGCAATGCTCTTTCAGATGCCTCTCCAAGTGATAGCACCTCGTTCCTTGAGGATCTCTTGCGTCCAAAACCTGTTCAACAATTACATTTGCTTAGCTCATGACTTTCAATTTGCTTATGCATTGGGCCAGTGGATAAACTATATACTTCATAAGAGGCATGGCGGACAGAAAAGTTGAATAAATAGGCATGAGAAAAAAGGCTACTAATAAAACTGTATTAGCTAACTCGGATGCATTCGTAATTATCCCAAAGAGATTTACTGTAAAGAAAAAGTCTCTAACCTGGACAACAACATCTGAGGAATCTATCACTTTGTATAGCTCGCCCCATATGCGTTTACTTTGTCCTTTCTCAAACATTGTGTGCCTCACAAGGTCTCTAAACCCATCTTCATTTCCATCAGTAGACAGGCTATCAACGTGTTTCTTCTCAAATGCATCTAAACACAAGGAATGTAATGAAGACAAATTATTTTGTTTAAAAACAAAATCTGCAATAAGTACTCAAATACATTAAACAGGCAGCAGTAAAAATACCTTGAGATGAATCTGCCTTCTTCAATAATGCCTCATAATCTGACGCAACCAAATTTGGGCGCTTCCTCTTATTCTTAGGTCCAAAGGCATCAGCAAATGGCTGAGTATCAAGAAGGTGGACTCTGGCTTGCTGCACAGGCATAATTTGAAGGAAATATAAGCTACTCAAAGAGGAATATGAAATAAAAAGCACAACGAAATTCAGGGATGCAGAATCTGATACAGTGCACATGAATGGCAAACACAGGAACAAAGGAACCAGTTTGTCTCAGTACGGAAACAAGGATTAGATACTAAGAGTATACAACTGATGCAAGAACATTGGAGAAAATAAACTAAAAGTCAGAAGTCTAAATGAACATATGATTTTCTTGTGTATCCAACGAACACTGCCATCAAAAGCACAATAATTGGGGAGACGCACAATAAGTAGATCATCATCCCAAACCCTGCTCAGAACGCAATGAGTAAACCTCTAGATATACATTCATCTCAGCATAACTACCAAACATGTACAAAGTCAGTCCCTTTACTAATTATACAAAAAAGCTGATACCTTCTGATGGTCATTAAGCAGAGAAATTGGGATCTTTCTTTCCTTCAATAGTACACTATAATTGCTAGACAACCGAAGTTGTAGTTCTTCACGAAAAAATTCAAGCTCCTTCTGATTGACAACTCGGGTATTTTCTGAAAATGTGAGAAAACATCAAATTTCAATAAACTAATTTTCAGAAACAATAATCAACTCCCAATTGATAAATTATCAATTAGCTTGGAATAAAACACATCAAATATTAATCCATCACAAATATTTAATCCCTCCATCTAAAAAAGATTGTCTCGTTTGATCAATGAACAAACTTTGATGTACTTAATTGACCAACATAACTTGATTTGAATCAAAATTTTAATCTTCATAGTTAACTTGATATATTTTCATTCGATATTACACAACATGTAGAAAAATACTTAACCTCACACTTTAAAAGTCAACCATCAGCATTTAAAACCCGACAATCTTTTCTGGGATGGAGTAAATATATGTTTGAATCAAATTAATCAAATGTATCTCACGGTCATATAAACTAAGTCATATGCTTTATTTATGTACAATCATTATTAATTAATTTGGAATACAAAACATCAAATATCAATTACTAGACATGTACGGAGTATTATATCGATATAATTGATCGTTTAGCCTAAAAGTATTTTATTAACAATTACTAAGTACTCAAAATCGGACTCGTTTAATAAACGTACCGAACCAACGTCTGTCGGGTTGAATTCTAGTAGAAGGAAGCTCGGAGGATTGTAAATCGTGCTTTAAGATGTGTCCCTTATTGTCACGTTTGGGTCTGGTGTTGTACATCTTCAGCCGCCGTACTGTAGCGGCGGTACGCTTGCCGTCGCTACTGGCTGCGCCGCCGCCGACTTTTTTGATTTTCTTGCCATCTCTATTAACGTCTAGTGAATGTTTTGGTTTTCCGGAGACGTTAACTGACCTCTCTTTTTTCTTCCCCATTTGATAAAAAAATCTGCAAAAATTAACTAAAATGTAAGATTTTATGAGAATTACTAATTTTTTTTGTCAAAGTCTAAATTGAGGGAAAATAGCTCCCCAGTTTTTTTGGTGAGGGTTGAGTTTAGGTTTTTGGGACGCACATTGCACATATGTTAGATCAACTGGGCCTCATTAAAAAATCCAAGTAATTAGTGATGCCAAAATTGTCCGCCCATTATGGTATTGGCATCAAGTCAGCATAATTCAGCCTAAACGAACCGAACTACCCCTTAAATTCCCCAAGCCATTGCCGATCCAAATTGTTCAAAGTTCAAATGAAGATTCGAATTTTCATGATAAAATAAAAAGAAATTCTAATTATATATAACTCGAACCGACGGTCATTCTGGCCGGGGAACTCAGCTGAGGATCGAGCTCTGCCTCGAACAACATCGAATTTAAACCTTCAAATTATTTTATTGTGCCTACGCGTAAATCAGCTACTCCCCGTCAAGTCCCGACTGCACTTCTCGCTAGCTAACGAGTAGGGTAGTATACGGTGGTGTCATATCTTAGCGGAAAGAGGTATCAGTCTCACTCGCTATTAACGAACGAAAGAATGCGAACACCGTTCAATTTACTGGCTCTCAACACTACCCATTAGCATGTCTCACGTATGGTCCATTAGTCTCATATTTGACCGGTTAACATATTAAGTAGTGTAGTATTGGGTTGAGATTTTGATAATCGGATCCGGATTTGATCCATGTTCGTCGGGTCGTCCGACCATGTTCGACCCATGTCCGATAAGGACGTCAACAACAATGAGACAAAATTCTGCAAATTTGTTTGACCCGTTGACATATTAAGTCGAGGGTAGTGTTTTGTCGAGATTTTGATAATGGGGTCTAAATTTGATCCTTGTTCGTCGCACTATCCACCATGTTCGAATTCCATGTTCGAGCAAGGACGCTACCATAATGGAAAATTCTAATCCTTAGTACGTATTGATCAGGCCATTCCGATCCTTAGTACGTATTGATCGGGCCAGATTAATTTAATAAATAAAAACTGTAGTCAAGCACACCATCAACAACAGCTGAACCCAAGCTTTGCACCACCATAATTTTTCTTTCTCAAAAAAATTGGGGTGAAAAATTGATTTTCCCTCGACTAAAGTAAAAAATCGATGCGCAAAACGGAAATGCTTTTGAACGATTTGAAAAATCGATTTGGGGCCTACCCGATGACCCACTCAAATTACCTAAAGTGTATTAAATCTTTATGAAAAATAGAACCCCCCTTTAGTTATCAGACTTATCACTCTTAAAAAATAAAATAGAACACCCCTTCAGTTATTAGACTTATCATTTGATTTTATCTTCATGTTATTCTTGTTGGTTGATGTTTTAGCGATCACACATGATTTGAATTTAACTTTACAAAGACGTGATCAAGATCTCTTTGAATGTTTAGATCTAATCAAAGTCACAAAGAACGACTTCAAGAAATGAGGAATTAAACATGGGAAGAACTTTGATCTAAGGTTGTGGCAACTTGCAATAAGGTTAATGTTGTTGTTCCGGACATGGATGCACCATATGTCCAAGGAAAGAATGCTAGGCGACAATCTTCCAGAGTATCTAACTTACATCATTACAAGAATGATTGTTTGTTTAATATTCTAGATTTGTAATCAAGTAAGAGCTTAATGCCAGATTCGTTTCAAGCAAATACTCGAACTTTTACAATGTATCGATGTTCGAGCTATTCATCATCAGCCTGAAGCTTTTAATGTGGATAAGTTGATGAGTAATGGTTGAACCAGGGTTCCTCATTTGACTCCTGGCAAAAAAATTCCGATCCGCCCGGTCCGCCTCTGATTTCTGATAAAAACAAACCGACTGACCGGCTTATTTGAAATATGTTTTTGACCTAACCTGACAAGATCCGTTATCGGAACCGAACGGACCGGATTATAACTGGTCCGTCCGGTTCATTATTTAATTTTTTTTTAATAAAAAATGTAAAAACAACCCCCAATGCCCATCATCATCGCCCCATTCATGACAAAAAAACCTAAATTACTACACTCTAAACACTCTCGCACTCAAAGTCTCAAACTACTACACTCTAAACACTCTCCCCTGTCTCAAACACTCAAAGTCTCAAATCCATTCATCTCCCCTATTGCCGATTCAATCATTCAAAGTTTCAAACACTCAAGGCCCCGTATATGTGTGTCATAATCTCCGAATTTTAAGTTATTATTTCGAATGTTTATTATTTTTAGTTATTATTTCGAATTTTTTTATTAATTTGTTTATTAATTTTAGTTTATTAATTTTTTTATTAATTTTGTTATTATTTTAGTTTATTATTTTAATTTTAGTTGTTTATTAATTTTTAGTTGTTTATTATTTTAGTTATTATTTCAAATTTATTTATTAATTTGTTTATTAATTTGTTTATTAATTTTGTTATTATTTTAGCTTATGCAAATTTTGTTATTACTCATACACTAGTAAAAATTAGTAAAAATCCCTGATAGCTGATGCAAATTTTGTTATTATTAATTTTGTTATTACTCAAGGGTAAAGGTTCCCCAAATCCTCGATAGATTTATGCAAATTTGTTATTATTAATTTTGTTATTACTTTCAAGGGCGCTGCCTCTCAAATCCCTCGAGAAATGATGCAAATTTTGCCTACTCAGAATTTGTTTACTCTTAAGGACAATCCATGATAGTTATGTATTTTTTTTTTTACATTTTTATATTTAACACTAATATATCTATTTTATTTTTGTAGACGTGCATTCTACTTTTGAAGCTTCTTTGTCTTGTGATGTATTGATATGGAAGATGGATTTGTATGGTATGTTTATATCATTATTTTTGTAATTATGTATTTTTTTTTCTTTTATATTTTTATATTTAACACTAATATATTTATTTAATTTTTGTATAGGTGAATTTTTATTTTTAGAAGTTATTTTGAGAGTTGTCTTTTGAATGTATCGATTTATTTCGATATTTTTTGTATTTTGACATTTGAAATTTATTAATATTCCTCGTATTTGGACAATTGAATTTATGCTATTATTCTTGTATTTGACATTTTGAAACTTATTATTAGTATTTGACATTCAACTTCTATTATTAGTATTTGACATTTGAACTTATTATTATTCATGTTTTTAGATATTTGGAGTTTTGAACTTATTATGTTATTATTTTGACTTTGGAGTTTATTATTATTTTTATTGTAAATATCAGATATGCTAACTCCAAAAAATCAAACAAGTAGTTCAAAATATAATAAAAAAATTTGGCCCAAATCGATAAAAAATCGCCTAATAGCAGCTAAAATCCGACCGGATTTTACACTTTTACAAAAAACTGAACTGCTGGCGGATTTTTGCCCCTTTAAAAATACGGTAAATTCCGTCCGGTTTTACCCCCTAGTCAACTATATCCTAAAGACTTTCAGGGCTAACTCGAAATGGTAATTCGCAATCAACTTCAAAATTATATCAAAGTCGTTTCTCACAAGCATCCGTATTTCAAAAGCAGCTTGCGACACAACTCAAGTGAAAATAAATAAGTGCAACACTTTTTAGCGCGGTATAAGCTCGCGAAGTTAGCTTTGCTTTTACCGTAACAACCGTAGCCATTAACGTGTTCCTTTCTACTACGAATCAGTTTAAAAGCGACAAATCTAAGACGTAATGGACGACACGGTTAAATGAACGCCTAGTAACTTATCTAGAACGCAGATGTGCTTAGTACTTATTTGTAATTTATATAATTTTGCAAGATATTTTTAAGCACTCAAGGTAATATTTTCTTTGTAATGAGTACTTCTACATTAATATAATTTTTGTTAAATATATGGAAATCTAGACTTCCTAGTCCGGCTATGCATCAACATCTTATCCTTATTAGTTAAAGTGATCAAGATTGATGGAATAAATCATCATCATCACAACTAAATTATGTTATTGTTTCATGTTAAACAAATGATAAATGCAAAGATGTATGCTAGGATAATTAATTTTGACAACATTGCGAGTAAAAAACTGTAAGTATGTTTTATCGATGTGCTTTTCGCGCTAAGTATACTTTATTGTTAATCGAATTGGATACGCTAAAGTTTTAATATTTAGAGTATTTTTTACCGTTGGATTCGCCCAACCACCGATGTGATTCACTCCCAACTAATCACGCGATCAAGATTTTGCTCAATCTCGAAAAGCCGAATTATTTACAGCTAAGATATTACGTTCTCGAAATCTAAGAAAGACTTTATAGTTCTCTCCTTCTTGAATAAGCTGCTATTTGTTATGGAGAGTCATAAAGATGATCAAGATTGACAAGACCATGGACAAGGTTTCACATTACACACTTGCTTATTTAAGAAGATGGGATTTAAGACCGGTCCGAGACAAGAATATATTCTCATTCTTTATTTTCACCATATAATGAGTTGTTTTGAACTTAGTGTGTTTCGAAGTTTGCTCTTTCGACTCAACCCATTGTACACCTGTTCTCGATACACATTGACAAGGACATCCGAAACCAACATATATTATCCTTAATCACATGCCGCTGAAAGCATCGTATCATGCCCAAAGATCAGGCACCGTGAGCTCCCTGGGCTCGACTAATGATGCAGGCCAAGTAGTTTTGGGGATACCGTCTATTAAGACCCTCGCTTGTAACACCTCATCATAAAGGCAATCTTTACCTGCTTATACCTCTGTACGCAGTGCCTTTGGGTAATCGAATCTGCTAACAATTCTGGTGGTGTTGTTATTTTTTTATGGCCTGCTCGCTATCCAAGTACAATAACTTATACCGACATTATTACGTTAAATATCATAATTTACTTTTTCAAAAACCTTAAAATTACTGAAAGTAAGATTGATACAACAAATCAGCATTATGATCGAGTTGATGACTTTAGCATTAGTAGTAGAAACAAAGGGTAAAAAGAAGAATCAAATCATTATAATATACACATACATGAGGATTCAAGGGAGATGGGACACTACAAAAAATCAGCACGAGTTAATTGCTAAAAATAACAGGGAACTGAAGATCAAGAAACAAGCTAGGAGAAATCACCAACTCGGAACAACAACTGAGAGGTCCCTCCATTTAAATCACATTGTCAAAAAATTGGGCTCCAAGAGATTTCTCATTTGAGTCATTGAGTGGGATGACAAAACTTTGATAAGAGTATCATTTGAGGGAATAATTACAATCAAAGAAAGATGCCAGGTTAATGGAGTGACAAAATATTTATCATATCAGAAAATTCAGAATACATGAGAAGCAGCAGTACAACAAAAAAGGTTTCAATGCACATACATTATTCTCATTACAACCAGCTCTAGCTAGCTAGCTAAGCTGTGCTCGAGTAAGAACGCTTATAATCATCATTATATTTATCATGGTATTCTATTCATATAATTTATTTTTAATTGTATTGTGCAATAGAAATCGAACATGCGTTGATCGGTTTATATTTATTTTTCCTTCATTCCATCCTCTCTATGCAGAATCAATCAACATATATATGCTTGTTATGCTGCTGGAGCGACGCTTCCAGCTGCATCGTCGTCGTCATCGTCATCCCCGTTATTATAGTTCTTGTGGTTGAAGAAATCGGCAGGAGCCTCAGCAACATTGGAATGATTATTGATAGCCTCGACATTGGATTGATTATTATATGTTGCTACAACAATAACCATCATTCCCTCTAGCTATGTTATATATATTGGTAAGGCTAAAATAAAGAGTCCAATCAGAATAACAATAATTAAGTAACTTATATTTTTTGGGTTAGTTTAATTTCTCAGCACTTGTATTTTATAATGAAGATGGGTGTGATGAAGCAAAGCAACAACTAATTCTGTATATTTATAGTAGAACATGCATACTGTTGGTGTCACATTCAGGAGATCCTTCAAAAATTTCTTGAATTTTTTACATGTATATATACTATTCAAGTATTCATATACATACAGTATTCCCTATATAATACGTATGTAGAGACACCTTATTACATTAGGAGTTACACTATGAAGCTAACAAGAAGGTGGGGGTTTTATGTTTTAGGCGTATAGTAGAGAATAAGATGATTTTGAGACCATGTTGCATCTTGCATGAGTTCACCTCATGGACACCTCTTGCATTGGAAGACCCACACAAGGTTAAATTGTGGTTGGCTCACTTTTTTTGGAGCTAGACATGCACGCACTTGTGTTGTGGTCGTACCACATTCCTGATGGGGACAAATCAAGAATCTGGCATCCCTCCATAACAGGTACGGAGTCGGAAAATAAGATTGAGGGAATCAGCTTTCAGAGCAAACCTTATGTAGTTTAATGTCAGATATTTTTTTTATAGCCAGAACTTTCAAATTTTAATTTTAAATATATTTTGCTTTACTGCCAAAGTATCGCGGTATAATTCTTCTGCTCGATAAGCGCAGTGGCCCAATTGCAAAAAACTAATCGGACTCGGGGGTCCACTCACAAATTCCCAACTCACCTACCCAATCCACCTCATATTCAAACCGCTATCGATTTCTCCTTTCTGAGCCTGTAAATTCACCCACCTCGATTTCTCCGCCATAAACCACCGCCCGCCTCTAATCCACTCCATCCACCTCCTCCGGGCGCAAACCACCGCTCGCCTAATCCACAACGGCTTATACCTCCTCCTCCAACTTCCTGACGCTAAAAATGGAAAAAGAAGCAAAAAAAATCTTATACAATCAAAATTCGATTGCGCTAACAAAAAAAGTTCATTTTAATTACAAAATTTATGTTTTCACTTAAGTTAAAATTTACTTGACTAAGTTGATTTAATTTTGAGAATTGTTAACATTTTACCATGAATTTATATTTTCATTTCTTATTATGTAAATTAGGGTTTACTTTTTGATTTTTGATATATGGATTCACCAATTTTGTAATTTTGATTATGCATTCTTATTCCTCGAAAATTAAAGTTTATTCCTTTAAGCTGATATTATGCATTTCTTATTTCATCTGAATATGTTTATGATTAAGTGAAATTTAGATTTCAGACGGGGCTTGACTTTAGTTTCGAGAATCGTTGGATATTTTAATTATGAATTTATATTTTCATTTCTTATTCTCAGAAATTAGGTTTACTTTGATTTTCGATATATGCATTCACCAAATTTGGGATTTTGAATTATGCATTCTTATTTCCCAAAAAATTAGAAATGGTTTGGGTTAATATTATGCATTTATTTTCATTCAATATGTATGTTATGACGAAATTTAGATTTTGTAACGACTCCGCCTGTGCTGCCTTGGCGCGACCGGCCACCAACCAGATAATCGTGAAATACCAACGACGGATAACAATAAAAAATTCCACTCTTCACATCATAAATAAAAACAATATAACTCTCATCTACCCAAAGCGAATTCAATCCAATAGTACAACAACATCGGCGAATCATAATATAAATACACATCAAACAATTCCATATACAACTCGAGTCAATACAATTATATACAATGTAAAACTTCAAGAAGATAAAAGTACGATCGCTGAGGTCTCTTTGCCACTATCGCCATCTTCGCGGTAATGCCAGCCTACTGCCAATGCATATCGGTCATTCCGCAATCTAGGTACGAAACGCTACCATAGGAATAGGAAGTCGCCTAAAAAGTTTGTTTTAAATAAATAAAGACGTAAGCTTAACCCACCCGGGACGCATTTGACAGTTGTCAATTTAGATTCCTACCCATTTTTTGTAGAGACTATATACCCTCAAGAGTATTATTTTATAGGTTACTCGCCAATTTAAATAAAACTTTCCTTATTGGCTTCTAACTAACACCGAGCAACTCCACACTACGCCAACAACTTACTCACAGTACACCTTAATTACAGAGGTATTTCTCTATCTCAAGTATCTTCAAGATAAATTTAATTCCCCAATATAATAATATACACCTCAAACACACAATAACTTAAACATATATCTTAACCTCTCATAACTCCATGCATATACAACTCAATCACTTATCTTTTAGTTCACTTTAAAGTACTCATTCCCCATTTTACAATCATACTCCCTCCTATGACAACTAATGTTCCTCAAGACCTTCCAAATATATGCATTTCTTAATATGACTGTAATATACTTGAATTCAGATAACCTAAGTACGCATTTATCTTCCTGCATTTTCCATTTAGTATACGGAACTTATTTACTCCATGGTATCAGTCAAGCTAGATCAAGACTTATATTCTAGCACATTTGAATCCATTTTTCCACCATATATAAAATATCAACATCATCGATAGACTAGCATAAACTTCAGCTTTATATTTCCTCGCCTCCTAATGTTCTCATTCCAAAGGTATCTCATCCATTAGCCACTTAAGATATATATAACATATCTAACAACAAAAGACAAGAATGCTGTGAAGGCTAACCGAAAGTAAATACCGTATCCTGAATACAAAATAGTTGCCGACAAGGCTAACGTCTGAAAGTGAAGTACAACCATCAAAGCACTGTTGACAGCACCACAACAAGATTGTGAATAGACATCGTAGTCAAATATGAATAAAATACATATATACAGGACTACCGAATAAAGTCATACAACATAATTCCACAGGAAGTCTCAGACATAACACATGAAGATATAATAGAGGGTTCCGATAAGCACACAATCAAGAGACTCAACAACGACTATAAATCTAGTCATCACTTCTATCTCATATCCCCACAAGTATACCAACCTCTAACGCAAGATATACTCAACTGCCTACCTCGTTGTGAATGGATCAATCGCACAAACACCGCCTTATACCGGGGAAGTAAGGCCAAACCGCACGCTATACCGAGTATGCGGCCACATCGACAATGCACACAAAGAAAGTGATCAAAAGACTCACACCGCTCTTATACCGCAAGATAAGGCCAAACCGCACGCCATACCGTAGTATGGGCCACACCGACAATGCAATACAAAGAAAGCATCAAGTAGAGTCATACCGCACGCTATACCGTAGTATAGGCCAAACCGCACGCTATACCGTGAAGATAGGCCACATCGACAATGCACACAAAGAAAGTGATCAAAAGAGTCATACCGCACGCTATATACCATGCATGTAATAAACCGCACGCTATACCGTGAGTATGTAATAAACCGCACGCTATACCGTAGTATGGGCCATATCGACAATGCACACAAAGAAAGCCTTATCAAAAGAGTCATACCGCACGCGGCACCGTAGTATAGGGCCACATCGTGACACGCATACAGCAAAGTGATCAAACTCACACCGCCTTATACCGTAGGAGCAAGGCCAAAATCGCACGCTTATACCGCAAGATAACAGGGCCAATAGCCACATATCCTCGCATGTAGCGAGAGTCACCTAATCCCTGTAATTCTAACTATGGTCACCCCGATACTCAAACTCATGCATAACCCAAACAAACTACTCCACTCCCAAACAAGATACAAAGACACAATTAAAAACATCCCACAATCGTAAATCAATCACAAGCGCCGACAAGGCCACATGAATACCACAAGTGCCGTCAAGGCCACATAAATATCACAGGTGCCAACAGGCCACATAAAACCACCAAAGGCCGATGCCAAAGTGCCACATAAGCAACAATTACAAGTGCCGGGCCAAGGCCACATAAATACCAAGGCTGCGCCGACAAGGCCAATACGTAAATATAAGTTGGGAGTTCAAGCCATCACTTAACTCAAACCACCATCAACGCCGCATTAGAATCAAGACAATCATATTAGGCTCATTACATAATCGCATAACCATTACATGTATACCATTCCTATGTAATCATATCACAAGGACATATACACCATTCACACATAATTATATTACAAAGACTCAGACACCCTTTTACAATATACTATATTATAAAGGACAGTACAATTCATTTAAAAGAAGTACATATGTAATATACGTGAGATAAGTACTACCTCTACTAGCTATCACAAAAGTCCTCAATAAGAACGCCGATCACTTTAACGTGCCTTCCCGCGGTCAAGGCCTAAGAACACCCGAAGTATACTCGTGAACTAATACCAAGAATTTACGCTCTGTAATAAAGATACTAATTTCTAATCGAACGATTTCTAAACGGTCTAACATGACGGGTAAACTATCGAATTATAATCCCATCGAACACAACCAAATCGATCCCCTGCTAAAATTCCATCTTATTACTTTATCATTTACAACCAACTTATAAATCATTCTAGCTAATCAAATTGTGTCCCTAATTAACAACCTATACTCCAAAATATCAATTACAACTCAACTTGGAATTAACACTTTTTCAACCTAACTCCCTTTTAATGAATTTTAAATCACCAATTTAATATCACAATAGCTACAATAAGGCCTTCAATCTCCTACACATTTAAAGTTTTATAAAAATATCCAATAAAAAGTCAACTGAAACCCCAAAAGTCAATCCCTAATTACACCGCCCTCTCAAACGAGCTCTAAATCACGACCATCACATATACGTCATGCAATCCCATAAGCAACTAAGATTTATCATAAAATTCAATTATGTAAAAGTCAACCAAAAGTCAACTATCTCAAAACCCAAGAAATATCTCGAAAGACTTGAAATTTCTTACCTCTACTCGAAGAGAATGATGAGGAGAACAATATTCTACAATCCGATTTGAGTTTGAGCGACAATTGAAGAGAGAATGGAAAAAATGTTCATGTATAATGAATATTCTACCAAAACGGAACAAAAATGAAAATGGTGAAGTGTTTACGACGTTGAGGATATGTATGAATAGATATTTAAAATAAAATCCCGAGTCCCGGCTCGGCTTCGCTAATTCTCCGCTTATCGTACTTAAATCTCCACAAACCCGATTTCAAAGATGTGGACTCTTCCATGGCAAACACTAATAATTATAAATGAAATTCGCTCAAAAATTTTTAATAAATAATATCATCAAAAAAAATTATACTATTCCCTGTCCAACCGACGAATTTTTATTTTTATTTTATTTTTATTTTTTTCATAACGGATTATTACAATCTACCCACCTGGCAAAATTTCGCCTCGAATTTACTCGTAACCTAATCACGATAAACTCAACGCACCTTTCACATGCCCTTATCAACTAACATCGACACCTTTGTCACCTACTCAAATTTCCCAACAGGCATTCAAGCCATAGTCTATATCTTATGCCAATTAACTTAAGGCACTCTCTTACACCATAACACATTCAACCGGCCAATTTTCCCTATTCAAGTTTATCATCTTATCGTTTCCGTCATATTATCATTATCAATCTTAGTATTATAAACATCCTCAATTGTCTCCAAAATACCACTCAAATTAAAATTCATATCGCCAATACCGATATTGTCCACTCATAATTTGTGTCACCACAATACTCCATATCACATAATCAAACGAGTAAACATTAAAATTTACCACACCACGTTCATGCTACAACCACTATAAAATAACTTACAAAAATAAACCACAATAACATCATATATATAACAATTCATCCTTTTCCCGGCAGGCTCACCCTCCGAACATCCCACATCATCTCAATATCCTCAAATCAAACAATTCACAAATCACACACATATAATATCAATCATACACACAACAATCTCTATATAGAACTATTCTCGTAAAAATATATCTGGCTGCATACGCCCATAACACAAATATACTCAAATTGAACACACCCAATCATATACATATTCAACATGAATACCACAAAAATAAATAGCCCAGAATGCCTCAAACACAACCACCGTTCAAGTCAACATTTCACAATTTCACTATTAAGCCACAGATAAGTTTATTACGCAGATACACAGTCACAATCAATTACCATATACTTCACTCAACATAGATAAGGTAACAACCGAGTGATAAATCCCCAATTACTCCAAGTATCCAAGAGAAATTCTTAATTATTTTAAAGATCAACATCTTACACCACGATCAATTGCTAATCCCATGACTACATGTCACGAAATCCTCCTCAACTAACCTTTATTACCCTTTAAATTCACAATTGCCCCAACTTATCAACAACTTCAACCCAACACCAAAGTGAATTCCTCTCAATACTTCCTGCATAATTCGGCCCTTTCTAAATCCTCAAACATATTCATCCGTATTCCATCTCCAAAGGTTTCAACCTAGAGTTTACATCCTCAAGAATGATCATTACTATCACAAAAGATGCACTCTACTCAAACACCGAACTCTTACTTAAACATTATTAATAGATAACTCAAAACTCTTTTCTTATTCAGCCTCGATTTGTATTCACCCTGACTTATTTATCATTTCTGATCAAACCCACATTTCACACTTCCTTATAATCACAGATCTTAGTTAACCAGTAACCTTACTTATAACCCATTGATATTCTTTACAACTCCACCTCGAGTATATCGTATATTAATTATCACAACTTATCCTTAATTACCTCCCGCCATAAAATCTCATTATCACTGCATCACCACATCAACTATTAAGACATTTCCCAAAATATGGGACACCCAAATATCTCATAATATTTCGATACCCGCATCATATTCTCAACCCATTACATGCATCGCTCCAATATAATCCCTCATAAATACCCACTATCGCACCGATCTTCATATATGCCCAGCCTACCCATCTCAACAAATACATAACCACGTACGTCATATTACCCAATTCATTTCACATATCTCCTAATATAACACATCTTAATCAAATAACACCACAAAAACACAGAATGCAAAGTAGTCTCGTAAGACCCTCGTACGCGAGTCAACGAAATCTTCAAGTGGCGTCCTCAACAGTCAACGGATTCGGAAAAGAAATGAACTCAAACCAGAAAATGACTCACACACAACACACTTATAACCTGAACCTAGGCACATAACCACACAAGACACCAAGAAAACATAAACCTAGGCTCTCGATACTGCACCAACGACCGCCTGTGTGGGCCTCCCCCTGAGGTTGGGACCGGGCTACCAACCCGTATAATCGTGAGTCACCAACGATGGATAACAATAAAAAAGACTTCTTTTACATCATAAATAAAACAATATAACTTCCGTCCATCGCTTAACTAACCAATAGTACAACAACATCGGGTAATCATAATATACATACAAATCAAACAATTCGTTATACAACTCGAGACAATAATAATTATATACAATGTAAACTTCAAGAAGATAAAAGTATGACCGCTGGTGTCTTCTCAAGCCACTCATCGCCATCTTCGCTGGTACGCAATACCGCTAACGCATATCGGTCATTCCAACAACTTAGGCACGAAACGCCCGCCCATGTGAAAATAGAAGTCGTACTAAAAAGCCGAGTGAAAATAAATAGCATGTATTAACCTACCCGACGCATCTAATAAGAATAATTTAGATTCCTCACCTATTTGTAGACTATATACCCCAAGAGTATTATTTTATAAAGTTACTCGCCACTTAAATAAAACTTCTCTTATTGGCTTTCTAACTAACACCGATAACTCCACACTACGCCAACAACTTACTCACAAGACACCTTAATTACAAGAGGTATTTATCTGCTATCTTTTCCAAGTATAGCTAATTCCCACATAATATACACCTCAAACACACAATAACTTAAACATATATCTTAACCTCTCATAACTCATGCATATAATAACTCAATCACTTATCTTTGGTTCACTTTAAAGCTACTACCCCCATTTTACAATCATACTCCTCCTTATGACAAATCCACGTTCCTCATGCTATCTTCCAAATATACGATTTCTTAATACGACCGAAGACATATCTTGAAATCCGCATAAACTTTAAGCATGCATTTATCTTCCCGTATTTTCCATTTAGTATACGGAACTTATTTACCTCAATGGTACCAACGTCGTGGTTAGATCAGAACTTATATTCTAACACATTTGAATTCAGTTTTCCACCATATATATAAAATATCATCAACATCATCGATGACTAAAGATAAACTTCGCTTATACTTCGCCTCCTAATGTTCTCATTCAAAAGGTATCTCATCCATTAACCATTTAATATATATATAACATATCTACCAAAAGACAAGAATGCCAGAAGGCTAAATCGAAAGTAAATACCGATCCCGAATAAAAATAGTCACGACAAGTGCCGACGCTAAAAAATGAAGTACAACCATCAAAGCACTGTTGACAGCACAACAACAAGATTGTGAATAGACATCGTAGTCAAATATGAATAAAATACATATATACAGGACTACCGAATAAGTCATACAACATAATTCCACAGGAAGTCTCAGACATACACAATTAATATATAATGTAGGTTCCGATAAAGACACAATCACCCAAATGAAATCACAGACTCAACATCTAATTATAAATCTAGTCATCACCTTCTATCTCTCATATCCCACAAGTATACCAACCTCTAATGCGCATATACTCAATCCGCCTACCTCAGAACGATCAATCGCTAATAAACACCGCCTTATACCAAGTATAAAAAGCCAAACCAACACGCTATACTTAGTATAAAATACATCGACAATGCACACAAAGAAAGTGATCAAAAGATTCTCACACCGCTCTTATACCGTAGTATAAGGCCAAACCGCACGCTATACCGTAGTATAGGGCCACAACGACAACGCATTTACAACAAAGCGATCAAAGAGTCATACTCATATATACCGCAGTATGGGCTACAACCGCACGCTATACCGTGAGTATAGTACATCGACAATGCACATAAAGAAAGTGATCAAAAGAGTCATACCGCACGCTATACCGTGAGTATAGGGCTAAACCGCACGCTTGGCACGAAGATAGGCCAAACCGCACGCTATACCGTAAGATAGGCCACATCGACAATGCACACAAAGAAAGCGATCAAAAGAGTCATACCGCACGCTATACCGTAAAGAGATGTGGCCACATCGGCCAATGCACATGCCAGTGATCAAAAGATCACACCGCCTATACCGTAGTATAAGGCCAAACCGCACTTATACCGTAGTATGTGCCAATAAATAGCCACATATCCTCGCAAGGAAGCGAGAGTCACCTAATCCCTAGTAACTCTAACTATAGGTCACCCCCGATACTCAAGGCCTCAAACTCATGCATAACCCAAAACAAACTACTTCCACTCCCAAACAAGATACAAAGACACAATTAAAACATCCTAATAATCAGAATCAATCACAATCGCCGATAAGGCCACATGAATACCACAAGTGCCGACAAAGCCACAATACCACAAGTGCCGACAAGGCCACATAAAAACCACCAAGCCGACAAGTGCCACATAAATACCACAAAAGCCGCCAAGGCCACATAAATACTCACAAGCCAATACAAGGCCACATAATACGTAAATATAAGTCGGGAATTCAAGCCATCACTTAACTCCAAACCACCCATCAACGCCGCCGCAATGTAATCACATAATCATATTAGGCTCAATACATAATCGCAACCATTATACATGTATAAATATTCCCATGTAATCATATCACAAGGACATATACACCATTCACATAATTATATTACAAAGACCTCAGACACTTTACACATAATTATATTATAAGTGACAGTACACCATTTAAAAAGAAGTACATAGTGGTCACACGCGAGATAAGTACTCACCTCTACTAGCTATCACAAAAGTCCTCATTTAAGAACGCCATCACTTTAACGTGCCCTTCCCCCGCTGGCCAAGGCCTAAGAACACCTGTAAAAGTATACTCAGAACTAATACCAAGAATTACGCTCTAGAATAAACATTACCAACTTAATCGGAACGCATTTCTCAAACGTGTCTAACATGACGGGTAAAACTATCGAATTATAATCCCATCTTTAACACAACCAAATCGATCCCCTCAAGTAAAATTCCATCTTATTACTTTATCATTACAATCCAACTTATAAATCATTCTAGTTAATCGTTGTGTCCCTAATTAACAACCTATACCCAAAATATCAATTACAACTCAACTTGGAATTAACACTTTTCAACCTAACTCCCTTTTAATCAATTTTAAATCACCAATTTATTACAATACTACAATAAGCGTCCCCACCCAACTTCCTACACATTTAAAGTTTTATAAAAATATCCACATAAAAAGTCAACCGAAACCCTAAAAGTCAACTCATCATAACGCCTCAAACGAAGCCTCTAAATCACGACTACTAAGCATATATACGTCATGTAACCCATAAGCAACTAAGATTTATCATAAAATTCAATTATGTAAAGTCAACCAAAGTCAATTATCTCAAACCCAAGAAATATCTTGAAAGACTCTGAAATTTTTTACCTTAACTCAAGAGAATGATGAAGAGAACAATATTCTGCCAAACTGTTTCGAAGCCTGAGCGACAATCAAGTTATAGTAAATGGAAAAAATGTTCATGGGGGAGATGAATATCTCTCAAGTTAAATGGAACAACAAAAAATGAAAATGGTGGAAGTTGTTTGACATGCTGAGGATATGTATGAATAGATATTTAAAATAAAAAACTCGAGTCCTGCTCAAGTTAATTCTCTACTTATCGCATTTCTAAATCTCCACGAACCCATTTCAAAGATAAAATTCTTCCATTAAGAAAACACTACTAAATTCATAAAATGAAATTGCTCAAAATTTTTACTTAAATAATATCATCATCGAAAAAAATTATACTATTCCCGGTCCAACCGCCCGACCGAATTTTATTTTTTTATTTTTATTTTTTATTTTTTTTCATAACGGATTATTACGTATTTCAGACTAAGTTGACTTTAGTTTCGAATACTGACATTTTAATTATGAATTTAGTATTTTCATTTTTTATTTTGCAAATTAGAGCGCATTTTTTTATCATTTTGATATATGCATTCACCAATTTTGTGGTTTTAATTATGCATTCTTATTCTGAAAATTAGGGTTTGTTCTAAGTTGATATTATGCATTTCTTATTTTCATTTGAATATGTATATTATGAAATCTAGATTTTGTAGATCGCCAAAAGTTATATTCAAGCTTTTTTGTGAATTTTATGCAAATATAAATAAAAGTTTTATATATTTTTTGAATTTTATAAATATACACTATATAATAAAGTTTTATCGATACTTAATTTCAATTTTGTGATTTAGATTATACTTATTTTAAAATTAGGTTTTTTTTCAAAGCGAATATAATACATTTCTTATTTTCATTTGAATATGTTATGATTATGAAATCTAATTTATGTAGATTTGTAAAAGCTTGTATTTATTTTTTAATTTTATGTAGATATAACAAAAGTGCTATATGTTTTTGTAATTTAAAATATGGTGAAAATAACATAGGTGTTAACTCTCTGAATTTGATTGATCTTTTGCTTACACTGTTTCTTAAAATTATCTTTTACAAAAATATAACAATAGTTTTGTACATTTGGTACAGATATAATAAAAGTTAGATCTGTTTTTTGTGATAATAATGACTAGAGTACATATATATATAAATATTTTTGCACATTGTCATAGTTTAAGAGTGCATTCTGTCAAGTTAAATTGAAATTGAGCGAGTATATGGTGAAAAATAACATAAGTATTCAACTTCTAGAATTTGATTGATCTTGCTTTTACACATGTTCTTAAAATTGTCTTTTACAAAAATATGATAATAGTTTTGTGCATTCGGTATAGATATAACAAAAGTTAGATCTGTTTTTTGTATATAATGACTGGCATATATATATATATAAATATTTTTAACATTCTTACAGATGTTCACAAACCTTTTTATTATTGATCGTGAATAAAAGCAAGAAAATAAAGGTCAAGTATGAATTTAAGCAAATACTCTGAAGGCGGATTTTCATTTTATCAAGTCTTTACATTAATAACTTTACATAACTGATTATTTTGTACTTACATTTAATTTTAATGACATGACAGACACTACCTTCACCGAACGGGAAACGAGTCGCTTGGCTAAAGGGGTTTTCACCACCAACTTGTTGGGCGATCGCACGTTAAAATTATGCCATTGAATGAGAAGTTCTATGACTTCTCGGCTCGAATGGGAGCAGTTGACTGATACAGTATATTAAATTTGACGTTAATGGATTCGCTTCCCAACGAATCCTCATAAATTCCCGACACCTCCGCCCAAAATCAAAGGTAAAGGTCAACTTATTAAAAACTAAGTTGGCCTGCCACTATGATTACTAACCAAATAAAGGATAATAATGTAGATTGCGCATTACGCTTAGCTACTACCAAGTGCCAACAAAATATTCACAAAAAAATCTTACAAATTAAGAGATGGTAGAAAAGCATTGACATGAATGCAAAAATTAAAACCAAGTCAAAGGTCCAAGAAAAGTGTTGAACTCACAAAAACAAAAAGGTTAAGTCAAACCGAATTGAATAAAAACAAACAGAAAAAGTGGTGAAGGAAAGTGGATGAACAACCGCTAAAAGAGTGGGCGAAGCAAAAGACTCTCAAACTAGCGACGCTTTCACCAAGGGTCGAAGGACAAGAAGCCAAACAAAATAAAGTCATAAAATAGGCGGTAAAGGAACTAAACCTGCCAGCACCGATTAAAACAGCTTCACCATGGACGAAGAGTAAGGTTGTTAAAATAAAGTTCAAAACAATGGCTTAAGGAACTAAAACTCCACAAAGTACCGACAAAACAAATACCCATGAGCCGAAAGAGTAAGAAGCCTAACAAAAGAAGCAAATCAAAAAAGAACCACTAGAGAATCTACGAGAGGATGTAAATGGGTGTGAAACAATTCACCAAAAAGCTTAATATCAAATCCTTCGTGAAGCAATCAATAGTAGAGAGAAGAAACACCAAAGCCTTTCTATCGAGGAAGCCTGACCCAATGGAGAAGAATCAAAAAAAAACCTCGACCCAATCTTGTATGAATAATAATATTAATATTTTAATCAAGGCTCATATATGAATATTATTTTTTATGTATTACTTGTATTTTTGTATTACTTGTCGCTTCATATATGAATATTTTGTCGCCAACCACTCAAATTGTATGTATTACTTGTATTTTTGTATTATTTGTTGTTCATAATTTTCTATTTTCATATTCCAATATTTTAGATCTACTATGATATTTGTTATTTTTGTAATTTTGTTGTCAGATCCGTCAAATTTTATGTACATGTTTGAGTTATCCGTATTGATATGTTCTTTTTAATTTTTTATTTTATATTGTGATTGTTTAAGGACATTGTATTTATTAAAAAGTAAAGCTTAACAATTTTTGTCTGACTTTTCTTTTCTTAACCGATGCATTGACATAAATTATATATTACCATTATATTTTTATTTAGACGATGGATCATCAAAGTGAAATTTTTCTTTGACCAGCTTAAGGTTAATTTTGTCAACTATGAAATAGTATAATTGATTTTTCATTCAATAGATAATCTTTTCTAGTTATTTCCAATTAGTGAAAATTCTCTATGACCACTTATGATATTTGAGATTTTCTTCTCATCATCAGGATGCTAGTACAAATTATGTCATGATATTTTCTGAAAAGTTCTAAAATATACATTATTTTTAGTACAACCGTAAGTTTGTGCTGGTTTTTACCACGTAATGAAATTTCGGCTTTAACTAGACCGTAAGAAAGATAAATACAAGCAAGAACCCGGACAATTTGTTTGCAAGAATTTTATTCTAAGGTTATTTCTATTGAATGGGGATATTCCAATTATCTCACGTAAAACTTATGAAGAGGAAAAAAGCAACAATCTAAATAGAGCAAAAGCAAATAGATGACAATGCTGAGATCATTTATATACCATCTCAGGAAGAAAATGAAAAGAAAAATGCGTAAGCGAAAACATTCAAATAACAAAGCAGTGAAGAAGGAAAAATGAAAATATTTATGTCATTTACATATCATCTAAAGCGTATCTAGAAGATGAAATGGTTCAACTAGTTGAACAAATAGAGAAAAATGAAGCTGAAAAGAAAATTGCTGAAGAAAAGAGGTTTATTGTGGAAAACATTCACTTGTTTCCATCTCAAGATATGATAGATGATGAGAAGGTAATTTCGTTATTTTCGTGACAAAATGAGAACACACTCGATCAAGTAAACAGATATGTTTACTTAAAATGAGTTCATATATGACAACACTTCAGATTAAATATTTTACTTATTAGCTAACACATATTATTACAAATTCTATGTCAACAAAGATGGCAATAGTATGTTCCTCAAGGGAAAAGTCTTGTACCTTTGTAGATTGTCCTATTTTCTCAAGAAGATGATACTAGTGTGATCAACTACCACTATTACCAATTGAATTCCAAAAAAAGAAGTGCAAGCACCTAAATCAAGATTTCTTAAAACCTTATTAAAAACATGCCGGGTAGTTCCATATTGCCTCTAAAGTTGACAAAAATTATTGACGCTTGCATAGAATGAGAATGAAAATCGTAAGACTTTTAAATATTTCTTTTGTGATTTAAATGTTTAAATTATCAAAAAATATATATAATTTTGTGATATTATGTATCGCGATATCAAATCTATATGTTTCAATTTTATTTTCGTAAAAACTTTGTAGTGTCCAAAAGGTCCAAGAAGAGATTTTTCTTTGTCGCACAAGAATTATGGACTCTTCAGAACAGAATTGGGTGTCTCACGCGATGGGAGACTAACATTCACGCGATTTAACACCAATCAATTTAAGTAAATTCCACAAATTAAGAGAATAGTCACAATGTTGTCTTCTCCTCCCTGTAGTTTCACCCTGCGCTTATGTCCACTTTTATCACTTTATTTTTAACTATCGTTAATTAAAAAATGAGTGTCTTCTGCAAAAAGTATGTAGCTTTGTTTCAATATAGATTCATACTTTTCTTGACATGAAAAAAGGATGCTTAGATAAAAGAACAAGCTTCCCAAGAGTTTAAGCAAAAATTGTCACAATCTCGTATATATGACAATCGAAATTGCGAATTTGAAAAAATCGAATATGTAAGCTTCCAATTTATATGGCGAACTAATTCAAGAAAAAATACAAAATTGTTCTAAAATTATACAACAACTTAACTATTTCTTTATTACGCATCTTGATTCCAACTTTAGTAGCAAGACACTACATAGTATTTGTGATGAACTTGAAGGAGAAAAATCTTCAATATCTTACAAGCATACGGAGTTATGAATTTGTTGGGAAGATAGAAAAACTTGGCAAAATCTTGATAGAGGAAGCAGGGCACTGTTTAGACACATTAAACAAAGAGAAAACATCACGTTGACATACAATTGGCATGAATGAAATGGACACCCCTGTAAGTTCCACAAAGAAAAAGGCACCTACAACCGTGGAGTTTTCACGATGAAGTTATTGGAAGAACGGGAAGGAACTCATAATCACTTAAGTCATTTGATGAAAAATCGATAAGAAAGACAGATCTACTCACAGTAAAGAAAGAATAAATTCGTAAGTGAACATGTCTCTCTCAATTCTCAAATTCACAAACGAGATCCGTAAAAAGTTCAAACAGAAGCAAATCTTTTCTGTGAGAAGAAAATGGAAGAAATCTTGAAGGCTACAATGTTAAGCAAGTTCTCGAAAAAAGTAAAAACAAAAGAAGAAATGCAAAAAATAATCAAAGAAAAAATTGTGAAAAGGGTTGAGTTCTTGATTATTTAGTGGGATTTTTATTTTATGAATTTCTGGTTACAACATAAACATATCATTGTGCTCCTGACATTATAATCTCTTTATCATGGATTTTATTTGATGAATTTTGTTTTCATAAATTTATTTATGTTATGGATTTATTTTACTTGGTGCACTAAAGCCAAGAGCTAACTACGTTGTTGATGCTAAAATTTGATCAATGTACTTCTATAACGGCCTCAAATAGGGCGCTTAAAGAGGTCGCTCATTTATGTCGACATATTTTTTGTACAAATGTGTGTGCATATCTCGATAGTTTTATGTATTTTAAGTATTTGTATTAAATATGTCGACATATTTTTGTACAAATGCTAAGTATGGATGCTGCTAAAATACAACTATATCTGGATATTTTTGTATTTTAAGTATTTATACAAATATATTGACATATTTTTAGTACAATGTGAACTAAAGTTGTAATTATGGATAATCATAGTGACACCGAATATGATTTGATATAGATATAAAAAAAGTTAGATCTGTTTTTTGTGACAATAATGGCTGGAGTACATATATATAAATAGTTTTGCATATTGTCATAGTTTAAGAGTGCATTCTGTCAAGTTAAATTGAAATTGAGCGAGTATATGGTGAAAAATAACATAAGTATTCAACTTCTGTAATTTGATTGATCTTGTTTTTACACTCCTGCTTTTAAAATTATCTTTTTCAAAATATTAGTGTGTGGTTGGTCAAGCTTTTTGTTCACCATTGACTGCTATTTAGTTCGTGATCCCGCATGGACAATGTTCAAACAAGTGCTATGTTAAACGATGCAAGTTTGTTTTGCCGCGCTCTTTGCGTTTGGGCTCGATGGAACACAAGCATAAGAATTATTTTACTCAAGCATTTTGTGGATGGCAAGTTTCGGAGGTTTGGTATGACTCGAATCATAAAAGGCAAGGTTTGAAGTTTTGGAAAAGATTCCTTGATGTATGGAAGGCGGCAGATTCTTAGAAGATCTTTTGTCCAGAAATCAAGACCAAAACCCCTATGACTCCTACTATAATTGGATCATTTCTTGAAGATGTGGATCACCTAAAATATTTTGCTACAAAGTTCAATATCATATTCATAGACCGATTTATTGAGGTCGATTCCTAAGTGAGTGAATGTGTAGCAATACGTAACTGAACGAAGCATACTGAT